>OZ007501.1:61235868-61825868 GCA_963931805.1 Microdon myrmicae
GAAAGGTGTAGCGATTTTGAATCCCTACATTCCTCCCCCCTTTAGAAAAGAAAATTAACCTAGAAGAGGTTAATTTTCTGGTATGAGTGGAAACGCAAAGGGCGGTGGCATATTGATTTCGCGTCAGTTTACATTTGTTGTGTTAACAATTTTGTTTTCACTGTTTATTTTAAATTTAACAATAGGTATGTGTATATTTGTGACTTAGTAGTTTCATGTTGGTACTTACTTTTAATTTTAACAATAGGTATATATTCGTTTTTAATAATTTCATTTTTTTGTGCTTAATTCCTAATTTTGACATTATGTTAGCTATACACATTTAATTTTTAATAATTTCATTGTTGGTGCTTATTT
The DNA here is from genome assembly GCA_963931805.1 of Microdon myrmicae. Lineage (NCBI taxonomy): Eukaryota > Metazoa > Arthropoda > Insecta > Diptera > Syrphidae > Microdon > Microdon myrmicae. Next base: position 61,236,226 of record OZ007501.1, read on the forward strand.
TTAACTTTAACAATTGGTATATATTTTAGTCTTAATATTTTCGTTTTGGTGCTTAATTTTTAATTTTAACATTAGCTATATATATTTCAATTTTAATAATTTTAGAAATTTCATTTTTGGTGCTGGATTTTACTTTTTAACAATGGATTATATTGTAATTTCAATAGTTCCAATTTGTTGGTGCTTACTTTTAATTTTAACGTTATGAATTTCAATTTTAGTAATTTTAGTAATTTCATTTTTTGGTGTTTAAGTTTAATTTTTTAACATTAGGTATCTATCTATATATTTCAGCTTAGTAATTTCATTTTTTGGTGTTTAAATTTAATTTTTAACAATTGGTATATATTTTAGCTTTAATATTTTCATTTTGGTGCTTAATTTTTTAATTTTAACATTTGATATATATATTTGAGTTCTAATATTTTCGTTTTGGTATGACGTATGGAAATAATCTTAATGACTGGATAATCGTAATTATAGAAGTAGTTTTAATTAAGTATTGCAATAGTTCTAATGGTGTTAATTAGAAATGATGTGTACATTCATAGTTTGGGATCGTATTGATACCAGCAGTGGTATTTATCTTACGTCGGGAATTGTATACTAATTTTGCCCATGTGTTTCATTTCTATGGTGCTTACTTGAATTGTAGCAGTAGTGCTGGATATAATATGTATGTAAGTTTTAACAATCTATGAAGTTATTTAGTGGTAATACTAGTTTTAATTTTAAGAGCATTACTTTATGTATAGAACTAGTTTTAATGATTTGGTGAACTGATTTACCTTACGAAATTTTTGTCTTTAGTGATAAATAGTTTTTATCCCATGGTATAACAACTAATATTCATTAGTTTATTTAGACTAGAAATAGTTTTGCTTAAATGTTAGGTGATATTAACCATCAGAAAATTTTATTTGAAGTTAGGCTCTAGGATGTATTAGTTTCTTATAAATTTACATTGTTTTGAGGAATTGATTTTCCCTTATTTTCTTTTTGTATTTATAGTATTTAATTTTAAATTGTTTCTATATATGGTAATATTGTGCAATTTTTGTATATTTGCGTTGTTAGAGATAGCAAATATTTGGGATTGGTAGAGATACCAATCTTTCAGCCTACCATTTTTGATTATTATTAATTTTTGGACAGTCGGTTTGTCTGGCCTTGTTTCGTCTGTAGCGAGACAGTTTAACACATGACACGTTTCTGTGTTTGGTTCCTTTCTGCCATAGGTTGTAGCCTTGATTACGCGGCAGTGAATTTGCGACCGTACAGGCATGAAGACAGTCTTCCCTAAAACTTCCTTCACTGGCGTGTGGTGTACCCCTATCGCTAAGGTTTCGCAGCCAGGTTCCCGAGTTCGAGAAACCTTGGGGACGTCACAAGCGGCATTTTCGACCTCTTCAGGTCCCGCTGTGTCTTGTCCCACTTCGACTGCCCGTGTGTGATTGGCGTCTTCGGCTTTAGATTCCAGGGACGTGTTAATTTATTCGGAATTTGGTTTTATACACGGAAAGGTTTGGTTAGGCAATGCTAATGTTCGACTGGTAGCAGTCACTGGCTTGCCTGAGATATTCGACGCATGTGCTGGGTAACCAGTATCTTCCGCCAGAGTGTTGTCCACGAGCTCAGGTGGACCTTCGTCACCTACCTCTTGATACGGCAGAAGCGTATCGTTGCTCTTTTGGATAGCCCTTGCCCGTTGGTGGCTGGTTGGCACGGAGATAGTTTTTTTCGGAAGTTGCCTCTCCTGATGTGCGGGGTACCTCCATCGCTGGGGTTTTGCAGCCAGGTTCCCGAGTTCGAGAACCCTTGGAGACGTCACATGCGGCATTTTCGACCTCTTCAAATCCCGCTGTGACGTGTCCCTCTTCGACTGCCCGTGGGCGATGTTGGCTTCCCGTCTTTAACTACAGGCGAATACCCAATTCTTCCGGATTTTGCTCCGTGCGTGGAACGGTTAAAACTTGGATGGGTATCAAGGCGCATGTATCACTGTTGTTGATTTTAACTTCGTTGAGTGCTTGCTCAGTGATAAGGCTTACCTCAGCGCCGGTGTCCGTCACTAGTTGGTCGTGTGGACCTATACCTAAAGGTAGACCGACTGTGGGTACACTTGATTGTGACGGCTGAGGGTATTCCAAGTGGTAAATAGTTCGCGAGACTGTCCGGCCGGACGTGTTTTTCTTATTCCGGTTTTCCCATTTAGTCGTTTCGCGACATTCTAAAGAGCGGTCGCCTTGTTGACCACAAAAATCACAAATTAAAGTTGTGTTGTAGACCCTAGGCGTATTATTAATGTGAGCGCCTTTCGGGGATTCTAAGGGGGTGGCCCTGTGATGATCCAGTTCTGTAAAATGGTTTAAATTCGCGATTGAGTTGACTATATACGTGGGTTTTTCCATTACTGACAGCCCCTAATGTCATGATTATAAATCCTACAGCCCATGCAAAACGGGCTGTTTTTCCTCGTGAGGCATTCGCTGTAGGTGTGCCCCCTTGTGCGTCAGAAACCACAAACTATGCTATCAATTGAGTGGAGATCAGAAGAGTCTGCTTGTGGGTGTAGGAGATTTTCGTTCTGAAAACCAGAAATTTCTAAGTTTGACCTAAACGGTGTGAAACTTCTATTGTCCGCTATCGGCCCAGGGGTTTGAAAGGGAAAACGTTAGGGATGTTCGTATACATTGGGATATGGCTGTACGGTTGCGTGTAGAAAGCTGCGTGTTGGAGCCTTTCCATATCCAATGTTTTCTGTATGAGGCCGTCTAACGCGCCTTCCCCTAGGGTAAATAAATATTGGCGATGGTGAGGATTGTTGACACCACCTTTTAGTGAGTACTTGGCAAAGTCCTCCAGTTGTGCTCTCACAGCTGAAGCCACCTTTATGCCGTATTGGTGTTCGGCAGCCTCCCTACATAGCATCAACGCCTGCTTAATCCGTGTGATAAAAGCGATGAGTGTCTGCAAGGGTTGCTGCCATATCGTTATTAAATTACTTACCGAGGTTTGGTAAGTTTCCCTAGGCAGGTACGTTTGTTTGAGACGCCTTTCGGCTTCCTCGAAGGTGTTAGGTGGGTTTGAGGCAATTAGAGAGTATGCCTCACCTCGCAATCGTGTAGGAAATACGGTAAAGAACGCGAAATGTTCCTCTGCAGGCAGGCATTCAATTACTGTCCTGCAGCATCCTAAAAACCTTTGAAGTTCATTGCCTACCAGAGGGTCTCGTCCACCGGAAAAGATCGGCACAAGCTGGGAGGTGAACTTGGCGATTTTGCCGAAATCAACGGACATGTTCTGAAAGGGGGACTCAAAGTTAGCTAAATAGACCGTGGGGTTGTTAGAGGATTATCTGCGAGTAAGGAGAGCGGGTGGCAGACACGGGAGTGTTGATAAAAGAGAAAGGTGTTCATTGAGCTGCCGTGCAATGCGTTTAGTAAAAAAGTGAATTGGATACGTGTGTGAAAGGTGTGCGACGGGAACTATATTTGAGAGAAAAAGGTGAAAAGCATATTCAATTTTAGGACATTTGCTATCCCGTAAGTGGTTTTTGGTAAGGTATTCGAAAATTTTCTGTTGATTAATGTATTTAATTCAAAATAATATAAAGTATTTGAAGATAGTATAAAGTATTTGAAAATTTTCTGATGATATTTGGGCTTTTTGTTGTTGTGATTTAATTAAAGATAATTTTCAGTATTTTATGTTACTTAATTGAAAATAGTATAAACCATTTGAAAATTTTCTGATGATATTTATCTAATGTACTTAATGAAAGATAATATATAGTATTTGAAAATGTTGTGATGACATTAAGGTATTTAATGCGTCCGCCGTTTTGCAATAGATGGCTGTAGCGGTAAGTGGTAGTTGAAATAAATAGATCATAGATGTCATACAATAAGCTTAGGTATTTGTAAACATAACGCCATCGAAATATTAGTCGATTTGTGTCTGCGTCAGAAAGTTATTCTCGATTAAACATGTCAGCTTACGAGCCAAATTCTCGTCATTTGCGGGAGGTTTTAATTTTCTGCTTTAATGTGAAGAAATGGATTCGTATGCTGCCCGAAAGTGGTGGCCAGCGATAGACAATACTTTGAATCATAAATATATAACCAGTTTTATTACAATAAAGCCTCGAATTTCGGAAAAAAACGACGGAAGCAAAGTTGTACACCAATAATTGAAAATAGTATAAGGTATTTGAAAATTTTCTGATGATATTTATTTAATGTAATATATTAAAGGTAATATAAAGTATTTGAAAATGTTCTGATGACATTAAGGTGTTTAATTGAAAATAGTATAGAGTATTCGAAAATGTTCTGTTGATTAATGTATTTCATTCTTAAAATTACACTCAGTTCACTAGGTGTAACTAATCGATAAAAATAAAGTTGTATTCGTAAAAATAAAAAACTATTAAATTTAATTTGTTTTCTTTTCTTTAATATTTATAATATCATCACCATCATCCGCACTACAGCCGGGATCCGGTCTTGGCCTTATTTAACAAATTTCTCCACCGGTCCCGATTTCGAGCCGATGTCATCCAGTTTAGCACTCCGAGGCTCTGGGCGTCCTGGTCTACGCCATCCCTCCATCGCAGACAAGGTCTGCCGCGCTGTCTCCTTCCATACATCTTGCCAGAAAGGACTTTCCGGGCAGGCTCCTCTTCGCTCATTCGAGCTAGGTGTCCCGCCCACCGGAGTCTACCGAGCTTGATTTTTCTTACAATATGAGCTTCAAGGTAGATTGCGTACAACTCATGGTTGTAGCGTCTCCGGAATCGTCCTCCCTCACATACGGGGCCAACAATTCTCCTTAAGACCTTTCTCTCGAACGCGCCCAAGAGTTCAGAGTGCCTTTTATTAAGCACCCAAGTCTCGGATCCATACATGAGTACTGGTAAGACCATGGTCTTGTACAGTAGCAGCTTGGATATTCTAGATAAATTTCGGGATTTAAAGAGCCTTGATAGACCATAGTAGGCTTTGTTGGATTTAATCAGCCGTTCGCGTATTTCTTCTTCCATATTGTTATCGGCTGATACTATTGACCCAAGGTAGTTAAAGGATTGCACTACTTCAAATTCGTGCTCCACTACCCTGATAGTTTGACCAACGTTAGGTCTTCTCTTCGCAGAAGTTGCCACCATGTACTTGGTTTTTCCCTCATTAATGTGCAGTCCCAGTTTTTGTGCCGCCTGCCCGATCTGGGTGAAGGATTCCTGTACCGCCGATTCGGTTCTACCGATGATGTCGATATCATCTGCGTAGGCAAGTATTTGGCTCGACTTGGTGACAATAGTCCCTCTTGTTGTAACGCCAGAGTCACGGATTGCTTTCTCCAACGCCAGGTTGAAGAGGAGTCAGGCCAGACCGTCCCCTTGTCGGAGTCCATTATAGATGTTTATTGGTTTGGACACCAATCCCGCTACTTTTACTTGACTAGTTACGTTGGTCATGGTCAACCTACAAAGTCGTATCAATTTATTTGGAATGCCGAATTCTCTCATGGCATTATATAGTTCTACCCTGGCTATGCTGTCGTAGGCGGCCTTGAAGTCTATAACCAGATGATATAGTGGAATCTTAAATTCTAGACATTTTTCCATCGCCTACCTGAGGGTGAATATCTGATCAATTGCTTATTTGCCTGGGATGGAGCCACACTGATATTGACCAATGATGGTGTGGGGGTTAAAGTAGGATTGCACTCATCGATTGTTGCGTCGTAAATTGTTCAAGGGAAAAGATGGAATAAATGAAAATGCACTGGTGTGGTTTCGTCGTTTAAATGTTTCTTTATTGTATTGTTTTTTTCTTTTACACTTAACTCAGAACTTATGATTATTAATATTACTAGATTGATTTTTAATAAATATTATCCAACAATGAACACGTCTTTCCCGACACCGTGACCGCAGTCATATAAATTTAAACTGGACTTATTATTAAATTGAATAGAGACTCACTCGACGTTCCGACTGTTTGAGGACTGAATATCGAGTCGCGCGAAATAAATTTTTTTCCACGATCGGCGGTATGACCAACTGTGGTAAAGTATGGCTGTCGGAATTAGGGTGGAAATCGTAATTTCTGCTTTTTACACATTGATCTGCCAATGGTAATCATGCTCTCTTGTGTGTTCCACAACTCACCACACTCATCCAGGTCGAAACGTACTTGTGTATTCGTTCGACGTCGATGGGCGTAGCCAGAATGGAGAAATCAAAAGGGAAATCACAATAACCCAGGGTTGATCTGGCTAGGTGTGTGTGCGTCAATGCCGTGTATACGGCTGGTCTACTGACCTAGTGATAATCTCTTAGGTCAACGCACTATAGCAAGACAGAAATACGAGAGAGAGGAAAACCTAGCTAAGGTTATTCACCAGCAAAAAGAGATCATTGATCCCAAGCGAATGGGTGATCTAGGAAAAGTCAATAGGACGCCGCATCGGCTGGGGATATAATACCATTCTGTGGAATGTTCGATAAATACCCAAGCCTATGGACTATGACGCAACCGCGTCGCTTGGTTTGACTTGGTTGTTGCTAACCAATACGAATGGAATTTCCGGTGGAAATCCCATGGTTAGCGCAATAGTGTTGCCGTATGTCGTTGATTGTAGCTAAACTCAATTATGCATTATCTGCATAGAATAATGAGTTTAGCTATGCGTCCCACTGACATGTTTTACAGGTAAATAATTTATCGAGGAAATGGGTAGGCATTGTGGTTGGAATTGTGGGCTGTTTCTCCTATAGTATAGAGAGACCCCTACAATGGCTTTAGCGTATGGGCATATCCGGTCTTGTAGGATAGTGGAGAGTATCTTATAGGCGGTACTCAGCAATGTTATACCCCTATAGTTGCTGCACAGTGTGATATCTCCTTTCTTATGTATGGGGCAAATTATACCACGACGCCAATCTTCCGGCATCTCCTCTTGCTCCCATATGTGCACCACGATCTCGTGAATTGCGTGATGTAACGCTGTCCCTCCTTGTTTGATCAGCTCAGCTGGTATGCCATCAGCTCCAGGGGCTTTATTTGATTTTAGCTGTCTAATGGCTTTTAGTGTTTCCTCAATGCTTGGTGGCGGCAGCATTTGGTCTTGGTCTTGCATTGGTGGAGCCTCCAATTCTTCTGTGAGCTGACCATTTAGCAATTCATTGAAGTGCACTTCCCATCGCTCCAGAATGCCTTCAGGATCGGTGATCAGATTACCCTCTTTATCCTTGCAGTAAGTGCAGCGTGGTGTGTACCGCGTCATACTGCGGAGTACGAGGGTTGCCTTTTATATTTCGGGATTAGAGAACAAAAACAAATATTGATCATCGAAAATCACTTTATTGTTTTTCAAAATATTCCCCATGAAGATCTATACACTTTTGCATGTGTTTGAACCAATTGTCGAAGCACTTTTGCCACTCTGATTGAGGTATCTCCAACACATGCATTCTGAATGCAGCAACCGCTTCTTCAGGTGTCGAAAAACGTTGACCTCTCAGTTTGTTTTTTACGTACGGGAATAAAAAGAAGTCATTCGGTGCCAAGTCAGGACTATACGGCGGATGACCCATCAAATCGATGTTTTGGGTGCTCAAAAATGCAGTTGTCGCAGCCGATGTGTGAGAGCTCGCATTGTCGTGGTGAAGAGTGATCCGTCTTCGGCGGTTGGTTTTCCTAATTTCTTGGAAGATAATAGGCAAACAAATGGTTGTGTACCACTCAGAATTGACTGTTCTGCGTTGTTCTAGTGGTACGGTTGCGACATGTCCAGTTTTTCCGAAAAAACAGGCGACCATTTGCTTGGAAGTGCTTCGTGCGCGAACAACTTTTGTTGGATTTGGCTCATCTTGAAACACCCAGACAGTCGACTGCTGTTTATTTTCGGGCTCATACGCGTAAATCCACGATTCATCACCTGTCACGATGTCATAGACGTGTTTCGAAGCAGTGCGGCCGTATTTTTTGAGCATTTCTTTCGACCAATTGAGACGAGCCTTTTTTTGGGCGATTGACAAATTGTGTGGGATCCAACGCGAACACATTTTTTTGACAGTCAAATGTTTATGCAATATTGAATGTATGCTGGTCCCACTAACGCCTAAGGTTGTCTCAATCTCACGATAGGTCACATGGCGATCTTCCAATATCAGTTCGCGCTGTTACGTCTCCAGTTGCCGTGCTTCCTCTTTCGAGGGAAGAGCGTGGAGGTTATTATAATAATTAAAGAATTAAAGTGTTCTTTTTAAATAATTATTTTATTTTTACTTTATTTTATCGAACTCAGCTATCTCAAGGTGAGCTCTCTTCTTTCTATTTTTTTCATATAAATTTACTTGTTTATATAGAACATTTTGTTCTAACTGACTGTGGCGTATAAACTGAACAAAACAATCTAGAAGTCTCTGTGACTTAGAATTTTGAATAAACTTTGAACGAAAATCAAAGTGGCCATGCTTTGAAATGAAAAATTTGCTTGTTATGAAAAGGGGCATATTTATGAAATGTGCTGTAAGTGACTGGATATAGAATATAGTGTCTGTTTATTTATGAAATGTGCTGTAAGTGACTGGATATAGAATATTGTGTCTGTTTATTTATGAATTGTATTAACTGAGAATGTAGGATATGTGAGGATGTAGTTTTAAGGGTTGTGTTTTTAAGGGTTGTGTTTGAAAGGACATGAGTTAGTGTTAAAGCGAATAAGGGTAGTATTCTGGAATACAACATCCCACCCTTCTTCGAGAAAGAAAATTATCCTTGAAGAGAATAATTTTCTGTTAACTATTGCTTAGATTAGGTTTAATTACCGACTTGGATTTTCGTTCAATTACAATGGCGTTCAAAGTTAATCTTATATCAAAAGTTACAAAAATCCAAAAGTTCTTAATACTAGAAAAATAGGTTACAATAATCTAAAAGTTTACTTATAGTCTACTTACATTATCTTTTAACTAACTTTAAATATTTCTAACTAACTTAATATTTCCACTTGGAACCTTTTCTTTTATTATCCAACAACTTTTTTTTTTCTATACATATAATTAATATTATTTCTCAAAATTCTCTTTTTCGTTCGAATCATATCCCAATATATATTTTAAAATGCATTATATCCCAGTATATAATAAAAAAATTTTTTTCTAAAATTTTCTCTCTTTCTTCCCTTTTTTTACCTTTTTTTTTTTTTTTTTTTTTTTCGTTTCCGTCATTTCTTACAATTGTTTTATATATTGAATAAAAACAAAGGCCATTTGTTAAGTGTCTATCTTTTCCTTAAATTTACGGAAAATTTTCCAACCGTGTTTAATTTTAAGATAATTGTTAAAAATTTGGTTATGTTGTGTGTATGGGTTATTTATTTATTCCGAAAATAGTTTTATATTATTATTGTTTAAAACTTTGAATTTATTTCCTATTTTGATTTCTGAGTTTTCATCTGATACTATGTTGTGTATTTCGTAGGGACCCCCCCATAAGGAAGCGAGCTTATTTTTTCTGGTATGGTTTTTTATGAGTACCTTGTCGCCAACTTTGAATGTTTTATGGCTTGTCCCTTTGTCATAACACGCTTTAGATTTTTCCTTTTTGTCCTGCAATATGTTTTTAGCAATCTTGTAACCGTACTGTAGGCGGGCTTTTAGTTCGTTAGCGTAGTTCTCATAGTTGTATGACGTTTGCGGATTTATGCTGATCGAATTCGGTATTCGTGCAGGAAAACCATAGAGTAATTCAAAAGGGCTAAATGCGGTGCTACTGTGCGGTGTGGTGTTATACACAAACATTGAATATGGTAGCCAAGTATCCCATGAGAGTTGGTCCTTGTTAACGTAGTGTCTGAGATATTCGGCCAACGTTCGGTGGCTACGTTCTAAGGCTCCATTTGTTTGGGGATGATAAGGTGTTGTTTGTATCTTTTTGATTTTTAGAATCTTACATATTTCTTTAAAAGGGTGGCTTAGGAAATTGGTGCCTTGGTCCGTTAATACCGCGTCGGGTATTCCGAAACGACATATGATTTTCTCCACAAAACTACGAGCTATGGTGGGTGCTTCCGCATTGGGTAACGATATAGCTTCAGTGAACTTTGTTAAGTCATCTTGGAACGTTAATATGTATTTATTACCTTCGTAACTATTTGGGAGCGGGCCAACAATATCTAGAGCTACTCGTTCGAAGGGGGTTGTACTTGTTGTTGTGATTTTCATCGGGATTTTTCTGTTTAGCGTTAGTTTGTTTCTTTGACACGAGTCGCATTTGTGGATGAATTCTTTCGTATCTTTTATGAGGGTTGGCCAAAAGTACCTTGTTTTAAGCCGTTTGATTGTGCGGGAGACTCCCTGGTGCCCTCCAAAAGGTGAATTATGGAAGTCACGGAGGATTTGAGCGATATCCTGTCGGTCTTCGATATAGATTCTTTTGTCAGAGTAAAGATACACGGTGATCTTGGTTTGGGCGAATGTTTGTATTATGGCATTTTTAAGGCGGGGGTTTATTGGCTCTTGTTTTGGGATAGAAATGTCGATATGGTTTACCTTTTCTTTTTTACAATAGTTATGAATTTTGCTGAGTGTTTGTTCAAAGCTGGGTTCGGTTCCTATGTCTAGCGGCAACGTAGTAACAATATATGAAGGGGATTTAGTCGTGTTTGGGTATAATTTTATTTCGTTTGGATTCGGACGTGTATAGGTAGGGATGGTTTTAAGTATCTTTTCGGTTTGGCCTTCTTTATTGGGTAATATAAAGATCTGAATGGGTGACCGGGTTTTGGCATACTCTATGGGTTTAGAGATTTCGATTATCTTACATTCGGTATGTCGGAGAGTAATTTCCTCACTTGCGGCTACTAATGGTTCAGCGGTACCTTGTCCTCTCGTTTTGCTTCTAGTGGTAACTAGTACCTTGCCTACCTCTTGTGTGTCTTGGAGGTTAATAGGGAGGCGGCTAAGTGCATCTGCGTTGGAGTTGTATTTTCCTGCCTTGTAAATAATTTGGTATTCATATTCTTCTAGCAATATTCTCCAACGAGCCAATCTTGATGTCGGGTCCTTCAGATTCATGAGCCACTGTAGTGGTTTATGGTCTGTACATATTGTGAACCTTCGTCCGTAGATGTAGGGGCGAAATTGTTTGACGGCGTAGATGATTGCCAGTAGTTCCTTTTCTGTCGTGCTGTACCTGGATTCGGCGTCGTTAATGGTACGGCTAGCATAACAGATAGCTTTGTCCTGGCCAATTTCTCCCTGCGATAAGACCGCGCCTATTCCAACGTCGCTAGCGTCCGTAGTTACTATAAAGTCCTGATTGAAGTCAGGGTAAGCTAATATGGGAGGTTCTATAAGTTTATTTTTTAACGTATGGAAGGCTTCATCACAGAAGGGGTCCCATTTAAATGCTTCGGTTTTCTTTAGTAACTTCGTTAGTGGCTTTGCTATGGTTGAGAAATTGTCTATGAATCGCCGGTAATATCCTATGAATCCGAGGAATGATTTTACTCCCTTGACATTCTTGGGTGTGGGATATGTTTTAGCAGCTTTAATCTTTTCGGGGTCTGGTTTAAGACCGTGTTTAGAAATTACATGACCCAGATACATTAGCTCCTTCTTCAGAAAAGTACATTTATCTGGTTGAAGCTTAAGGTTATTCTGACGTAAACAATTAAATATTCGTATAAGCTTTGAGTTGTGTTCTTGCAGGTTATATCCGTAAAGGACTATGTCATCGATGTATACAAAGCAGTCGAATCCTTGTAATCCCATTAAAACGTTGTTCATTAAACGTTGAAAAGTTGCGGGCGCGTTTCGTAGACCAAACGGCATACGGTTATATTCATAATGTCCATAAGGGGTACTGAAGCCGGTTTTGCACTTGTCTTCATTGTCCATTAGGATTTGATGAAATCCGCTTGCGAGGTCGAGGGTGCTAAAATAAGTTGCCCTCCCTAGTTGATCTAGTATGTCCGTGATATTTGGTAACGGATATGCATCGGCAACAGTTACTTCGTTTAACCTACGGAAATCAACCACAACTCTCCATCTCTTATTACCTTCCCTGTCAGCCTTTTTTGGTACCAAGAGCAAGGGGGAGTTCCAAGGACTAGCACTGGGTTGGATAATACCACTTTGTAGCATGTCATTCACCTGTTTGTGTATCTCGGTTTTTTGTGTGTCCGGGAGCCTGTAGGGTTTGGTAAATACGGGCGGCTTGTTCGGGTCAGTAATGATTTTATGTTTCAGCGCTTCTGTGAATGAGAGGTTGTCACCTTCGAGAAAAAATAAATCATTGTATTCTCTACATATTTGAAGGATAGATTGTTTTTCTTCACAATTACAGTGGCTGAGATTGATTATTGATGTTAATTTATTTAACCTGCCTTTGATTAGGTCGTCGGATTGACTAGAGATTAGGTTGAAATCACTTAGCTTGTCCCATTTGAAGTCTACGTCTTTAGTATTCACCGTTTGTTCTGCTTCCGAAGTGTTCATCATTAGCACCTTTAATTTGGAGCTCTTGGGGCTGGTTAAGGTTTCGCCCACGTATATTCCTGGCATGATTCGTTTTTTTTGAATGATTATATCGCCGGACATGTCCTGGTGTTTACTATTTAACGGAAAGTCTACAATTTGTTGGCTTCTGGGTTTTAAAGTGAAAGTTGCTCTTTCAGTCTTATATGCTGCTGGAACATTTTGTACTTCAGTCTTTGCTGCTGAAACTTTGTCACCCAATCTTCTCTGTTTTCGCTTTCTATTCTGTTTAGAGTTATTACTTTTTCCTTTTGATTCGAACTGAAGGTCTGAACAGGTGGCTCGTGATTCACATACTAGCTTATTACGGAATAGGCTCGGTGACTCGTTTGTAGAGCCATATGGCTTTCTTCGATGCTCACTATCATTACCCTTTGACATTGGAATCTTCAGGATGTGTTCCTTGAAATCGATTACACATCTATATTTAAATAAAAAATTGTTTCCTATGATTCCGTCATAAGGCAGATTTATTTGTTCGGTGAGTAGGTGGAAAGGATGATCCATGAGCATGGTATGATCCTTGGTTTTTACTTCTAGGGTACCACTTACCGTCCCCAGGGTTTTCAAAGAATCACCTGCTAGTGTGGATATCGTGTAGATCTTGTCATCTTTTTTCTGATTCTTTAAGCACGATGATTTTAAAAGGCTTAGGTCGGCGCCGGTATCAATTAGAAGAGTCGTGTACATATTGTCAGCGGGACTAACTCTAAGACGTATCGCTGGTTCTTTAAATTCGGGACAAAAGGGTACGTGGAATCTTAGATTTGGTGTATATTGATGATTACAGTCGTTCGAAAGGAATGGCTGTGTGTCTCCTTCCGATTTGCCTTGTTTCCTCTCTATCTGAGTCGACCGAATACTATAGATTGAAGAGTGCCGTTCAGCATGATTCTGTTGGCGTCTGGCCTCGCTTTCCGACTCTTGCACCCGATAAAAGTGAACATTTTGCTTATCGTTTTGTCTATTGGTGATTCTAGGATATTCACTAAAACGATTTTCGGTGTTTGCAGGATTATTTCGGAATGGATTACGCATTGTTGTACCTTGTTGGTAATTTGTTAAGGATGGTCCATTCCAAGATATCTTGTATCTACACTCGTTCTCTGTGTGATTATTCCGTCCACAGAAATTGCATATAATGTTATATTCTCTTTTAATTGGTTGTCTATTCGGAAAATTGTTGGACTGCATGTTCCGATAACAAGTGTCCTGAGAATGACCTGGCTTACCGCAGGTTGGCAGACTATTCGATTAAATCTGTCATTATAGTTATATGGCCTGGGAGAGTTGTCCATTCGAGCAGCATGTGATACTACATGTGCAATAGACTGTTTTAAACTACTTCCCCCATGGACTTTGGCTAGGATTTTCAGTTGTTCATTCTTGAGACCATCTTCAAATATTTGCACTGCCAATTTTGAGTTTTCTTCTATCAAGAATTCTCTAACCACCGCGTCTGCTGTTATTTCACACGTAGCAGAGTTCAGCGTCCTCAGAGCATTCGCAACTCTATCTCCGTATTCCCGAACGGTTTCTCTGAAGTTTTGTTTCAGGGATATCAACTCATTGTGTGCCGTTGGCCGAGATTGCTCCTCTTTATATTCTGATTCAAGTTTATCCTTTAAATCCTCCCATTTAGCAATTGTGCTATACCTAATTAGATCATAGGCAGGACCCTCTAGTCTATTTTTGACTAGCTCCAAAAATGTTTCATATATCTCCGGGTCTGCCCTTTTTATAGATCTAAATAAAACGTCTCCCCCGGAAATAAATTTATCTAGGTCGCAGGGTTTTCCGTCAAAGGTAGGGACGATTCTGAAAACATCAGAAATTCCGACAGAAGGAGCCATTTCAGGGGGGTTATGGTGTATTTGTAGAGAGTGGATTTGTTCTTCCCCCTGCCTAGCCGCCTGTCTCGTGTAATACGGACTCGTAATCTTGAAAACTCTGAAATCAATGTATGGCAAAATCACTTCTTAAAAATACGGTATATAAAAATGGCCTTTCTTTTAGTTATTCAATATATATGAAAAAGAAAGTTAATTTGGTCTCAAAGCTGTAGAGAAAGAAAATTCGGCGAAAAAGACAAAACGGAAATGTCGTCGAAATACTGGAAAGAGAATAATAAATAATAATTTCGAAATAATTTCTATCGGACAGAATTGTTAGAAAAAAGGAAAAGTTAAAAGTTCCAAGGTAAAAATATTCCTACGGAAAAATGAACAGAAAACTTGATATTTCGCTAACGATTCTTACTACTAATATATGTTGATTGATGTTTTGTTCTCCTTTTTTTTTTCTTGTGTTGTCTTCTTGTGTTTTTTTTTTCTGCTGCCACTGAGGTTAATTTAGATTTCCTCTGGAACTCATCGGCAGACCTTCCTTCCCTCTTTAGGGTTTTATCTTGCACTAATCTTCCTCTGGCATCGATTCCTCCTTCGAGGATTGGTCTTCCTTCGAGAATTTAGTCGTCCTTCGAGGATTAAGTCGTCCTTCGGGGATTGGTCTTCCTTCGAGGATTAAGTCGTCCTTCGGGGATTGGTCTTCCTCCGAGATAGAGTCGTCCTTCGGGGAGTCCACCAGTCTTCGTGGATCGGTCTTCCTTCGAGGATTGGTCTTCCTTCGAGGATAGAGTCGTCCTTCGGGGAGTCCACCAGTCTTCGTGGATCGGTCTTCCTTCGAGGATTGGTCTTCCTTCGAGGAGTCCACTAGTCGGGAGTCCACCAGTCTTCGTGGATCCCACCGCTGCCACCAGTGTTACGTCTCCAGTCGCCGTGCTTCCTCTTTCGAGGGAAGAGCGTGGAGGTTATTATAATAATTAAAGAATTAAAGTGTTCTTTTTAAATAATTATTTTATTTTTATTTTATTTTATCGAACTCAGCTACCTCAAGCTGAGCTCTCTTCTTTCTATTTTTTTCATATAAATTTACTTGTTTATATAGAACATTTTGTTCTAACTGACTGTGGCGTATAAACTGAACAAAACAATCTAGAAGTCTCTGTGACTTCGAATTTTGAATAAACTTTGAACGAAAATCAAAGTGGCCATGTTTTGAAATGAAAAATGTGCTTGTTATGAAAAGGGGCATATTTATGAAATGTGCTGTAAGTGACTGGATATAGAATATAGTGTCTGTTTATTTATGAAATGTGCTGTAAGTGACTGGATATAGAATATTGTGTCTGTTTATTTATGAATTGTAGTAACTGAGAATGTAGGATATGTGAGGATGTAGTTTTAAGGGTTGTGTTTGAAAGGACATGAGTTAGTGTTAAAGCGAATAAGGGTAGTATTCTGGAATACAACAGCGCACAGCATCAATGGTTTTCGGAACAAAAACTGATTTTGGACGACCTTCACGAAATTCATCTTGGAGTGAACTACGACCACGATTGAATTCACCATACGATCGATAAACACTGGTCCTTGATGGAGCTTCATCGCTAAAAATTGAATTAAGTTCATCCATGCACTGTTGCTGAATTAATCCACGCCGAAAGTTGTAAAAAATAATCGCACGAAAATGTTGACGATTTAATTCCATTTTTGGGCCGAGATGAATCTTTTAAGTTACTGTAAACAACACAAATAGCGCTCGTATGTCAAAACGTTCTGAGTGCGTATAACCTCAAAAATGTCCAACTTTACGACAGAGCTGTCAATTGCCGGATTGCAACACTAGGATTGCCAAATCCCGAAACATAAGAGGCAGCCCTCGTATTTGGTAGAACTTCCGCGCCTGGTGCGGACCTCGCTCTCTACTTTTCTCTATTTCACAGACAAGGTTTTTTTCCCAGGCACTTTTCTTTTGTCTGTGAAGTCTTTTTTCAGATCTTCTGAGCTCTTTGTACTTATTTATAATATAGTTAGATAATATAATTGAGTGGCATCATAGATGAAGGAAATGAATTTGTAAAAAAAAAAATTGAACACCATTACATTCACTTGGTTGCTGTTGCCTATATGTCATGTTACATTTTTTGGCTATTTCGCACCTATTACACCCTTTTGCTCATTATAAATGGCACACCAAAATAATATATCAAAAATGAATGAACATACCCTACTTTTTCTTCTTGCTGGAGTTTCCCTGCTGTGGTGCTGGCCTCCTGGAGCTACTGCTGCTTCTGCCGGCGCTGCTCGGCAACTGTATATTCGGCTTGTTGGTATTGTTTTTTGTATTATCACTTTTCGTGCTGTTGTTGGTGTTTTTCTTTTGTATTATCACTTTTGTTGCTGCCAAGATCTCTTTTTGTTTCCCCTTTTTCTTTCTTTTTCTCTTTGTAATTTATCTTTTTTAACTCCCTGGTGTTGCAGCCCCAGGTACGCTTTTGTTATCGACTTCGGCCCGGAGGGTTGATAAAGTTTTGATTGTTTGAAATACGAACCTCCGGAGCCGCACTCAGCTCCGGACGCAGGGTAAGGGTGTCTTGCCCAGTACGTTTTACTTTCGATTTTATTTAGGTAACCAGGGGTTTTCAAGCTCTTACTTTTGGGCTTCCCTGGTCCCTGTTCGGGCGCCAAAATTATGTTAGGTGTACCGTAATATATCGGTACCCAACAATATTTAATGTTATTGATTCTCACCTTCCTGGGGCCGAAACTAAAAGTCTTTTGGTTTACTTATTATTTCTTTTATTATTTCACTTTAAAGACAATTAAAACGTCTGCTTTCGTACTGCACGACTGACTGGTATCGACAGCCTGGTGGTCAGACGCTAACTGCTGATTACGGACTGCCGCGAAACAATTTTTTTTTTTTTAATATAGATACTGCATTTATTTGACCAAAAATTAATAGTTACAATAAGTAATACAGTTAACTTATAATAGATTGGTTACATGATAAGTGTTTACATGTTATATGTTAACATTTTTCAAACAGTTCTTTTTAGATGTGATTTATGTATATTGTTAATTTTGTTTTTCCTGGAAAAGATCAGAAGAAAAACCAGGAACTCTGTTTATTTTAACTTAGCCTACTTAAAATTACTTAACATAACTTAATCTAACTAAATGTAATCCTATTTACAATTTACAATATTTGATACTGCAATGATAGTGACAATTTGATATTTACAATTTTTAGTTATGGATGTGGGATTGAGGATAGTAAGGGATATGGTCAGGCGTGTTCTTGGGTTGCCACTCGACTCTGTGTTAAAAGTAAGAATCTTGGAGAATGGTTGGATGTTGCTATATTTGGAATGATTGGGGGCCAGTTCGGTGTTGTGGTACACGACCTCGTTTAGATCGTTAACCAGTCTGCCTGAGGTGAAGAGAGTCCTTATTTGGAGACAATTACGGTAGTGAGTTCCCGTATTGGGGGAGGGTGATGGTAGGTCTGTTATTATCGGGTTGGGATTGTTAGGAAGGTTTACTATGTAATTTATGGACAGTTCTAGGATCCGTCTATCCAGTCGTTCGGAGCCTGCGGTGTTGTAAAGGTCGTTGTTACAATGGTATCTATATGAGTTGGTTTTGCGGTGTAAGCCAGTGATAAACCGGAAACATTTTCGTTCAAACACTCGTAATTTATCCATTTGGCAGGGTGAGATGTGGTACCATAATGGGCAGGCGTATGTAAGAGTGGGTCTGATTATCTGTTTATAGATGAGCTGTTTGACCTTGACAGAGAGGCCTTTAGGTTTCCACAACACTCGTCTGCACAGGTTAAGCTGTATTGAGGCTTTATGAAGGGAATTTTTGATGTGGGTTGAGAATGACCAGTTGTTGGAAAGGGTTACTCCCAAATAATTTAGGGTTTTTGAAGGTTTAATGGGGGTGTTATTAAGATTTAGTTTAATTTTGTTGTGGCAACGTTTAGTGTTGTTTGTGCAGTGAGCGTTTTTGCCCTTAAACACTGTTAGCTGCGTTTTGGTTGGGTTGAGGCGAATTTTCCATTTGTTAAAGTATGCTGAGATGAGCGGGAGGAAGTTGTTAACGCGGTTCCTTGCCGCTTTGACAAATCTACCGCTAGAGTAGATTAAAGTATCGTCAGCATAATTTTGCATTACAACACTAGGTGGAGGTTGGGGAATATCGGAAGTATATAGAAGATATAAAAGTGGTCCGAGAATGGATCCCTGGGGAATTCCCGCGGTTATGTTGTGAGTTTGTGAGAGGGAAGAGTTTATTCTGACCATGAATTTCCTCCCAGAAAGATAAGATGCTAGGAGCTTTGTTATGTTGGAATTATGACCAAATAACCAGTGCAGCTTATAAAGAAGTCCTGAGATCCAGACACAATCAAATGCTTCGGAAATATCGAGAGATATGCATACGGTAGGGCATTGGTTTTCTAGACCAGTTGCGACATCGTGTGTAAGTTTTAGTAGCGCATGGCAAGTGGAGTTTCGCTCACGAAAGCCAAACTGAGAATTAGGGATGAGAGCGTTATCACTGGCAAACGAGAGAAGGTTTTGGTAGATCTTACATTCCAATATTTTGGTTAGCGTGTTTAATAAAGATATTGGACGATAGTTGGAGGTGGTATTGGAACTGCCGGACTTTTTAACGGGGATTACTCGCAATTTTCCAGTTCTCTGGGAAATGTGAAGCATTTATAATATGATTAAGAAGGACGAGAATGGGAAGTAGATTTGGCGGACGAAGTCTTTTAAATAGAAGGTGTGGTATTCCATCTAGACCAGTAGATTTTTTGTTGGGTCGTGATTTTATGAACTTGATTAATTCATCTGTGGTTAGAAATGTGCTGGTGTCTGAAGGATGTGACGCCTTGTTTGTGTCGTTAAATTCCCCAATGAAATGAGTATAAGATCCGCGTAATCTGTGTGAGATATATTCGTTTACAGTGTTTCGAAAATTAGGGACGGAGAGGGAATCATTTTGTTGATGGATCTTTGAGAAGTGGTCAACGAGGCAATTGGCTATGTCCGTGTCGGATTAGATAAGATTGTTGCTGAGTGGGTTGATAAGGTGATCGATTCGCGGTTTAAACTAAAGGGGCAGAATCTTATATGAAGTTTTCGGTGGAGTTGTTTTTTGAGACGCAGCAATTTAGTTAGGATGCCGGGTAATGGTTTTCCCAAATAATTATGAGGTATGGTGGTGGGTGTATTGCCGGGGAGGGCATCCTTGAGGGTCTGCTCAATTTTTAGGGCTGCTCGATCGATATCAGCAGGGATTAGGTTAAAAGATTCGGGGATTTGCAAGTTAGAAAACCTTGCGCCGACGTCTCTATTGACCTTTTTTCAGTTAGTCTTGGAGAAGTTCGAGACAGGACTGTGTGAGTAGAACAGTTCGAAGGAGGGAACTTTGATCGAAGTGCGAACGGAACCATGATCAGTGGGAAAGAGGAAGGATACAGTGGGGGGGCCCGTTGAGTAGACATCAGCCGACTTGAGAAAGAAATCAATTGTTGACCGCGTCGAGTTGGTGACACGAGTTGGCTCCAGTGGAGTGTCGATATACGTATATGGGTGAGATGAGAGGAGGTCCAAAAGTTGGCACCCGTATTTGTTATTCTTTATGTCGTTGAATGCTATATGTCGAGCGTTCCAGTCTCCATCGATTATGAATGGTGCGGGGAGAGACTGTCTGATTATTTGAGATATGTCAGAGTCAGGGAAGTCTGGTTCTCGTGTTGGGTGGATGTAAACGGATGTTATTACAATTACTTTTTTGTTTTCACAAAAAAGTTTAACTGCCGTGTATTCAATATTGAAAACATTGGCGAACCTGATTTCGGTGAATTGAAGTTTATTATTTATTAGGATGCCGGTACCTCCATGGGATCCAGTAGTTCTGGGGTTGGAAATAAATGTATAATTGGGGATGTATACTCGGGAGTTGGACTTAAGCCACGTTTCTGAGAGAAGAAAGATGTCTGGGGAGAAGGTTTTAACAAACAACCGTAAGTGTTGCTTACGGATGTTGGAGTATATAGACTCTGTGTTGAGGGCGACTATAGTTAGTTCAGACATTGAGGGAAAGAGTATGGGAGGTTATAAGTGAAAGAATCTGACCTTTTTTTTCGATATCCGACATATGCTTCAATGTAGGAAGCATCGCTTGTAGACTCTTGATGTAGCCCATGATGTCCAGGTTGAGGCCTATGGAGTTGGGGTTGTTTGATGTCGGCGTGTTTTGATTGTTCTTGATAACATCCGCATATGATGTTCCTGGCCTTGTAGGTTGTGGTAATGTGTTCTGCGATGTGGATTTGGTTGGTGCGGATTTGTTGGTTGTTGCTGGTTTTGTTCTTCTTTGGAGAATTCTCAATTTATGAGGGCACTGGGAGAAATTGGCTGGATGTGGGCCTCCGCAGTTACAGCATGTTACAGCGATTTCCTTAGTGGTAATTGATCCATCGGGGTTTGTGGTTTGGATTTTTTCTGGTTCCATACTGTAATATTTTGGGTGCACCACCGTGCTTCCGGTTTCCCGGGAAGAGTGGGCTACCGTTGTTGTCCTTACCGCGCACTATCGACCATGTTGTTCTGAATTAAATTCCTGCTATACACTCGCAAAAACAATACACTTTATTTTCTTTCTACAACTGATTTTATTTTTCGTTTCAGAACAGATTTTACATTAAATCTCTATTATTTTGAGGAGGTATTCTCCTGATGCGCGCTACACCCACACTTCTTCAAGCGACTCCACTCAAGTCACCTTCTCACTTCAAAATTCTAATTTTCAAATATCTTTATGTTCTTTCGAAGGTCAAGATGCATCGCCACTTATCGTTTGATCCTTTATTGGGGTTTTTATTTGTATTAGCCATCTGACTAATGCAAACAAGAATTTTCGTGCATTTCAAATAGGTAGCACAAGATCCGTGGAAATTGGTTGTTAGTTTAGGATCCGGAATTCCGCTGATCTATCATGTAAGTAGATCATCTGAAGACGGGCGATTGTGTTACGACCGGGAAGTAGCGCGCACCGAAGAAGAGCTCCTGCGCTTCAGTAGGGCTATCTCCCACAGAGACCGGGACGATAGTATTAGACAGCGTCAACAGTTCTGGTGGTTGAATGGCATATAAAGACCTGGATACCAAAGTCGGTATAGAATCATACTATCATCAGCTAGCTTACATAGACTTAGCTTTTCTAGAATTAGGGTAGTATAAGATTTAAGTTAAGTTAGGTTAAGTGCTTTTACATAAAAAAAAAAAAATAAAAAATAAAAAAAAAAAAATAAAATAAAAAAAAATAAAAAATATATATATATATATATATATATATTAGGTAAGTTAAGTAAGTTAAATTTTAAGAAAAAAGAACAAAAAAATTGACAAAGTTTTTCAAATTTTTCTTTGTATTTCAACTAATTATCAGTACTGCCACAAAGTTCTGTCGCCGAAAGGCAAATTATACAAATGTTAAGTAATGTTTAGCTTAGAGCGTCTGCGAAAGACCAGTAAGTTATTATATAAGATAATTAAGCTAGAATTTAAGCATATTTTGTCTAGCCTTTAATTTAGAAATTAAGAATATAAAAAGAAAAATAAAAAATGTTTTAAAAATGAAAAAATGAAAAATGTGTGTCGGCGTATCGAATAGATATGCCACTGTTTGGACACATGCACTTTTAGGTTTTGGATCTTGTAGGTTTTTTAGGTGCTAATTGCTTTTAGCATACCTGAGAAAATAATGCATTATGCTGTTTGATTTTAGGAAATTGAATCGAACAAAGGCATTAAATTGAATAAATAAATGTGAATTCAATAAATGAGAATTTGAACGTTTAGTTCGATTTGGTTACAATGTTATGTTTGGAATATCAGATGGATTTTCTTATAGGTGGGAGGCAAATGTAATATGGGAGAAAAATGTAATGTGGGTGGAAATGTAATGTGGGTGGAAATGTAATGTGGGTGGAAATGTTATGTGGGAGAAAAATGGTAGGGCTTCTTGGAGCACTACATCCTCCCCTCCTTCAAGAAAAAATTAATCTGTAAGAGATTAATTTTCTAGGAGTGACGCCATAAAAGTGAAGGCGATGGCATTTTGACTTTGTTACAAATGTTGTTTTTTATACTTTCTTTCTTACACAAATACATGTAATGATTGGTTTTGGATATATTGAGTTAGATTTCGGATTTGGTGACATTGAACAGTTGCTTGAGTACTATGTATTAATGATTCTATTTATTTCTATTTTTATTTGTCGTTTTTTTTTTTTTTTTTTGTTAATATAAAGTATTCTAGAAACAATATCTATACTATATTTACATTTATTGGTAGGTTAAGAAGTTTTTTTTTTAATATTACAATGTATATATGTAGTTTTAGAGTAGTTTTACGAGCTATGGAGAGGTGTCGTTTTCAATTTTGTAGCGTTTTTTCTTAGTATTAATGTACAATATTTAAACATTTTGTTATATATTATTTATATTTTAATGCTAAGACATATGAAGGTAGAGTATTTTTTTTCATTTAGTGTTAGATTCATTAGTAAATTTTGTTGATTTAGGTTAGTTAAGAGTTAATACATAATTTTATAAGTGTTTGATTATTATATCAGTGTATAATATTGTATGTTTTGTACATTTTTGTTTTATTTTTTTATGTATTATGATTATTCGTTTCATATTTTGTTTATTCTTAATATATTAAAAACATTTTTTTTTTATATAAATTATTTAGAAATTGTATAATAAGTAATATTTCTTTTAATTTGTGTTTGTTTTTTCATGCAATTGACAAATTTTCTGTTTAGTTTATATTTTTTTCTGTGTTTAAAGATAAGTATATTTTTTCATTTTCTGTTTTTGTGTTTCATTTGTTCATAAAATTATTCTTAACATGTGTATTTAAATACATTTTCTTTTTCTTTTCATCATATATCATACATATTTACATACACATCGGTTTTTTTCAAAAGTTTCTACTGAAATAAAGATTGGTTGTGTTGGGAAAATTTTCTTTTATATCTCGAGTTCAAAGGGTTTAATCTACGAATAGTTTTAAATTGTTATTATGAACTACACGAGTACCTTTTCCTATCTTTAGAATTGAGTTTTCCCTGGATAAAATCTTTATTACTTCGTATGGACCTTTCCACAAGGAGGTTAATTTATTGGGTCTTGTGTGGTTTTTTAGCAATACCTTATCACCGACATTAAATTTTTTGTGACCCACTGTCTGGTCATAGTACGCTTTTGTTTTTCGTTTTTTTTTCCAAAAGTATTTCTCTTGCGGTGGAATAGCCATGTTGCAATCGCACCTTTAGTTCGTTAGCATAGTTGTCGTAATTGTAAATGCTACTGGGGTTTTGTCTAAGGGAAGTTGGTATTTCAGCAGGAAAACCATACAATAGTTCGTGTGGCGTGTAGCCTGTACTGCTATGAGGTGTGGTGTTGTTTACGAACATTGCGTATGGTGTCCAAGTGTCCGAAGTAAGAGGATCTTGGTTGACGTAGTGTCGGAGGTATTCCGCCAAAGTCCTATGACTTCGTTCTAATGCTCCGTTTGTTTGTGGATGATAGGGTGCTGTATTGAGTTTTCTCATTTTAAGTAAGGAACAAATGTCCTTAAAAAGCGTGCTGAGAAAATTTGCACCTCGGTCAGTCAGTAAGGAAGAGGGTATACCGTGCTGGCAGACGATGTTTTCCACGAAAACCGTTGCTACTTCCTTAGTTTCGGCGCTGGCTAGAGCGTATGCTCCTGAAAACTTGGTCAGATCGTCCTGAAATGTTAGCAGGTATTTATTTCCGTTGTAACTGACTGGTAATGGTCCTACTATATCTAACGCAATTCTTTCAAATGGCTTGGTGCTTGTTGTGGTTATTCTCATGGGGATTCTGAGGTTTCTTCCACTTTTGTTTACTTGGCAAGAAGCACACTTTCGAATATAAGCCGTGACGTCGGCAGTCATTGTGGGCCAATAGTACTTTGGCCTCATTCGGTTTATAGTTCGGGTGGCTCCTTGGTGTCCACCGAAAGGCGAGTTATGATACTCTGCAAGAAGCTTCTGTATCTCGTCTGGATCTGTTGCGAGTCTTCTTTTATCAGAGAATACTTGTATTTTTATTTTCAGGTCAGCGAATATTTCTTCTACAAGTTTTTTAAAGACTATTTGGGATTCATTGTCTATGGTAGGATTTGAGATTCCAATGGAGTCGAGTTTCTGGACTAGCCACACTTCCTTCAGGTCGCCTAGGAAATCCTTAGCGATTTCCTGGTCCTTTGAGTTTCTAAAAGGCAATGGTAGTGTGATGGTCCATAACTTGTCTTGTTTATGAAGCATAATTTCACCTACTTCTGGCTTGGTGAAGTTTGGGATTCTTCCAGCCAGGGTTTTTTCTTCCATTGAATCTATCAAAGGGAGGATTATTACACGCAACCCAAGTTCGTTCCTCCCATGCAAGGTTGGTGAGGGTTTCATATGGTTGTATGTCTGTGACTTTTCTAGCTTTTTCTTTGCTTCTAGTAGTAACGTGGATGTTACTTTTGGTGGGGACATCTGAGGTAGTTGATGTTATGCGACTGAGAGCATCGGCATTCGCATTTTGCTTGCCTTTTCTATGGACGATTGTGTAATCGTATTCTTCGAGTAGAATTCTCCATCGCATAAGTCTGGATGTAGGATCCGTTCGTCCTATAAGCCACTGTAAGGAGTTGCGGTCAGTGACTATAGTAAATTTCCGTCCGTAAACATATGGTCGAAACTGAGCTAATGCAAAAACGATTGCCAATAATTCCTTTTCAGATGTTGTATATCGAGTTTCTGCGTCGTTTAAAGTTCGGCTAGCAAAAGCAATAGGTTTATCTTGGCCTATTGTGCCTTGAGATAACACTGCTCCTAACGCAACATTGCTAGCGTCAGTGGTTATTATAAATGCTCGGTTAAAGTCTGGGTAAGCCAGTATTGGTGGGGTAATAACCTTTCTTTTCAGGGTGGTGAATGCCTCATCACAGAAGGCATCCCAATGGAATGGAACATTCTTCCGCAGTAATTTGCTTAGAGGTTTTGCCAGTTCGGCAAAATTTGGAATAAACTTTCTATAATATCCAACGAAACCACGAAATGATTTAATATCTTTTTGTTTCCTAGGTGTCGGAAAAGTTTTTACTGCTTTGGTTTTCTCAGGGTTTGGTTTTATACCTTCCTTTGAAATAACATGCCCTAAATAGGTGAGTTCTCTTCTTATAAAATGACATTTTTCTGGTTGGATTTTCAGATTATGTCTTTGTAAGCGTTCGAAAATTATACTGTGTCGAGAATTGTGATCGTTCAGATCGTAACCGTAAATTACTATGTCATCTACATAGACAAAACATTCGATTCCTTGGAGACCCATGAGTACATTGTTCATAAGCCTCTGGAATGTGGCGGGTGCGTTTTTAAGTCCGAAGGGCATTCGATTGTATTCGTAATGTCCGAAAGGGGTGCTAAACGCTGTTTTTGCCTTGTCTCTGTTGTCCATGCATATTTGATGAAAACCATTTGCTAGGTCTAAAGTACTGAAATATTTAGCTTTTCCCAATTGGTCTAAGATATCAGTAATATTAGGTAATGGATATGCGTCTCCGACTGTTATTTTATTGAGAGCTCTAAAATCGACAACTACTCTCCATCGTTTAGTTCCATCAGGTCCTGCCCTTTTGGGTATTAATAGAAGTGGGGAATTCCAAGGACTGAAACTTAGTTGTACCACGCCATCCTGAAGCATTTCATTCACCTGTTTGTGGATTTCTTGCTTCGAGCTATCTGGGAGGCGATATGGTCTTATGTAAAGTGGGGGCTTTCCTTCCTCAGTGATAATTTGATGCTCTATGGCGTCAGTGTGTGTGAGATGGTCGCCCTCTAAGTAAAAGAGATTGTTAAATCTGCGGCAGATGTCTAAGATTGATCTCCTTTCCTCCTGGTTACAATGGCGTAACTCAAGGAGTGATTCCAACCGTTCAAGTCTATTCTTTAGAAGATCGTTTGATTCATCTGCCTGACATACATCGTAGTTGTCCAAATTTTCCCATTCGAATTTTATGTTGTGCGTACTTACTTCCTGATCAGTGTCCAAAGTGTTCATCAGAAGCACTCTGACTTTGTTGTCCCTTGGTGTCGTTAATGTATTTCCAAGGTATATTCCTGACTTGATTTCGGATTTTTTAATTATTATTTGTTTGCAAGGTTCTCCTTTAAGGGGTATTTCCACTATTTGTTGGGATCGCGGTTGTAACTTAATGAAGTCAATCGTGACGTTTTGCTTCTTATTGGAAGTTGTTATAGAGGATTTTGGGGTTTCAGGTTTATATTTTTCTGAGTTTTGTCCTCTCTCGAATTTCTTAAGTGCTTTACTACGAATTTTATTTGAAGAGTATGATGTCAAGGTATTTTGTTCCGCTGCGTTAGTCAAATCATCAGATCCGGCCTGTAGACAAACGGATTCAGATGTTGGCTTCTGAACAGGGTTTTCTAATTTTTCAATAATACCGAGATTTTCCGTAGAACACATCTCGTAAGATGTGGCATTATCAATTTTTTGCTTGACCTCTGTTTCGTTTAGTAAAGGCTGTTCGAGTTTATTCGTGGTTCCCTTCTTAATAGTGAATTGCAAATATCCTTTTTCATAGTCAATGTGACACTGGAATTTAGTGAGTAAATCGTTTCCCAATATACCATCGTACTGAAAATTTTCATTGTCATTTATTATGAAAATATTTTGTTGAAGATGTATGGTATGTTTTTTGGTTTCGAATTCTAATTTTCCAATTACTTTGCCACGCGTGCTGATTGTGTTTCCAGCAATGGTGGATATTGTTATTGGATTTGGATCGTATAGCGGTTGTACAACGTACGAATTATTTGACTTTATCAGGCTGATGTCTGCGCCTGTGTCAATAAGAAAGGTAGAAAATTTTTTATCCGATGGATTGTATTTGATTCGTATTACTGGCTCTTTGAATTCGGGACAGAAGAATACGATCGTTTTAAAATCTACATCGGGATGGGGTGTACGTCGGCAATTGTCTATACTCGAGAAGAAGTGCCGTGTCTTGCCGCGAGTTAACACCTCCCACATAATGTATTAGATATACCTATGCATTACTGTAGTTCAAACCCCAAACAAATCTCTGTACATAATAACCCTTGTATTTTAAACCCCAAATATCTTTATTATTAATCTCTACCAACCTTTGTACAGTTACATTATGATACCAATATACATACAATCCAATTTAATCTTTTCCATATTGCAAACCAAATACTGCATAAATATTGGACAAATACCATACTCACCCGAACTCGCATTATCAAAACATAGTCAAAGGATACCGACGATAATAAAACCAATCGATGCCGCCAAGACATCTCTAATCGTAAGACAAATAATCAACACATGGCCCAATATAGCAACTCAATCCAATCTATCTCAAGACAAACAATCAACGAATGCCCATGACGGACACATCAACAAATATACCGAACTACACACTCAACCTTATCGGAATTCGAGGCATAAATACCGCCACCGAAGAGGAACCGGCACGATTGATTTCCCAGCCGTGAAGGAGCGAACTCAGCGTCATTAATTAGTAATCTAAATAAAATAAGTTAAAAAAAAAAAACACCAAGTTGTTTTCCTTAACTGGCGATCCTGCCATTCATACAAGTATACTGCTTGTTTGAACGGACCATTAACCTTTCATCATTATTCCAAACTTGTAATTCGCCACCATATGAGGGTGTAGTTGGATATTGGTAAAGGCCCGGCGATCCAAAAGGACCACCAAATTAATTTTCAGCTGTCGAGCTTAGTTTAATAAAACTAAAATCCACGAAATAGAAGTCGTGGCGACCAGAGGACCAGTATAAACTTACAACGGATTGTCGCAGCAGTTCATCGATTTGGTAAGAAAAATACTGTGAGAGAGGTGGCACCAAATAATAGTTCAGTGCAGAAAAAACCCCACAAAATTAACAACCGGCTGAATGTGAAAAGCCATAAATCCAATTCAAACTAGTGCAATAGATACATCACATAAAAATTATTCAAACTAAAGCAAATTAACAATCGGCTGAATGTGAAAAGCCATAATCCAATTCAAACTAGTGCAATAGATACATCACATAAAAATTATTCAAGCTAAAGCACCGAGAATTCAAAGAAAATCAACCTCTACTCAATCCCTGAAGACGACCCAACTTTAAAATCGCATTCGTACAGCAGGGAGAACCATCCAGAGATCACCACTTGGAAGCGAAGCAACCACATAGGCAAACATTAAAGCTCCATATGACATTTTCCCCATTAGGAAACCGTAAGTACAACTTAATTACTACTGTCTATATACATACAGAAACCCTTATATAAATAAATTGTTAGGCAGAAAAACAATAATAAGAACTAGGAGTTGTCTATGAGTTTGAGAAGTGGAAAAACCTACCTTAGTTCATCTAAAGAAAACCCAACTATGGCTACTTTACCTGAGTTACAAGCCCAGATTGCTCACCTAGCAACTAATTTTGAGACATTAAGAACTGAGAACAAAAAAATTAATAGCGAGAATCAAAGACTAAACGAAATGATAACCAAATTACAATCACAGAACATACAGGATTGTAGCGAAGATATAGCCAAGGAACAACAAAAATCAATCAAATCCCCGATACAAAACGCAGAACAGATAGACATAGAAATATTTAAAAGTTTACCTACATTCGATGGTAACCACGAAGAATATAGAGCGTGGCGTAGTATGGCTTGGAAGGCTATGGAAGATATAAAAGAATTCCAAAATACATGCAAATACTATACATGTCTAACACTATTAAGGTCTAAAATTCGAAGAGAAGCTGCCAATCTTTTAGTAACGAACTGCACAGCTTTTAATTTCTACGCTATAATCAAACGATTGGACGACGTGTATGCCGCCCAAAGACCTTTATACGCGTTACAAGGAAAACTCCGTAAATTAATACAAGGAAAAGTTTCTCTGCGAGATTATTTTAATAAAGTTAATAAATCCTTGAACCTAGTGCTCAACAAAATAGAACTAGAAGAGGGCGAAGATGCCGCTCCACTATGTAGACATGCTATACAAGACGGGGTTAGAACTTTCATCCAAGGCTTAAAATGCGATTTTACTCGGAGTACCCTATACAATAGTAGGCCCAAAGATATAGAAACAGCGTACGCTATAGCCAGTACTATTCTACACGATAACGAAACCTTTAAACTTAGCCAGCAAGATAGAGATTATTCACTACCATATAGAAGAAATCACTATATACCTGTGGAACAAAGACATAACCAATATCAACAAAGATCCAGTTTTAATAAACCCCAAAGATATAACCACTATCCCCCAAGAAACCATGATAATACTCAGCAAAGACCAGGGCAACCATTTAACAATCATTGGAACCAAAATCAATACCAAAACCCCTTCGGACAAAACCCTACCCCTAATACTGCACAGACTAACCCGCAAAGACTCAATCAGATAGCGGAGAACACTATCCCCATCCCTGCTTCAATTACTCCAGAAAATCTAATCTCTGAAAGTACTTTTTTAGGAAAGTACACGGCCTCCCGTGTTTAGTCTTAGAATCTAAGGATATAGGGAGACCAACAGTCAAGGTCAACGTTTTGATCGACACTGGAGCAACAATGAACTACGTTTCAACACTATACCCATATGGCAGATCTATACCCATAGCACCTATTAAAGTAAATACCCTACATGGAACATCCCTAATAGAAACAAAAAAACAAATCGGTCTATTTGGCCATAACATAACCTTCTACGAGACTAACGACTTGAAAGACTTCGACATGATCCTAGGCGAGCAAGGCCTTAAGCAACTAAAAGCCGAGATCAGTCTCGAAACCTATGAAATGAAGTACAAATTCAAAACGGAAAAGAAACCAGAAGAAAAACCTGAGCTAAAAATAAACTTTACCATGGAAAACAAAAGATTTAAAGAAGAAATAGAAGAAATCATGAATATTAATGAAAAAATGAATCCAACTCTACCATTTGTAACCAATATAGAAGCCACAATAAAGACTAGAAACGAAAACCCAGTCTATTCTAAACAATACCCATACCCAGTCACAGACAATAACTTCGTAAACGAAGAAATAAACAGATTGCTGAATGAGGGGATTATTCAAAAAAGTTACAGCCCCTATAACTCACCAGTGTGGATCGTACCAAAAAAAGGTACAGATGATCAGAACCGGCCTAAAAGAAGATTGGTGATCGACTATCAAAAACTCAATAATGAGACAGTAACAGACCGATACCCTATCCCTGACATAAACCTTACTATACAAAGCCTAGGCAAGGCTAAAGTATTTTCAACACTCGATCTGGAATCTGGATTTCACCAAATAAAAATAAAGGAATCTGATCGGGCGAAAACTAGCTTCTCCATAAACGGAGCTAAATACGAATTTGTTCGCATGCCCTTCGGACTCAAAAACGCACCTAGCATTTTTCAGAGGACAATAGACGATATTCTACGACCCTATATTGGAAAATTCGCTTATGTCTACATTGACGACGTCCTAATATATTCTGGTAACGAGGACGAACATATGGAACATTTGAAAATAATAATTGCAGCTCTACAGAAAGCAAACATGAAGATTTCATCGGAGAAGTCGCATTTCTTGAAGAAATCGATCAACTACCTAGGGCATATAATCTCACAAGGAGTTATAACTGTAGACCCTGAGAAGATCAATACTATAAAAAATTATCCCGAACCATCAAACTTGAAGGAATTAAGATCATTTCTAGGATTAGCAGGATATTATAGGAAATTTATTAAGGATTACGCCAAAAACACAAAGCCAATGACTTTGTTTCTTCAAGGAAAAGGACAAGTATCGAAAAACAAAAGCAAAAATATAAAGATTAAATTTGACGAGCCAGCTAAAGAATCTTTCAATAATATAAAAATTAAACTTCAAGAAAAAATCGTGCTGTTCCAGCCCGACTATGGGAAGCCTTTCGAATTAACTACCGACGCCAGCAACTTTGCAATAGGAGCAGTATTAAGCCAGGGAAGACACCCTCTAACTTTCATTTCTAAAACACTAAACTCCGCAGAAATTAACTACTCCACCAACGAAAAGGAGCTATTAGCAATTATCTGGGCCCTCCAGAAACTACGCAACCTTCTGTATGGTATCACAGACTTAACTATATACACGGATCATCAATCCCTAACTTTTGCTATTTCCGAAAAAAATCCTAATACGAAACTCAAGAGATGGAAGAGCATCATTGAAGAGTACGGAGCAAAACTAGTTTACAAACCAGGCAGCCAAAATATTATGGCCGATGCATTATCCAGACAACAGATAAACGCAACAACGGATGACAACATACCTACAGAGAATTTCAAGATACTAAAAAGACCATTAAACGCCTATAGAAACCAACTAATATTGAAAGAATCCAACAAAAATAATCTTGAATCGACCAACATATTCAATAATTTTCGACACATAATACACTTCACTAACGAAGAAAAACTTATAGACTTCATGAAGAAAACTTTAAATCCAAATAAATTGAACGCTTTAAAAATGGAAGCAGAAATAATGATGAAATACTGCGATAAAATTAAAAAGGTATTCGGGAGATACAAGATTGCCTTAACCGACAAACTATTAGAAGACATAACAGATAGAGAGAAACAATTACAGATTTTGGAAGATGTGCACATTCGAGCTCATCGTAACCACAGAAATAACTCAAAAGAAATTTGGGAAACCAGCTATTGGCCAACTCTGTCAAAGGACTGCAAAAAATATGCAATAAACTGTAAAATATGCCATGTCACCAAGTACGATCGGAAACCCAACCATCAACCCATAGGACGAACACCTATACCAAGCAAATGCTCCCAATATCTACAAATGGATGTATTCCACATGAACAATGAAATATACATTAGTACTATAGATAGGTACTCAAAGTATCTGCACTTACGTTATATATCTAATAAAATTAATACCCACATTACATTAAACGAACTCCTATCCCAAATATTTGGTTATCCGGGCCAACAAAGTGTTATGACAGATAACGAGTCTATTTTTATTAGTCAACAGGCAAAAGCTGTGTTCAACCGGCATCACGTTAACCACACTACTACACCTGTCGACCACTCTACCAGCAACAGCCAAGTAGAAAGAGCACATTCCGCACTCATCGAAATCGTCAGAGCCCTCGCTAAACAAGAAGGAGGTGAATGCAAGGACTTCCTATTTGATGCAGTCACTCAATACAACCGAACAATCCACTCGTCGACTGGATACAAACCTGAAGACGTATTTTTTAACAGACGAGACTATCCTGATATAGAGGCGAAATTAAAAAACAATCAACAAAACCTCTTGGATCATGTTAATACAAAACGCGTAAACATCAAATACCTACCCGGGGATAAAATCTTTGTTAGGTCTTCACGCAGAAATAAAAATACCGATCGATTCAGCGAACACACGGTAAAGGAAGACAAAGGCGACATTATAATCACAACACGCAACAAAAAAATCCACAAAGATAATATACGATCGAGAATCAAACTTTCCCAGGATGAAAAATCTAACCATTCTCCTGGTTATAACAATGACAGGCCTAATCCAGCCAATCAAGATCAATGATCTAAAAAAATAGGAAATATGTTTTAGTGAAAACGGACCCAGCAAACCTCTAAATTCATGTAATGGAATATTCCAGTATATTTATTTGCTACTATATTGATACGACTTTAATAACATATAATAAAAAATGTCAACTTTTTCATATATAATACATGCATTATCAACTATATATGGTAAACCTATAATGTCTGATAGCATCTAAATATACACATATTACCAATTGTAAAAACTTTGTAGGGACATATATCTGTAAACTTATTCGAAATTACAAAGATAACTGTACATTACCATTAATAACCAATGAACCAGCCGCTTCTAACTTTATAAAAGAAAACAATGTAGAGATTAAAGAAATAGAAAACGGATATATTTTTATAGATAAAAGTCATGTCGTAGACGGCAAAACCATTAAAAGTCCTAACCTTATAAGTTTCGAAAAAATGTAATCAAAAAAAACTGTAGCACTAAGACATAATGAAGAATTGAACATAATAATTGAATTATTGTCCTCAGATACAACTAATAAATTCACAAACTTACAAGAAATATCTACATTCTTCACACCCTTAGAAGACCACCCTATAAGAACATTCTGCTGCGTACTGGCAATTATTGTAATCATCACATTAACACTTTATATTATAAAAATAATATTAATATATAAAAAGAAAAAAACTTAGAAAAATGTAATGTACTATCTAAATAAGAAATGACACGACTAGTCCAAAAAACCGAAAATATAAAAAAACGAGGACGTTTTAACTTAAGGGGGGGAGAGTTAACACCTCCCACATAATGTATTAGATATACCTATGCATTACTGTAGTTCAAACCCCGAACAAATCTCTGTACATAATAACCCTTGTATTTTAAACCCCAAATATCTTTATTATTAATCTCTACCAACCTTTGTACAGTTACATTATGATACCAATATACATACAATCCAATTTAATCTTTTCCATATTGCAAACCAAATACTGCATAAATATTGGACAAATACCATACTCACCCGAACTCGCATTATCAAAACATAGTCAAAGGATACCGACGATAATAAAACCAATCGATGCCGCCAAGACATCTCTAATCGTAAGACAAATAATCAACACATGGCCCAGTATAGCAACTCAATCCAATCTATCTCAAGACAAACAATCAACGAATGCCCATGACGGACACATCAACAAATATACCGAACTACACACTCAACCTTATCGCAATTCGAGGCATAAATACCGCCACCGAAGAGGAACCGGCACGATTGATTTCCCAGCCGTGAAGGAGCGAACTCAGCGTCATTAATTAGTAATCTAAATAAAATAAGTTAAAAAAAAAAAACACCAAGTTGTTTTCCTTAACTCGCGCGAGTGAGTTCGTTTCCCTGTTGAGGTATGTTAGACACCATATTAATGTTTTGATTCTGATTTTGACTGAAATTTCGGTTTCCTATATGGGTGAAATTTGTTGTTACTCTATTTTGTGATGGACCAGGTTGATTCCTAAAAGTATTTTGGTTGGCAAAAGGAGATTGATTTTGGCTTCGCAAATGGGATAACCTGGTTCTACATTCTGCTTGAGAATGGTTAAATTTTCTGCAGTATGTACATCGGAGGCGTTCAGACTCTGTTTTGATGTTCTGGGGAACAAAATTCGGAAATTTTGTGTTGCGATAACAAGTCGCAGAAGTATGTCCCCGTTTTTTACATGTCTGGCAAACAATTTGGTTATTCCTAGAGAAGTTAGTGGATATTGGGATTGTGTTATCGCAGCCCAATCTTCGAGATTGTTCCACAGCGAAATTAATGGCTGTCTTTAGATTTGGAGCGTTATGCGATATGACTAAAATCCTGAGGTTAGGATTCCTCAACCCATCTTCAAATGCGTTCAATGCGAGTCTTTGGTTTTCTGCCAAAAGATACGTCCGCACTGTAGGCTCAACCGAACTTGCAAATGTAGCGCCGTCTAATTGATGCAGAAGGTGTTTTAGTCTGTCCCCAAACTCCCTTACATTTTCCCCTTCAATCTTGTTTTGCCGCTACTAGGCTATTTTGTGCCGCTGGCCTAGAAGTTAGAGTTTTGAATTCTCCTTCTAATTCAGACACAAGATCCTCCCAGCTTGGAATGACCTTGTATTGAATACATTCGCGTGCTGGTCCCTGTAATCTAGTTTTGATTACTCTCAAAAAGAATGACTTTTGGTTTTCGTCTCGTGTTGTAGTGCTCTGAAAAGCCCTACCACCTTTTTTCCTCCATTTCCACATCCAAATCCCAGCTATTTTACTACAAAACTCAAAATCCGATCAAAACCCGAAAAAACCCAAACATAAACCAAAATTCGCAATAAACGAATCAAACATTCGTTTATCGCTTATTAGCTGCTTCCACGGCATAATTAAATCCAAAATCTTAAATTAAAATCAAATTCCCAATAAACGAATCTAATATTCGTTTATTGTTCTATATTCGCCCCACGGCATCATCTAAATTCAAAAACCGGAGATACGTTATCTCAATTTGGTAAAATCCATCAAAGTGAACAAACAAAAACCCGAATTCATTTACATATCCACATCTGCACAATAGTTTCATAGGAATTCAGGAAACTGAATCCTTATCTTAAATAAACACTGAGCATCTCACTCAGGATTCCAAAATCGGGATTTTTGTAGGAAATTGTGTATTTTCGAGATACAAATTTCGATTTGTTTCTCTATATAAGGGTGATGAATTTCAGATTCGAGGTTCTCCCTCAACACAGAATCCATTTACTCTAACATACGTAAGCAACACCTCCGGTTGTTTGTTGAAAAATTTTCCCCAGATATCCTCTTCCTTTCAGAGACCTGGCTCAAACCAAATTCCCGAGTTTCAATTCCCAATTATACTTTAGTTTCTAACCCCAGAACTAATGGATCTCATGGAGGTACCGGCATATTAATTCACAAAAAATTTCAATTCAGTGAAATTAGATTCACCTGTGTATCAAGCATTGAATACACAGCAGTAAAACTTTTCTGTGAGAACAATAAAGTGCTCGTCTTAGCATCCATTTATATTCACCCTTCACGGCAACGAGATTTCCCAGATACTGACATTTCGCAGATTATCCAACAGTCCGTTCCCGCTCCATTTATAATCGGAGGAGACTGGAATGCTCGTCACACAGCATTCAATGATAATAAATGCAACAAATATGGTCGCCAATTGCTAGCCCTCCTCCAGTCTTATCCATATACTTACATTGACTCCCCATTACAGCCAACTCGTGTCTCTAGCTCAGCCAGGTCAACAATCGACTTCTTCCGACGATGTTTATTCAGCGGGTCCACCTACAGTCTCCTTTATATTTCCTTCTGATCATGGTTCCGTTCACACCACGATCCAAATCCCCTCTCTCGATCCACTATACTCGTCAAACTCTGTCCCAAACTTCACCAAAACAAATTGGAGAAAAGTCAATAGGGACATAGCGATAAGTTTCTCTGACTTGTATATCCCTGAAGCATCTAACCTACTCCCTACTGAAATCGATCAAGCATCTTTAAGAATAGAGAAAATTCTTAAGGAGGCTCTCAGCAACAACACCCCGACAACCATTTCTCATAACTATTTAGGAAAGCCTTTGCCCAGCATCCTAACCAAATTATTGCCCCTTAAAAAGCAGCTCCGCCGAAAACTTCACACAAGAAACTGCCCCTTTATTAAAAGCCAAATCCAACTCCTATCCACTCTGATAAATGAGCAGTTGAAAAAGTTCGCAGATGAGAACTACATCTCCACACTTAGTAACATCAAACCAAATCGTAATCTTTTCAAGAACATCAACCAATTAACTGGTCGTAAATATAAACCCCGAATTGATCATCTCATCAACCCAATCAGCAATAATATTGCCCAGTCCGATACGGACATAGCAAATTGCCTCGCAGAACACTTTGCAAAGATTCATCAGCAAAATAATTCGCTCTCAACTCCTGGCTTCGAGAACACAGTAAAAGAATACATCTCAAACAGATTATACCCATCTTTTACTCCTTTCATCGGTAAATTTAACAACACAAACATAGCTTCACACCCCTTAGACACTACAAATTTTCTAACTGCGGACGAATTATCCGAGATCGTAAGATCAGGAAATAACAAAAAGTCAACTGGATTAGATGGAATCCCACGCCTTCTATTTAAAATGCTACGCCCACCGAATCTACTTCCCATCCTCATTCTTCTTAATCATATAATTAATGCATCGCACTTCCCAGAGAACTGGAAAACTGCGGTAGTAATTCCTATTAAGAAGCCCGGTAGTAGTAATAACCCTTGCAATTATCGTCCAATATCCCTATTAAGTACACTAAGTAAGATACTGGAACGCAAGATCTACCAAAATCTTCTCACATTTGCCAATGAGAATGCCCTCATCCCTAACTGTCAGTTCGGATTTCGTAAGCGACAATCCACATGTCATACTCTACTAAAACTCACACACGATGTTACAACTGGTCTCCAAAACCAAAGCCCTACTGTGTGTATATCTCTCGATATTTCTAAGGCGTTTGATTGCGTCTGGATCTCAGGGCTTCTGTACAAACTGCACTCCATATTTAATCTAAACTCTCACACAACAAAGCTCTTAGCCTCATATCTTTCTGCCAGAAAATTCGTTGTGAGAATAAATTCTTCTGTCTCAGGAACCCACACCATAACCGCGGGTGTTCCCCAAGGCTCTATTTTAGGGCCAATTTTATATCTGTTATATACCGCGGATATTCCTCAACCCGTATCTCCTAATGTTGTGATGCTGAATTATGGTGATGATACATTTATTTACTCTAGCAGCAAATTTGTTAAGGCTGCAAGAAACCGCATTAACAACTTCCTCCCTAACCTATCAACATACTTTAATAAGTGGAAAATCCACCTTAATCCAAATAAAACGCAGCTCATAGTGTTCAAGGGCAAAAACGAGCACTGTACAAACAACACTAGACGCTGCCACAACAAAATTAAGATTCAACTGAACAACACTCTGATAAAACCCTCCAAAACCCTAAAATATTTGGGAATAACTTTTTCTAATAACTGGTCTTTTTCCTCCCACATTAAAAATTCCCTTCAAAAAGCCACAATTCAGCTTAATCTCTGTAGAAGAGTAATGTGGAAACCTAATAGTCTCTCTCACAAAGTCAAACTGCTCATTTACAAACAAATTATCAGGCCCACACTCACGTACGCGTGCCCATTGTGTTACCATATCACTCCCTCCCAAATGGAGAAATTACGAGTATTCGAAAGAAAATGCTTTAGGTGTGTCTCTGGGTTACATCGTCGTCCTAACTCCTATAAGTACTATAGTAACGTCGAACTCTACAATACCGCTGGTATTGAGCGCCTCGATAGACGATTCCTCGAACTGTCTATCAAATTTATCGAAAACCTACAAAATAATCCCAATCCCATAATAACCTCGCTCTTAGAGAACCCTCTAGATATCCGAACTAACTACCCCAACTGTCTCCACACCAGAGCTATCTTCGCCTCAGGCAGACTGGTAAATGATTCAAATGAGATCATATACCACAACACCGAAGTTACCCCTAACCAGTTCAAATACTGTAACGTCCAACCATTTTCCAACATCCTACGCTTTTCCAACGAACAACCGGAGAGAAATACTCTACCTCTAACCCATAACTAACCTCATTCCACATCCTTTAATTCATAATATATATCCCATTAATTATAAAACTTTGTTTATGGCTTTATGAAAATCATACTGTAATCAGGCTAAATTAGGTTAAGCTATTTATATAATTAGGATTAAGTTTAGATTAAGTAAAGTTGAAAAAACAAATTCCTGGTTTTCTGACCTTTTCCAGGAAGATAATACCACTAAATTTATAAACACGGATCTATCTTATATCTCATAAAATATTGTTTGGGAAATGTATATATTATTATAATAATTACATGTAAGCAATTGTTACAAAATTAATTTTAAGTCACTGTATTACTTAAATGTAGGAATTCTAATTATGGTTAATAAATACAGTTTTGGAAAAAAAAAAAAAAACAGATTCGAGGTTCAGTCTCAATTGGCGTTCTAGATGTAAGGACGCCAGAAAATAAGTTAATAAAATAAATTTAAAATAAAATAAAAAGCAATTTATTGGGCCTGGCCGATTCTTCCTACTCGACGACCGGTAGCTGCTCTTCCCTCGAGGTTTGAGGAAGCACGGTGGCAACCGCAACGGGTCTCCTCGGGAGCGGTCTTTAAGAGATCTTACGTCCTTTTCAGGATAAGAAGACACGCTACCTGAGAGAAGGACCACTACAAATGGTGGCAGCGGTGGGATACCAACATCCAATTAAACAAAAGAAAAGAAAAAGGAATTACATCAATGCCTGGTACAGTAACAGCACATAAGGTTACAGAGAACCATCGGCAACACCCAAACGCATTTAAAATCAATCAGCAAACACATTTCCAATTAACTCCGAGCAGCCCCGAGATCCTCAGTGACGAGCATCGTATCTCGCTCCGCAGACAAAACAAGATAAAGTGCAACGAAAGAGACGTCCTCCGCCAGTCTGGTCAAACGACAATACCCACAGAATCACACAAACGCCACTAAAACCAGGATACTTAAATCATTGAGGTACGTCAACAGGGACATCAGCGACACAGTCAACAGCATCAGCAACAAAACATATTTCACCAACAACATCAGTAACATGAGCAAGTATCTGCGACATCATCATCAATAATAAGTTCCGAAATAAGCCAAGATCAGCAATCATAACGATGTCTTCAGCAGGCCAGCAAAACAATGGTCAAATACCCCTCAACGAAGCCTGCAACGGTAGCGGACAACCCAACAAAAGGAAGATCACAGGTATTTATATCCATTTTTATTTGTTAACACATTTGCAAGTGGACAAAGAGAACCCCAAAATAAATTTAAATTTATATACACATTTTTACATATTTAAAAATTCATTTAAAAAAAAGGGGACCCAGAGAACCCCCAAAACAAATTAAATTATGGAAAAATAAATCAAAGGGGATATTGAGATGTGAAATTTTTCGAAAATTCTATTTTTTTAAGGAAAAAACAAACGTATTCATTTTAAGGGTACAATAACAAAACCATTTTAAACATTTTTACATACACGTAAATATACATATATTTTTCTATCTTAAATTACTTGGGGAAGACTCTTCGTATCGTTAGCAAAACCTAGGCAGGAAACCCTCGACTCTGTCCTTAGCATCACTTGTGGGTTCTCCATTTTACCTGCTGGTTTCTTCTTCTTACCTTTGGCGTTTTCCATAGAATCTATCTTGAAACCTGTTTCTCTTCTTGCCCTCGACTTAGGTGTAAAAGGATCTCTTATTTTCTTTCCTTAATCAGGATTCTTCCATTTTAGGATTGTTCTACTTGGGTTCGAGAAGTCTCTTTTCCTTACCCTTTGCCTTTGTGGCACTTGCGTTTGGGAAGCTGTACACATATTGGAAAAATCTTATCTAAAACGAACACGCGACTCGAATATTTAACGCGCGAAATAATCACGAAGCCAATAATGAATATTACAATCGGATTGAAGGATATCTTAGATTTCGTTCCGGTATTTAACGGTAGCTCGGACGAATTAGATGATTTTATTTCTTGCGGGGATATTATTTTTTTCACAGGCACAGGATGACAACCAACATGCTTTTTATCTAAGCGTGGTAAAAACCAGACTGCGAGGGCCAGCATACGACCACATCCGGTACAAAGTCATTATAAGCTGGAATGATCTTGCTTCGGAATTAAAGGGAGAATTTAAAATTCTCATCTCTATTAGGTCAGCGGCACAAAACAGTGTGGTGACAGCCAAGCAAGATAGCAAGGAAGATGTGAAGGAGTTTCGAAACAGGCTCTTGTATCTGCTGGACAAGGCCACGTTCGAAAGCACTGTCGAACCTGCGGTACAGACATATCTCTTCGAGGAAAATAGGAAACTCGCCCTACACGCGTTTGAAGATGGTCTTAGGGATTCCCATTTAAAACTTCCAGTTAAAACACGAGGTACCCTAAACCTTAGAGCAGCAATCAATTATGCTCTCGAGCAGGCCCCACGACTAAGCGATAGAAACCTTCTTAATTTATCTTATAATTCCAAATATAGTCAGCCACAAATTTGCCAACCGTGCAATAAAACTAGACATATTTCTGCGACTTGTTATCGCAATACAAACTTTCTAAACGTTAGTACCCAACAAATGAAGACAGAGGTTGAACGCCTTCAATGCACATAGTGCAACAAATATAATCATTCCCAAGCAGAATGTAGGAGACGGTGCCATTTCAAAAGTCAGAACGACTCTCCATAAAATAAAAATGATTTTAGAACTCAGCCTACTTCTACCGCAAAGGTTTGGAGAAGTGGAGTATTAACCAAAACGAACAGGGTGCAATTAATAAAAATTGATTCGGAGAAACAAAATACGGAAACATTTGAACAAACAGCGCTAGAATCTAAGGTTATAAACAACAAGGTGTCGTCTACGGATGAAATTGGCATGAAAGATGGTAGGAACATAAATCAGAGGCACGACGATCTAGAGGCCCCCAAATAGAGGGAGTAGCGACCAAAGATCGCATCCAACAGTCAACATCTGAATCCGTTTGTCTACGGGCCGGATCTGATGATTCGACAAAGACCCCTGAACATACTATCCTAACATAATCTCTACTTTCATATTTTTAAATGCTCTGACTTCTAGCAACAAGATGTTCAAGCTCTTAGAGCACAAACAGAAAATCCCGGCAAAATGTAAGCCTGACGACCAAGAACTCCCAGCAAACTGTAAGCCCGAGGAAAAAAAAATTTTAAGCTAATTGTAAGCCTGCGGAAGAAAGAGTCCCAGCAGAACGTAAGCTTGAAAAACCACAAGAACTCCCAGCATCCGATAAGCCTGAGGAACAAGGATTCCCAGCTAAGAGTAAGACAGTGGAACAAGAAGTCACAGCAAAATATAAGTCTGTAAATAATAGCTATATCAAATTACCGCTTTTAAATTACTTGTTTGTCCGCATCGTCTCCCTCGTTTCTCTAATTTTTCAAACTTCAAAATGGGTTCTACTAATTAAACATAAAAATAAACAAATGATAAAAATCCCTTTTACAAATAAAACAATGGTTGAACTTCCAAAATTTATTATGAATTCTGCATCCTTTAAAATGTCTTTCATAGATGGTTTTATTGCCCAAACTTTAAACTACGTTACACAAACCAACCCTAAGAAAATATGGAAAATTTTTCACAAATTTAAAGAAAAACCTAAAGTGAAACAAATGGATTATTCCTTTCAAATATATGTATATGTGTATGAACATATAAATAATACAATACCAATTCTGACATTGTAAATCTAAAAATATTTAAAAAAACCATATGTAAATTAAATAGGAAATATAAAATTAATAATATTTAATTCACCTTTTTACCAATTATTGAAAAAAAAAATAAAATAGATACATATACATAATAACGCAAATAAATAAAATAAAACAACCAACTTTGTTTTGGAAAATTTATGAAAATAAGAAAATAGTCTATAATAAACAAGAAAATTTATAAATAATACAACTGTATTAACAATTCGGGAGATAATAAGTAAAATATAACACAAATAAATCTTTAAATAGTTTATATTATGAAGAGAATCTCCCCAAATTCATATTATTAACACACAAATGATGAAACAAATATTAACTCCCTCAATAAAATAATTTTGTAAATATTATACAATATTTTAATTAATTGCCATTAACTTAAAATTTAAATAAATGAACAAAATTATTTAATTAATAAATGATCTTAATTTGTAAATAAAAAACATATATAATTCGAAGTTAAAAAAAAAAAGTTTAACTAAACGAAACAAAATCTATGAAATAAACAATTTTAAATAGAAATATAATAATTTCAAATAACTATGTAACTAACCAAATTACATATATCCTAAGAAAAATAAGGAACTAACATTTTTTAGTTTAACTCAAAACAAACTTAAAAATTTAGAATAAAATCTGTCTTTATAATACATGAAAAAAAAAAACATAAATATGGTCCTCAAAATGAAACAGAAATATACTCCGGAGATAATGTAAATTCCTACATAATACACAAGTTGTAATACAATACATTATTACG
The DNA here is from genome assembly GCA_963931805.1 of Microdon myrmicae. Classification (NCBI taxonomy): domain Eukaryota; kingdom Metazoa; phylum Arthropoda; class Insecta; order Diptera; family Syrphidae; genus Microdon; species Microdon myrmicae. The sequence continues at coordinate 61,279,588 of OZ007501.1, forward strand.
ACTTACCTAATGTTTATCCGTATATATTATCACGAATTGAATTTAATATTTTATTTAAAATAACCTTGGTTTATAAAAATAATTCACAATTATTATTAAATATATTGAAAAAACAAAAGAACAATGTAAATAACATTATTAATATATGGAACTTAAAAATGTACTTATATACACGATACGAAAAATTGTGAATTTAAGCCTTTAGTTTAACACATAATCTTAGACTTTATAAAAACATAACAAAACATTGAAGAACACTCTACCGTAAGCTACAGAATTAACACAAAATTTTGAATAATACTTAAAAACAAGAACAAACATTTAAAAAAGTAGCAAGCAATTGTAACTACAATGAAAATTTAAAGTAACCATTATAATTGGAAATCCAAATTATGTAACGAATCATGATGACATCGCCCTTCATCTTTTATCGCGTCACTCCTACAAAATTAATCTCTTACAGATTAATTTTTTTTCAAGGAGGGGAGGATGTAGTGCTCTGAAAAGCCCTACCACCTTTTTTCCTCCATTTCCACATCCAAATCCCAGCTATTTTACTACAAAACTCAAAATCCGATCAAAACCCGAAAAAACCCAAACATAAACCAAAATTCGCAATAAACGAATCAAACATTCGTTTATCGCTTATTAGCTGCTTCCACGGCATAATTAAATCCAAAATCTTAAATTAAAATCAAATTCCCAATAAACGAATCTAATATTCGTTTATTGTTCTATATTCGCCCCACGGCATCATCTAAATTCAAAAACCAGAGATACGTTATCTCAATTTGGTAAAATCCATCAAAGTGAACAAACAAAAACCCGAATTCATTTACATATCCACATCTGCACAATAGTTTCATAGGAATTCAGGAAACTGAATCCTTATCTTAAATAAACACTGAGCATCTCACTCAGGATTCCAAAATCGGGATTTTTGTAGGAAATTGTGTATTTTCGAGATACAAATTTCGATTTGTTTCTCTTTATAAGGGTGATGAATTTCAGATTCGAGGTTTCATCTCACCCATATACGTATATCGACAGTCCACTGCAGCCAACTCGTGTCACCAACTCGACGCGGTCAACAATTGACTTCTTTCTCAAGTCGGCTGATGTCTACTCAACGAGCCCCCCCACAGTATCCTTCCTCTTTCCCTCTGATCATGGTTCCGTTCACACTTCGATCAAAGTTCCCTCCTTCGAACTGCTCTACTCACACAGTCCTGTCCCGAACTTCTTCAAGACTAACTGGAAAAAGGTCATAAGAGACGTCGCCGCAAGGTTTTCTAACTTGCAAATCCCCGAATCTTCTAACCTAATCCCTGCTGATATCGATCGAGCAGCCCTAAAAATTGAGCAGACACTCAAGGATGCCCTCACCAGCAATACACCCACCACCATCCCTCATAATCATCTAGGAAAACATTTACCCAGCATCCTAATTAAATTGCTGCGTCTCAAAAAACAACTCCGCCGAAAACTTCATATAAGATTCTGTCCTTTTATTAAAAGTCAGATCCAACTCCTGACCACCTTAATAAATGAACATTTAAAAAAGTTCGCTGATCAGACTTATACCTCTACACTTAACAATATTAAACTCAATCGTGATCTCTTCAAAAACATCAACCGACTAACTGGTCGGAAGTTTAAACCGCGAATCGATCACCTTATCAGCCCACTCAGCAACAATCTTATCCAATCCGACACGGACATAGCCAATTGCCTCGCTGACCACTTCTCAAAGATCCATCAACAAAATGATTCCCTCTCAGTCCCTAATTTTCGAAATACTGTCAACGAATATATTTCACACAGATTACCCGCATCTTATACTCCCTTCATCGGAGAATTTAACGACACAAACAAGGCGTCACATCCTTCAGACACCACCACATTTTTAACCACAGGTGAACTCATCAAGTTCATAAAATCACGACCCAACAAAAAATCTACCGGTATAGATGGAATACCACACCTTCTATTTAAAAGACTTCACCCGCCAAATCTACTTCCCATTCTAGTCCTTCTTAACCACATCATAAATGCTTCCCATTTCCCAGAGAACTGGAAAATTGCGGTAGTAATTCCCATTAAAAAGTCCGGCAGTTCCAATAACACCTCCAACTATCGTCCGATATCTTTATTGAACACCCTAAGCAAAATATTGGAATGTAAGATCTACCAAAACCTTCTTTCGTTTGGCAGTGATAACGCTCTCATTCCTAATTCTCAGTTTGGCTTTCGTGAGCGACACTCTACTTGCCATGCGTTACTAAAACTTACATACGATGTCACAACTGGTCTAGAAAACCAATGCCCTACCGTATGCATATCTCTCGATATCTCCAAAGCATTTGATTGTGTCTGGATCTCAGGACTTCTTTATAAGCTGCACTGCTTATTTGGTCTGAATTCCAATATCACAAAGCTCCTAGCATCTTATCTTTCTGGGAGGAAATTTATGGTCAGAATAAATTCTTCCCTCTCACAAATTCACAACATAACCGCAGGAGTTCCCCAAGGATCCATTCTTGGACCACTTTTATATCTTCTATACACATCCGGTATCCCCCAACCTCCACCTAGTGTTGTAATGCTAAATTATGCTGATGATACTTTAATCTACTCTAGCAGTAGATTTGTCAAAGCGGCAAGAAACCGCGTTAACAACTTCCTCCCGCTCATCTCAGCATACTTTAACAAATGGAAAATTCGCCTCAACCCAACCAAAACCCAGCTAACAGTGTTTAAGGGCAAAAACGCTCACTGCACAAACAACACTAAACGTTGCCACAACAAAATTAAACTAAATCTTAATAACACCCTCATAAAACCTTCCAAAACACTAAAATATTTGGGAGTAACCCTTTCCAACAACTGGTCATTCTCAACCCACATCAAAAATTCTCTTCAAAAAGCCTCAATACAGCTTAACCTGTGCAGACGAGTGTTATGGAAACCTAAAGGCCTCTCTCTTAAGGTCAAACAGCTCATCTACAAACAGATAATCAGACCTACTCTTACATACGCCTGCCCATTATGGCACCACATCTCACCCTCCCAAATGGAGAAATTACGAGTGTTTGAACGAAAATGTTTCCGGTTTATCACCGGCTTACACCGCAAAACCAACTCATATAGATACCATTGTAACAACGACCTTTACAACACCGCAGGCATCGAACGACTGGATAGATGGATCCTAGAACTGTCGATAAATTTCATAGAAAAACTTCCTAACAATCCCAACCCGATAATAACGGACCTACCATCACCCTCCTCCAATACGGGAACTCACTACCGTAATTGTCTCCAAATCAGGACCCTCTTCGCCGCAGGCAGACTGGTTAACGATCTAAACGAGATCGTGTACCACAACACCGAACTGGCACCCAATCATTTCAAATACAGCAACATCCAACCATTCTCCAAGATCCTTACCTTTAACACAGAACCGAATGGCTCTCCCCTCCTTCAAGAACTTACCTGATCCTATCCCTTACTATCCTCAATCCCAACGAGAAATCCCACATCCATAACTAAAAATTGTAAATATTATTTTTAAGTCAAATTCGAATTGTCACTATCATTGCAATATCAAATATTGTAAATTGTATATAAGATTAGATTAAGTTAGATTAAGTTATGTTAAGTAATTTAAAGTAGGCTAAGTTAAAATAAACAGAGTTCCTGGTTTTTTTCTGACCTTTTCCAGGAAAATCAAAATTACCAATATATATAATTCCCAGTAAATCTTAAGCACATATAAAAAGAATTGTTTGAAAAATGTTAACAAATAGCATGTAAACACTTAATATGTAACCAATCTATTATAAGTTAGCTGTATTACTTATTGTAACTATTCATTTTTGGTCAAATAAATACAGTTTTGAAAAAAAAAAAAAAAAAAAAAACAGATTCGAGGTTCAGTCTCAATTGGCGTTCTAGATGTAAGGACGCCAGAAAATAAATTAATAAAATAAATTTAAAATAAAATAAAAAGCATTTTATTGGGCCTGGCCGATTCTTCCTACTCGACGACCGGTAGCTGCTCTTCCCTCGAGGTTTGAGGAAGCACGGTGGCAACCGCAACGGGTCCCCTCGGGAGCGGTCTTTAAGAGATCTTACGTCCTTTTCAGGATAAGAAGACACGCTACCTGAGAGAAGGACCACTACAGTGTCTGCGAACAAAGAATATCTCCACAGGAGACGAATCCATCTAATTCGTCCGGATTACCGTTGAACGTCGGCACGAATCCTAATATGTCATTCAATCCGAGGTTAGTATTTACTCCCGAGGTTTGTTCGCGCGTCTCAGTGGGCAGGCTCTCCGAGACCTCAGCCGCAGTTGCCTGTGAACGAGTACCCGGTTTTGTACTTCCACTTACGACATATTTGAAAAACAGACCTTCCCAAATGATAGTGAAAAAGGGCAAAGTACAAAGAGATGAAATCTTCATTTTTCCCTGAAATTACTTGAAACTATCTTGGCTTAACGAACAAATAAATTTCGGTGGATCTTTGAAAAGATTAGTAATGAAAAACAAAGGAAACTCTCAAACAAAACCAAACGAATTTTCCTTCCTGTCCCTGTCGGCCACGAGATTTTAATTTATCCTAGGTTTAACACACTTGAAGGGAAAAAAGGAAAAGACTCAAAACCTACAGAACAAAATCTGATCGAAAAATTGAAACTCAAGAGAAATTTATTAAGTCGACAATATGAAAAATCGTCCCAAGTAATTTGAATTCTAATAGTAAAATTGTCTTTCAAAATGTACACTTTATATTCAAAACTTGTAAAGGATTTTAAATTCGTTGTTTCCCGTTAATTTTTAATAATTTAATACGTGTAAATATATATGTATATTTTGAAATATGTGTGTTAGCTAGAATTTAAATTTAGCATACGTATATTTAACTATTGCTTTAGGGTGTTTATAATTTATCATTTGATGAGTGAAATTTTACAATTTAGTTTTGCATCCCCCTTTTGGTTTGATGCTATCACAGTAATAAGTAATTTTAATCATTTTTCGGGTTTTAGATATTTTATGAAAAGTTTTCAAATGTCTAGGTTTTCTTTAGACTCATAAATTTACTTTAATTCGGGGTTTGTTGTTGTCCCCTTGTATCAAATTTTAATTTAAATTTAAATTTATGTTGGGGGTTTTCCTTTGTACCCTTTGGATTAAAATAATAACATAAAATTTTGATTACCTTCATCTCCTTTTTGTTTGTTACTGCTTCTGTGGTCGTCGCTGTGGTGATGTACAGAGCGGCTGCTCGTTTTCGCTTGATGCTGGTCGCCGGTCGGGATTAGAACGTCATCGCACATTTCTCGAATCTTATTTGTCAGTTTTATATATAAATTTTTTTTTTTTTTGAGTTCGACACTACTTGTCACTTTCTGATTTGTTTCCAGAGTGTTTTTTGAAAAAATAACCGAATCCTCACTTGGGTATGAAAAACCACTATCAAAAAATGTTGCACAATTTTGTACCGTTAACGTCGTAGAAGTTCACGCAATTTAGGTACGGGATCTTTGTGTTATCCACTCACGATCATTCACTTATTATTACACTCGTAGGGGATTTAAACCATCCACTCCGCTGCCACCAAATTAATGTAATATTTTGGGTGCACCACCGTGCTTCCGGTTTCCCGGGAAGAGTGGGCTACCGTTGTTGTCCTTACCGCGCACTATCGACCATGTTGTTCTGAATTAAATTCCTGCTATACACTCGCAAAAACAATACACTTTATTTTCTTTCTACAACTGATTTTATTTTTCGTTTCAGAACAGATTTTACATTAAATCTCTATTATTTTTGAGGGGGTATTCTCCTGATGCGCGCTACACCCAGACTTCTTCAAGCGACTCCACTCAAGTCACCTTCTCACTTCAAAATTCTAATTTTCAAATATCTTTATGTTCTTTCGAAGGTCAAGATGCATCGCCACTTATCGTTTGATCCTTTATTGGGGTTTTTATTTGTATTAGCCATCTGGCTAATGCAAACAAGAATTTTCGTGCATTTCAAATAGGTAGCACAAGATCCGTGGAAATTGGTTGTTAGTTTAGGATCTGGGAATCCGTGTTTATTAGCTAGTCATAAAACATCTGGTATCCGTTTGGATGTTTATTATTGCAAGAATTGTGTGTCGGCGTATCGAATAGATATGCCATTGTTTGGACACATGCGCTTTTAGGTTTTGGATCTTGTAGGTTTTTTAGGTGCTAATTGCTTTTAGCATACCTGAGAAAACAATGCATTATGCTGTTTGATTTTAGGAAATTGAATCGAACAAAGGCATTAAATTGAATAAATAAATGTGAATTCAATATATGAGAATTTGAACGTTTAGTTCGATTTGGTTACAATGTTATGTTTGGAATATCAGATGGATTTTCTTATAGGTGGGAGGCAAATGTGTTATGGGAGAAAAATGTAATGTGGGTGGAAATGTAATGTGGGTGGAAATGTAATGTGGGTGGAAATGTAATGTGGGTGGAAATGTAATGTGGGTGGAAATGTAATGTGGGAGAAAAATGGTAGGGCTTCTTGGAGCACTATAATACCATGTGGATTGACCTTACATTCTCCTGGTTGATGTTCTTCGGCACATCTGCCACATCGTATATTTAGGTGGCAAGCCACCGCCAACTGTCCCGAGCCTTGGCATCTCTTGCAATGAAGGATACTTTATTTATGAGGCTCCCCGATGCTGATTTTATGCGTAAACAAGTACTTAATTTGTTTGAGCTTGTTGGCGTCTTCATTTGGAGCGATTTGGATAATCCGTAAGTTCCTTAAGTTATTTTCCCGCATGTACGGAGTTTGAAAATAGTCCAGCCTGTGGATTTTCAGCTCTGGGCAAATCCTGATGATCTCCGACGCTAGCTCTTCGTTGGTCCAACTTGGCTCAATGTGCCTAATGATGAACGTTGTTGGTTTGAGCTGATGGTGTTGGAAGGTAAAAACTTGGTGTTGTAGTTATGCAACTTTTCTAATGGTTTTCTCGTGATCAACCAGAGTTGTTGTTGCAATGGAGACAGAGGATTCTTTAGTATTTGTGGAGAAGTTGCGGTGTCCTAGGGCATTTTATCATCATCATCATCGGCACTACAACCGGGAGCCGGTCTTGGCCTTATTTAGCAAGTCCTGAGGCTTGTTAAATTTTCCGTAATGATTTGTTTTTTTTTTGGGCAAGGTCATTAGTCTTGCGCCAGGGCATTTTATACTATTAGAATTATTCCCTTTATACTGGTCATCTTTTTTATGTAGATTGGTGGTGGTCAAACATTTTTGTGCTGGGCAGGCAGGAGACTCGCAGCTGGCTTGGCTTGTTTGGTGGATTCCTTATGGGCTGATAATAGTTCTTTGGGTGGAGATGTTTTATGGTTTAAGCTGGGAGAAGCTGTCATCTCCATACTGGTATTGTCGCTGTTTTAGGAAGTGAATTTCCTCCCGGAGTTGTTTCACCTGTGTTGTCAGCTGGTGGATGTATTCTACGGCTTCGTGTAATTTTTGTTCGTAGTCAATGTGTTTTTTTGCTTGATTTTCCATTTTTGTGGTCTTCTTTGATGAGTTTTGAAGAATTTCAATGGCTCTTCTCTTCCGTTCTACAGCAACAAAGCACAACGATCGGCGAGCGAATCAATTCAGTCCTCTAACCCTAATTCCCTTTTTATAACCCAAACAATCGAGTTTGTGCTTGGCAAATTAATACATACTTGTGGACAAATCTCGATTTGCCACAGTGTAAAAAGGCAGCGCATTTTGGTTTCGCGGCATTCCGTAATCAGCAGTTACTGCGACGGATTTGGGTGGTCTTTATGGTAGACTACCCGCACGTACATCCGTTGGTCGGCTAATTTACCGACGATATTGAATCCTTGTAACATCGTGTAGATGTTTAGGATTGCCACTGTGCAGTGCTGGAGTGCGGCGCATTTCAGTCTTTGGGGATTGTTTTTGGGCATAGGTTGAATGAATGTTTTACCTTTGTTTCAGGTATGCTATATTCGAATTGTTGAGCTTGACATTGAAAGCTTTGGGACGTTCAGTTCCTTGTTTTTCAGTGTCGCGCTCAACGTTGGCTTAATGTTTCAGGCCCCTAGCAGGACTTACAGGCACGCGTCTGTGGACGCGTGTAATGCTTTCTGGTAAGCATGTTCTTTGAAGGGTAGGAACCTTACCTGTGGTGAATTGTGCGTTCATAGAACACTACAAGACGATCAATCTACAATAGTAAAATAATGGATGTCCTTCGCACTATGGTTTTGATATGTGAGCTTATCAAAACCAGGTTTATTGCAGTAGATAAACCAACTCGGAAACCCCATTCAGTTAGCCTGAGACCTTAGATAATCACTTTGGCATATATGTCGAGCATGTATTAGAGCAGCTGAAAAACATCTTGAGCATATATTCTAAAATTCTCTTCAAATGTAAAATATAATAAAAAATAGTTTAAAATAAAAATTACTATTTGCATAAATACGTTATTTGTCTATGGATTTGTGCAATGGATCTATGAAACAAATTCGCCCATCTTAAACAAAACTAGTAATATAATTTGTTTGCTAAGTTGATCTAATAGTGTAGCGCCTTTCTGAGTTCTTCATAGATGTCCAGTGTTTTTAAAGTAATTTTCCATTGTCCATTCATTTTTTGGTTCACCACAATAGCCGAAAGTTGACCAATGACAATTTGCGAAAGCAAGAGTTGAGAAACTTTATTTTCTTTGCAAAACTTTCAAGTAAAGTGAAAGTAGCTACTTTCCATTCGATCAGACAGTTATTCAAGAATTTTTTAACAAACAAAAAAAATGTAGCCATCTAATTTTCTGCGTCAAAGTGTGTTGCAGTACAGCAACAAAGCACAACAACCAAGATTCATCAATTGGATGAAATAATCAACAAATTCAATTGACTCGGAGAAGTTCCAAGCTTACAGCCCCTGAGAGTATGCAATTGCAACATTATTCGTACTTAGCCATGTCGCTGAATAATGTTCGAAGTGTTCTCTCAGGCAACGTCGGAGACACAGATTTGGAATAACAGGCCCCCTTCCCCACCGCTGGAGTCGATTTTTAAGGGAGATTTGAAAAAAGTTAGTTCTGTGATTATGTCAGAAAGGTAAATTGTTCCGAAATTCAATAAAGTGAACTTAATGTAATATCATCATTGTTATATTTTCTGGGTTGAAATACACCGCATCATTGTTATTTTTGCTGGTTTCAAACACAACGCAACAGTGTGGATAACTACACATTTTGAAAAAAAAAAAAAACCATTTCGTTGCTTTGTTATTTGGCTCAAAAAAGTGCTCCAAGTAGCCATACCATTTCCCTTACATACACATATTAACCACTAATCAAATTCGCATCTAATATCATCCATTCAGCGTTGAATTCAATGTTAAGCAAATTGAACCAAACGTTCAATTGCCGAGCATTGAATTCAATTCTTTAAAACTCAAACATCACAACGCATATATTCATATGCATTGTATGTTCAATTATCAAGTCCCAAAATCCAAAGCCTAAAATAAATACGCGATAAACGAGCCAAAAATTCGTTTATCATTCACACACAACTTTCAGGCAATCTAAACATCAGAATGCATATCTCCATATGCATTGTAACCAGATGTTTTATGATATGCAAATAGACTCAGATTCCCATCCAATTCCCATGAACTTTGTCCCCATCTGAAGTGCCTGCAAACTATTGTTTGCAATAACCAGATGGATAACACAAACAAACCTCAAAAAGGATATATGATTATGGGCGATGTGCCCAGACTTGATGATTAATAAAAAGTAGATTAGAACGCAGTCAGTCGTGGGGTGTGCAAGGAAAGGATTCTCCAAAATTAGGTTAATACTAAAATAAATCAGTTTTTGTTTCCGGTTGTGATGGGGAGTGTTTGTCGCTGCGTTTCCTGTGTATTATGATTTGCTTGTTTTCGGTGTCATCGATAGTGTTTGAAAAACTCTCTTCGTATATGTGCTTTGGGACTTGCGCCCATAGTGGTCAAAATTATCCTGTAAATTCACCTGTTCTCGGACGGCGCATCCTTTGGATTATCCGGGAGAATTAAAGGTACATGTATCCATGAGGATCTATACCGTAGCCCACTCTTCCCGGAGGTCTTGGCAGTACGGTGGTGCACGAGGAATATAATATATATGTGGTTTTGGTTATGAATATTTGTATGACAAAGAAAAATTAGAAAAACGTTCTGCCATTTTTTTTTTCTTGTTTTTACTTAAAATTTAACTTACTTCTATTTTTTTTTATTTATTTATTTGAAAAACACCTTAAATCTTATAGCACTCTAACCCTAAAGAAAATCTAAGTCTGTGTAAGCTGGCTGATGATGCAGTTATTCTACCGACATTGGTGTTCAGGTCTTTATTTGGCGTTCTACCACCAGAACTGTTAGTGCTGTTAATATTATCGTCCCAATCTTTGTGGGAAATAGCCCTACGAAAGCGCAAGAGCTCTCCTTCGTTGCGCGAGTTAACACACCTGACAACCCCGACATGGTTAAAAGAACATACCTGACAACCCCAAAATAGATAACACACCCAACTCCCAAGTAGAAGAAAAGACTCATTGCTGTTCTCGATACGTCATGAGAGTAATTAAGTTGCAAACAATGCAACTGAAAAAGCTTCAACAGTGAAGATAGGATTCAATACTGTACCCGACATGACTCATCTATCCAAACAATCACCAAACCAGAATTCCAAACAATCATCGACCACAGATAAGAGACTCCAGAAACAACAACAGAGGACTGTAAGAATATAAATAACAGAATTGACGAACCATCAGGCATTATCATCTTTAAGTCTCATTGTAAATATAGGCTAAGGCATAATTATAAATAAAGTTAAATTTTTTTGACTAAATATCAATACATCTTATTAATTCGCGTGACTACTTACAGGATAAATCAGCGGAATTCCGGATCCATCCTGTATAAGCCCATTCATGCCCAATTCAAGGAACAACTCTGGTAGAATAAAGCCGCTGCGAAGCACACTCTCATAAAACAAAGGAATTGGATAGTAAACTCCAAAAATTAGGTCATTGGACTAGATTATTGCTCTCGCAATATGTCTTTTGATTAATTTGACCATATAATTATTCACCCTATTTATGTAGGCATCATTTTATAAAGTCTCATTTGAACAATACTTTTTATAATCAGATTCAGGTGTTTGATATAATCTGAGACAAGTTCCGAGGTACTTCCTTTCAAACATCCGATTCTTTTCCATCAAACTTGGACCTACGTTAAACCATACTGGACAACCGTATACAATCATTGGTCTGATAAGGTTCATTTAGCATGTAACTTTTACCCTGCTGTCAAACTGGCTACCGTGGAATGGTCTTCTAGTCATAGCAAAAGGTTTCCTAGCTTTGGCCAAAGCAGCCTCTACATGTCTGTTGAAATACAGATATTGATCTAGCCAGATGCCAAGGTATTTAACTACGCTGTTGGTTTCCAGTTTGCATCCGTGCGGTCCCATGATAACTAACTTTTGCCAGTTTTTTCTTGTGCCGTTCGTGGCTGTATATAATGGGGTTCTAAATAGGATGGCTTCACATTTCTGGAAGTTGACCTTAAGTTTGCAGTTGTCGCAATAGCGCTGTACTTTGTTTAAGTCTGACTATAGTCAGCTATGGCTCAAAAATGTCATCACGCAACGATGTAGGTAGTGTTACCCGTAACACCTACCACTATTTTAGAGCCACACCCTCACTCACTTAATGGAAATTCTTCGTGTGGATTAATTTGTACTTAATTTGTTAAAATAAAGTTAAAGAAACAAACCGTCGCTCACCCAGGTTAATAAATGGAATGGAAGCCTCACTAAACTAAACTTATCATTGGTACCACAGCTGAAGTCTTCCTAAAAATGTCTATCATCCAAGTGTGAAAATTGAATATGATTTGTATCGCATCTTCGGTCACGCAGGCGGCGACGATCATGCCTGTTTGTGGTATGCATCCACACGCTATCTGCGTGCATGGGTGATATTTTCGAACTCAAAAGTATTTTCTAAACATCTATATATCTTTTCAGTTGGAAGAAATTGCTTTCACCCCTATTTTCAAGAAAAAGTTCTAATAGTACAATCGACTAGGGAGAGTAAGAAACAGTTGGTTTTAATGTTCTAGTTATTTTATTGTAACATTTTCCAAGAACCCAAACGGAATTTTGGAGTAAACATTTGCATTAGCTGGGCATTTTTGAAACCTACATAATACAGTTATTCAGCTGATGGTTTCATCGGTATTCAGGGTTTGATTTGTGAGGTATCTGGTGATAAGGCTCTGTTGGTATTAAAGTTCGGATGGTGAGGATTCTGTGTTGAAGATTAGGGTTCTGAGGAATCGGATTCTCACGATTCTGGTGGCGAGCATTTGGGTGGTGAGGATTCGGGTGTATCAGTTTCCGCGCATTCTGGTAATAGAATTATAACTAATGGCGATGTGCATTTTGGTTTCGAACATTCTGGTGGTGAGGGTTCTGGTAGTAGAATCGGGAGTGTGTCATTTTCAGGTAGTGAGGGTTCTGGTGGCGGAATCGAGCATGTGTTATTTCCTGGTGGTGGAATTGGGGATGTGCCATTTCCTGGTGGTGGAATCGGGGATGTGCCATTTCCTGGTGGTGGAATCGGGGATGTGCCATTTCCTGGTGGCGGAATCGGGGATGTGCCATTTCCTGGTGGCGGAATCGGGGATGTGCCGTTTCCTGGTGGCGGAATCGGGGATGTGCCATTTCCTGGTGGTGGAATCGGGGATGTGCCATTTCCTGGTGGGGGAATCGGGGATGTGCCATTTCCTGGTGGCGGAATCGGGGATGTGTCATTTCCTGGTGGCGGAATCGGGGATGTGCCATTTCCTGGTGGCGGAATCGGGGATGTGCCATTTCCTGGTGGCGGAATCGGGGATGTACCATTTACTGGTGGCGGAACCGGGGATGTGCCATTTCCTGGTGGTGGAATCGGGGTTGTGTCATTTACTCGTGGTAAGTGCCCTGGTGGTAAATGATGTGGTGGTAAATGATGTGGTGGTAAATGACCAGGTGGAAAATGACCTGATCCCTCGCCACTATCAGGAGCAGGCAGCGTTGCAACCTCCTGAGATATAATTGCAATCAAGGAAAACCCGAAGTAAGTTACCAGCTTGTACTGCATTTCGAAAACTGATACAACTGTTTCTGTTGACTTCTTGAGAATTTCTTCCACTTTTATACCATTTCGATCTCATCTTAGTCGACCTACGCAGAAAAATATTACAATCGTCATAATTGATTAATTGTATTTTGCTAATTACCATTCATAAACAAATTTGTCATCTGGAAATTTTTCTATGGCATTACTTATTTGAAAAGCGGAGCAGCTGCCTGTGCCTAATTAAACAGCAAAGCAAACAAATTATAATTTGTGCGTCAGTGCACATAAGATCTTGAACTCTTAACCCATTGTGTAAAATAGGTTTGTTATAGATTTTTGAAATATAGTCTAATTAGTTGTGTCAAGAATGAGTCACAAACCTGTCAGTTGAAAAGTACAAACCTAACATTTTATCTTATTTCAAATGAGTGTTTGATATGTGTTGAATGAAACATTCACCGGATGTCCTTGAAATGTTCGAAACGAGAAACACACTTGTGACTTAGCTGATGTAGTATCCACGTGCCATCAGTTATATGAGTAATTACTATAGTGAATCAATTTATTAGGTTCGTCCTTTTTTTCATCATCATCATCATCATCATCATCGGCACTACAAGCGGGAACCGGTCTTGGCCTTATTTAGCAAGTCCTGAGGCTTGTTAAATTTTCCATAATGATTTGTTTTTTTTTTTTTTGGGCAAGGTCATTAGTCTTGCGCCTTTTTTTCATATTGATCGAATAATGATGAATTGTTTTAATGAGCTGCGTTCTACTTTTTCACACAATATCTTTAGAACTACAAGTTCTTTTTTCCCTTATTAAACCAGTTTTACATTTAAATCGCATTCATTGGTATGTGTTTAATTTATGTTATTTCATAATTGAAACGAGCGTTAGTGGATTGTTGTTATCTTCACTAGTTAAACAATTTTCGAATTACTCCTTAGAGTACTCGACCTTTTCTTAGGTATTGTACTATTTACAAAACTCCACTGCCTTCGTGTCTGGTTTCCATCTCTGAAGCTCGCGATCCTTCCCATTTTATTCTCAATTACAAAGTTCTTTTTTGTGTTCTAAATGTTCTTTGTTTGGTAAATTATTAATGAAGATTGTAATTAAAATGAAATAAACACAGCCGAAGGGCAACAATACATGAAATAGTCACCCCAAGTTCAGTTTACAGTGTCGGCAGGGGACCAGTAAGCTAGTATTTAAACATTTTTCGTCTAGCAAGTAAGATACCTATAAAACAAAGAACCAAATAAAAAAAATGTACGTAAAAAAAGTGATCGAATATGCCACACCGAACGCGTTTGATATTCACATGATGGTAGTGTTCCCTTTCAGGAATAATTTTACGCTGTCTGATTTATAGACCCCTGAAAATTCTCTTCGCTGTGGTTGTTCTTTTCGGATACGGCGGCGGTTTGTTTATTTGATCTTTTGGTGGAAAATCGTTTCATTCATTTTCATGTTGCAACATTTTTATGTTTGTTTTATATTCTCAGATTCCAAATTATAGGCTAGACAAAAATGCTTAAATTCTAGCTTAATTATCTTATATTATAACTTACTAGTCCTACGCAGGCACTCGAAGCTATACATTACATAAACTCAGTTTATGGCTTTAGATATGAATATTTGTATGACAAAGAAAAATTAGAAAAGCATTCGGCCTTTTTTTTTTCTTTTCTGCTTTCTTATTTTTACTTAAAAATTGTTTTAATGTAACATTTTTTTTGAATGTAACTTAAATCTTATACTAACCTAAATCTAGAAAAGCTAAGTCTGTGTAAGCTGGCTGGTGATGCGGTTATTCTACCGACATTGGTATTCAGGTCTTTATTTGCCATTCAACCACCAGAACTGTTAGTGCGGATTAACATTATCGTCCCGGTCTTTGTGGGAAATAGCCCTATGAAAGCGCAAGAGCTCTGTTTCGGTGAGCGGGACATGATAAATCAGTGGAATTCCGGATCCGCCCGGATCCAGCCATGCTGGACAACCGTATATAATCATTGGTCTAATTAGGGTCATGTAGCATGTAACTCTTACCCTGCTGTCAAATTGGCTACGGTGAAATAGTCTTCTTGTCATAGCAAAAGCATTTCTAGCTTTGGCCAAAGCAGCCTCTGCACGTCTATTGAAATACAGATATTGACCTAGCCAAGGTATTTAACTAAACTCTTGGTTTCCAGTTTGCATTCATGCGGTCCCATGATAACTAACTATCGCCAGTTTTTATCTTGTGTTGTTCGTGGCTTTATAATGGTTAATATTTTATATGGTAGGGAAGTTAATTTCCTCTCACATATTGACCAGATGATCCTTAAGACTAAATCAACCCTCGGGTTTTTAAGACAGTGGTCTAAAGAATTCTATATAGACCCTATATCCCCTGATCCCTCTACATTTCCTTCCTCTGCCCACTACGCGAATATGTTAGTTAGGTTTGGTCGCCCTATCAACAGACTATCATCAAAAGTGATCGAGGCCGTTTCTTACATCTTTAATGTCATCCCCATTCTAACACCCAGCCTCCCAAATGTCTTCTTCTAAATCTCCCGCCCTAACCTTCACCATCATAGTTAAGGTACCTCGTAAATTACCCTGTAAAAATCGTTTGTAATAAATGGAATGTAAGCCTCACTAAGCTAAACTTACCAGTGGTACCACAACGGAAGTCTACCTAAAAATGTCCATCGTCCAAGTGTGAAAATTGAAAATGATATGTGTCGCATCTTCGGTCGCGCAGGCGACGACGATCATGTCTCTTTGTGGTACGCATCCGCGCGCTATCACTCTGCATAGGTGATATTTTCGAACTCAAAAATAGTTTCCAAACATCTATATATCTTTCCAGTTGGAAGAAATTGCTATCAATCCTATTTTCAGGAGAAAAATCGAATAGTGCAATCGACTAGGGACATTATGAAACAGTCGGTGTTATGATTCCACTTATAACTTTATTGTGTCATTTTCCGAGAACCCAAACGGAATTTTGGCGTAAACATTTGCAATAGCTCGGCATTTTTGAAACCTACATGATACAGTTATTCAGCTGGTGGATTCATTGGTGTTCAGGATTTCATTTTTGAGGTATCTGGTGATTAGGGCCCTGCTGATGGACTCGGGAGTGTGTCATTTCGTGGCGGTACAGGAACTGTAGATGTATTGGAAGAATTTGTTGCTGAACATTCTGGTAGTAGAATTATAATTATCGGGTCTATGAATACTGGTTCCAAAGATTCCGTTGGTAGACTCGGGTGTGTGCTATTTTCTGTTGGTAGACTCGGGGATGTGCCATTTCCTGGTGGTAGACTCGGGGATGTACCATTTCCTGGTGGTGGAATTGGGGATGTGCCATTTCCTGGTGGTGGACTCGGGGAAGTGCCATTTCCTGGTGGTGGACTCGGGGATGTGTCATTTCCTGGTGGCTGAATCGGGGATGTGCCATTTCCTGGTGGTGGACTCGGGGAAGTGCCATTTCCTGGTGGTGGACTCGGGGATGTGCCATTTGCTGTTGGTATAACCGGGGGTGTGTCATTTACTGGTGATAAATGTCCTGGTGGTAAATTACCTGGTGGTGAATTGCCTGGTGGTGAATGGCCTGGTGGTGAATGGCCTGGTGGACCGCCATCACCAGGAGCTGGTAATGTTGCAACCTCCTCAGATATAATTGCAATCAATAAAAACCCGATGTACGTTACTAACTTGTACTGCATTTCGAAAACTGACAAAACTGTTTCTGTTGACTAATTGAGAATTTCTTCCACTTTTATACCAATTCGATCTCATCTTACTTGACCTTCGCAGAAAAATATTACAATCGTCATAATTGTTTAATTGTATTTTGTTAATTACCGGCTAATTTGTAATCTGGAAATTTTTCTATGGCATTATATATTTGAAAAGCGGAGCAGCTGTCGCGTAATAAAGATTTCCTATTGATTTGTGCCCAATTAAACAGCAAAGCAAACAAATCAGAACCTGTGGATCAGTGATACATGAGATCTTGATAACTTAACTCATTGTGTAAAATAGCTTTGCTACAGATTTTTAAAATACAGTACAATTAGTTGTGTCAAGAATGAGTCACAAACGTGTCGATTGAAAAGTACAAACCTAACACTTTATCTTATTTCAAATGAGTGTTTGATATGTTTTGAATGAAACATTCACCGGATGTCCTTGAAATGCTCGAAACGAGAAACACACTTGTGACTTAGCTGATGTAGTATCCACGTGCCATCAGCTATATGAGCAATCACTATAGTGAATCAATTTATTCGGTTCGTCCTTTTTTCATATTGATCTTTATAAGGTCAGGCATCCGTACCAATTGGCACAAAATAATGATGTATTGTGTTAATAAGGTCCGTTCTATTTTATCACACAATCTCTTTAGATCTACAAGTTCCTTGGTCTCTTATTAAACCGATTTTGACATTTAAATCGCATTAATTGGTATGTGTTTAGTTTAAGTGGTTATCTTCGCTTGTTGTTATTAGAATGTTGTCTTAGAATGTCGTTATCTTTACTAGTTAAACAATTTTCGAATTACCCATTAGAGTGCCTTTGGTTTTCACATGATGGTAGTGTTCCCTTTCAGGAATAATTTTACGCTGTTTGATTTATAACCCCTGAAAATTCTCTTCGGATACAGTGGCGGTTTATTAATTTCATCTTTTGTTGGAAAAGTGTATGGTGGGTTGGGTGCCACAAAAGTGTTACATTATCCTTAATATTGTTTTTGTTGTTCCTATTGGGAAGATTTTTATCTTTGATGATGATGGGTTGGTCAGCGCGATCACAATGTACCAATACATTGGGTGCATTTGTTGATTTTCGAATCGTCTGGGTTTCTTACGAAAGG
This sequence comes from Microdon myrmicae, assembly GCA_963931805.1. Classification (NCBI taxonomy): domain Eukaryota; kingdom Metazoa; phylum Arthropoda; class Insecta; order Diptera; family Syrphidae; genus Microdon; species Microdon myrmicae. The sequence continues at coordinate 61,297,686 of OZ007501.1, forward strand.
AATCCAGGCAATGCAGCATAAAATGACGATCACATTGAGTGGAAGGTGGGGTCCCAACGCCCTGTCGCCGGTCAGATACTACTCCATCAAGCTACAGGCTCCGTGAAATGGTCTGGAGAAATCCCTGTTTCGAGAAAACTTAATTTAGGTGGCAAGTCGGTCCCAAGGTGAGATATTGTTGTACGATAATACCTTACTATCAGGGGTAGCACCTCCTTATCCTTAAAAGAACAAGGATATCCTTAACATACCGCTCCTGGGAAGGTTCGTAGCCGTCGTCGCCGTGGTTCCTCTCACCTCAGGGAAGAGTAGTGACCTATCGTTCGTGGAAGTTATGTCGAAATTTCCAAGGCAACAAAAGTAACCTCCGCTGCCTTCCGATGGGGCAGGCGATGCACAGAAACGGGGTTTTCTAAAAGGAGTGTTTTTGTGGATGTGCCACAGCTCTACTTACCAGTCATCAGCCATCAGCCAAAACTCAGAAGATTAGTATTTTTCCAATGGTTTTTAGTTTTAATTGAACTCTCTTTATTTTCCTTAATACAGTTGTGTTCCTGGGGTACTTCCTCCAGGGAAAGTGAATCTTAAGATACTGGCCGCGGGAGATCACGAGGTATGTCCCTTTATAAATGAAATTTAATCGAGATTTTACATCGTGGGTGAATCGAGATGTAAACATAATCTCGAAACAGGTACTTCGGCTGGAATCGAGTATATAAAATATTTTTGTTATCACTTTTCTTCTGCACTCAATATAAATAATATATATATATATAAATATATATATATATATATATATATATATATATATATATATATATATATATATGCTGACGATACTCACGTGGAAATCCTTTGTGGTCTCTACCTGCACCGTATGGGGCTCGTGGTGACGATGTAGAACGGCTGCCTGTTGCGCTCCTTGTGCGGCCGTCGTCTATGGAAGGTATTCCGGAAAAGTTTGCTGCTTACCGGACACTACCCCGGTTTGGACTGGACACGGGTTTGAATTAAAAACACATTTGGTAATTTGTTGGTTTTTTATTTTTCATTTAGCTTCTGTTTTATTTTATAGTTCCATTCTTGTAATGTAACACAAGTACTTTTTGGGTTTTATTAATTACTTTAGTTATTTAACACGTAGTTTTCTTTTTCTTTTTACACGACACCTATTGTACTTCGACAACAACCACTGACTCTGACGGATATTATTCGACCCTCCTCGCGACAACCACTGACACCGACGGATATTATTCGACCCTCCTCGCGACAACTACTGACTCTGACGGATATTATTCGACTCTGCTCCGCTTACTTACGTACACTCATGACCCAGACCTACCCAAGCAACAGGTACTCCTCCATGATCGCCCATTTTCGATCGCACACTCATCCTCATCTTCCCATTACCCCATCCATTAAGGTGAATAAACTCTTGCGAATTTACTCACCAGTCAATGAACTCAGGGAGAATGGGAAAGTTGCAACGAAGAGCGTGACGATTTCGGCGTTGATTTGGATTCGCTTGCAACGAAAGCGAAACCAAGAGGGTGACCGCATGACCCCGTTCCATGTTTTAATTGTACTCAGAGTGCAGAACCATAAATGCACCCCGAGAAAGGGAAATAGGGTGGGTTGAAAAGTATATTTCCTCATACTTTTCACCTGACTCTGGGTTTTTGTTCCCCAGCGAATAGCCGTGTCTAGCGACATCAAACGACGCCGCTAGGGCTTGGGATAATATCGGCGTGGGAATTCGCAAAATGAATTTGCTATAACCCAAGCCGTTTCTCTATGTAGCAACAGCATCGCTTACCCACGCTTTGCTGTTGCTAACCTGACATGAGATTTTTGATTTCCGATAGGAAATCTCATATGGGAGATCACATGATGGCGCTTTTTCAAGCCAATATAAAGAGGAATCAATTTAATGATTTGGGGGCGGTTTAATTATGTGACAATTTCTCCCCCCTCATTAAAACGAGTTTCATTCTTTGGAGAGGAATAAAACTCAGTGTGCGACGTTCACAGTATGGTTCTTGGAATAAATTGTCACTAAACAAAATTGTTGGGCCTTTACAAATTGTTGATCTGCACGGTGGTCATTGTCTAGAGGTCGAATTTTTTGACAATTTGTCAACGATGGTTTTGTTTTTAGGTATTTTTTAGTTCTTACTTCTTATGTACTAACAGTTGTGATTTCTATCTTTTTCAATTTCTTAAACATGCTTAAAATTATTTCTAGATTTAGTTTGTTTAAATCCAATATGAACGTTGAAATAATAATTCATTTTTATATTTCCCTACTGTCTTCTCTTAAGGATTAAAAGATAATTATAATAAAAGGAATTATAGGTCTTTCAGTGCTAACATAAAGAAAAATCCAAATATAGTTCTTCTCTTCTGTGCATTTGCTTTTTACTTAGATATAGATTTCAAGTTTTATTGTTTTTACAGTTTATATTCTTATTTCTATTTATTGGCTTGTAGGAACGCGGAAGTTCATGACCTCACCGACTCGACTCCACCATTGCTCCCTGTCCTGTGCGCTCTCCTTCCACGTTCGACCATCCGATCCGATCTCCTCCAGGTCCAACCTAACGTTGTCCTCCCATCTCCGTCGCGGCCGTCCTATCGGTCTCTTTCCCGTTGGCTTACCATCAAGAATTCTATGCACGGTCCTATCGTTGCCCATTCGCCCCACATGTCCGGCCCATCTTAATCTTCCCGACTTGATTACTCTCACTATTGCAGGTTTGCGGTATAGCTCTTCCAATTCGTTGCCGTGGAGTGTCCTCAATTGTCCTGCCTCCTCGTCATATTTACCGCCAAATATACCCGTTGGGACTTTATTCTCGAATACGCGGAATTTGTTTTCTTCCCGTTGTGTGAGAGCTTCCGTATAGAACAATCGGTATGATTATGGTTCTATAGACACGGAGCTTTATATTCCGTAATAGCAGTTTGGATTTCAGCAGTTTACTGACTGCATACCAACTAGCGTTGCCGGACTGTAGTCTTTTGTTAATTTCCTTCGACATTTCGTTACTCGCCGTCAGTATTGTTCCCAGATATTTAAATGCTTTGACATTTTCAAATATGTTGCCCCTGATGTTTATGTGTGTTCTCTGAGGTCCACCTGCTCTCGCCATAATCATGTATTTCGTTTTGTCTTCATTAATTTCTAGGCCCACCGCCGCTTGCATGATGATTTCACTGTTTTTACTTACAGCTTCTAGATTATCGCCCAAAACGGTGATGTCATCCGCGTATGCGAGCACTTGTGTGACCCCGTTCAGGGATGATCTGGCCATGTTGTCGTCTTGTACCTTTCTGATGACATACTCGAGGACAAGGTTAAAAAGACATGGTGAGAGGCCATCGCACTGTTTTAGTCCGTCCCGGATTTCAAATGGTTCTGAGAGGTGGTTTTCTATTCTAACTCGCCCTTTGTTTTCGTTCATGCAGATTTGAATGAGGGCGGCATATTTTTTCGGGATTCCCAGCTCAACTACAATATGCTAGAGTCTTTGCCTTCCGACTGAGTCGTATGCTTTTTTGAAGTTAACGAACAGATGGTGAACCGTCTCTCCGTATTCCCACATCCTTTCCAGTAGTTGCCTTATTGTGAACATTTGGTCGTTTGTTGACCGGTTCCTACCACATACAACGATACACAGTGACCAAGTGCGGACGTGTTTTCAATTCGGCGATCGAGTTAAATGAAAAAGCTGCTTTTATGAGTTGCGAGTGGTTGAAATATAAAGACTATTTATAAATAAATAAATTCTAGTGATAAAAACAGTCGAAATAAAGTTAATATATATAAATATAATCAAATAAAAGAGAACGAAGCCACGCGTTTTGACAGTCAAAACAAACACAGTTTAATACTAACCAACTGTGAGAGTGTATATGCACGTGTTTGGCAAAAAAAAAAGTTAAATGAAAAGAAAAACAACACAAAAATAATAAATATAAATAGAACAGAAACAAAAGGAACTAAAATATGTAGTGAAAGTACAAATTGAAGCCAACCTAATAACTGGTTTACAACAAAGACTGGCCTTCTATCTTGGATGCAACAAGCTCGGTGTGCTGACCCTCAGCATGTAGAATAGCAGACAAAAATCAAAATATTAAAAAATTGAAACCAAATTCCGCGTTAATAAAACGCCCGGTGAATTCCAAACTAACACGAGCGACAACAAAAGTCAACAAGCCAAACGAGGCAATAACAGACTTTCTCGAAAGGGCGCAAAAAATGGAAGAGGACAATACACTCCACACTCCCCCCGGTTCCATATAATGACGGCCATATGACCAATAACATGTTTGCATGTTTAGGGATTACCGAGACTAAGGACGAGAAAGAGGAAATCAGCGAAGTAAGTAAGGCTAGCCCGAGCAAGAGCCCAATTAGCAGAGAAGCGTCGCAGAAAAAAGGAATTAGCTGAAAAGGAGCAACTAATGGTGAAACAACAGCAGAAACAATGCGCACAATAGAAGCCTAGCCAACAAAAATGATGTCCACCGCAAGAGATTACGCAACAACAACCACAACAAGAGCAACAGGCAGCAAAAAGGAAAGCGAAGATGCCACCCATCAACATTACAGATATGGACTGTAACGAACTGGTAAGTCTATGTAAGCTTTCTATTGGGGAGGATTTTTAATTAAAAGACTGACAGGTAACAGGTTTGCCATACAGACAAATTCGGTTGAGGACTTCGAAAAATTAAAAATGTGCGAAAAACGGAATTTTACACCTACACCACGAAAGAAATAAAGAATATAACGCTTCTACTAAAAGGCGTTGACCCTGAAACAGAACCAGAAGTTATATTACAAACGCTACGAGAGCTTAACTGTAATGATATTGAGTTTATCGCGGTAAAACCTTTCAATACAGCTAGGGCTAGACGGGAGAATCGTAAATTACCATTCTACCTGGTGCAGCTGGGCCCCGGTAGCAAAATTGGTGGACTTAGGATAATCACTATCCTGAACGACCAAATTGTCACATGGGACAAATTGAAAAAAGGCAGAGATATAATCCAATGTCTTAGCTGCCAAAGGTTCGGGCACTCAGCAGCAAACTGCGAAATGCAGTATCGATGCGTAAGATGCGGACAGGACCACAGCGCAGAACAATGCACGTTAGGTAAAGAAAGGGTAGAAGACAGATCTATTCTAAAGTGTGCAGTCTGTAAGAGTGTGGGACACCCCGGTAATTACCGAGGCTGTCCCAAATTCCGCCAACTACAGGAAAAAAAGTTTTCACAGCAACGAAAAATAGAACGCCCGATAGTTCAAGCCCGACCAGCACTAAATGTAACACCCCAGTTCTCGTATGCTCAAGTAACAGCTGGTAGGAGAAACACGCCACAACCCACCACCCTGTACCGCCGCAACATACTGTGCCTCCAGAAACAGTAACACTAGCAAATGTGCTCACAACCTTACTCGCTATTCAGACGCAGATGACACAAATGCAAAAATAAATAAAGGACCAGGACACTAGACTAGACTGGATCTAGGAACGGAAAGCACAATTAAGGCTCTAGTCGTGAATGTCTATATAGAATGTTTATTAATTTTCAAGAATACAGTAAAAAAATTGAAAGTAAAAAATTCAAAATTCAAAAAGTTAGCAGCCAATGAAGTGGGGGATCTCAAGAAGTTGGCACACGACCATACCCACGATTCAACCCTCCTAGAAATCTGGAAAAAAAGATTATTAATTTACAGAAAGGCCTCTATCGTTGGAACTAAAAAAAGTTGAAAAAAAAAGTTTATTTTTGTACCACTTTTTTGAAGTTTTTCGAATTTTTAAAAAATAGTTAACATTGAAATTTGGGGATGAGGATAGTTCATGCAATAGAAAGGCCCACAAAGAAGACATATACTACATTTGAAGTAAATCGGTTTAGTAGAACTTGAAAAATCGTGGGTATTGTTTTAAAAAAGACAGTTTCGAGTAAAACGCGTTTAAAAATTACAGGGTATAGTAGCTTCAAGTGACATAATATTGCTAAAGCAGCTGTAACTTTGCCAATTATTGGAATTTTAAAATTTCCTTTGGACATCCTATTCTTAAAAGTATAAACTATAAGAAAATATAAATAGAAAAAAATCTATTTTTTCAAAATTCTAGACCAGAATACCCCCTTAATAATCCTTGGGGAGTTTTTCGTGTCTGAGTGGAATAATGCTCATCATGGAAGGGATGAGACGTGGATTTCGGCACGGATGTAGTGGGGCAACTACTACAAGGGCATAACACCTTTGTAGTGGTCGCTTTCGTTTATCTATTGCTGATCCCGACTTGCATCCTTTCCCGATGCGGTATTGGTTTCCTGTGTAGGGCCATTTCAATGGAGCAGGAATTTTGCATTGATTTGTGTAACATTCGCAGGCTTGAGATGCAATTTCTCCTCCGTGTCTGTCCATGTTTCTAACCCGAAACCAACTATCCTTGCACTTACCGAAACCAGGGTAATTACTAACACAGATATTTCCGATTTTAATCTAACTGGATATAACTTAGTGCCACTGCTCTTTCCACATCATGGTATAGCCACATACGAAATGATATTGTTTACCAGCTTCTGCCACAATATGGGCTCTGTTCCAACCCGGAATTTAATTTCTCTTGGCTAAAACTACCCGTTCGTAAGCATGTCATACATTACTGCTTTCTTTACAGAAGCCCAAACTTGGATATAGACGCATCCTTTAACGAATTTGATGCTCTGTCTGATTATATCGATAGGATCTTGACCCTATAACCGCACACTGAAATCGTTATGGCGGGTGATTTTAATGTGCATAACTCTCAGTGGCTTCATCACTCCGCACACAACACGTGAAGGTCAATATGTCCAGCTTTTTGCTGATTCAAATAGCTTAACTCAACTTGTCAATGAGCCAATACGGGTACCAGATATATATGGTCATTTCGCCAACATACTGGACCTGTTTCTCACCTCACACCCAAACAAATACACAATTGAAGTATCTTCGCCCTTGGGCACTTCCGCTCACTGTGTCGTGTCAGCTAAATTTCCTCTAACCAACATTCACGTCAATGAGAAAGCTCCCAAAAAAACAGTATGGTTCTACGAGAAAGCCAACTGGGAAGGTCTGAACGACTTTTTTAAGAGGTTAAATTGGTCGTTATTTTTCCTCAGTAACGACGTTGACTCTATAGCGGACACATTGACAGACACGATTTTAATCGGCATGCGGGCCTTTATACCCCACAGAGTCATCGTCGCAATTCAACCATAGCCCACATCGGACGTGTTAAAAGACCACAGTTTTCGCTCATACGTCGGATGTTCATTGACAAACATACAATTGCTTTACTAACTAAAGTGCTGTTTATCACATAACCAATGTGTTTTAATATCACAAAGACAGCGGCTTATAGGGCCCATACACTACGCAAACCGTTTGAGCAAACAAATGCATTTTGTTGTTGTAAAAATGTTTGCACAAACTGTTTGAGTTGTGTGTAGCGATGTTGAGCGACTAAAAGAACTTGATCCAGACGCTACTCGCGAAAGTGTCGTAAAAAACAATAAATACTTTTCGAAGCGGCTACCGACTTCAGAAAGCAAAGAAAAAGTGAAAAATCTGGAGCGGGAGCAGATGATGTTTTCCAATCCAATCTATGGTACTTCCATTTGCTAAGTTTTCTGGATAGTCAGGAGGACACATTAGAAGGAACAACAACAATAGACAATAGCGATGACCATTCAAATAAGGTAAGTACTTAATTGGTTTTATTTGGTTATCTGAAATGGCAAACATCCCAGTTCTCTTTCTGAAAAAAAAAAAAAAAAAATTTACCAAATTTTCCTTTTGAAGTTGAATTCACAATTGGAAGCAGAACCAGAAGCACTCATTTTCCATTCCAGATTCTCAAAAGAAAACGACATGTCTTAACAAAAATATATACATATAAAGTTATCAATTTTTATTAGTAGAATGTTCATATATTTTGTTTTGCCAAGGCACTGCACCGTCAGCGGAATTAAAATAATCTGAAAATTGTTTTCTTATTAACTTTGCTTCGTTGCTAGCATTCCGTCCTTGAGCAGGTTGAATGTCGTCCAAACGACTGGCTTCGGCATGCCAATCAGGATTAATTATATTAATATTATTAGTGTTTTTTCATTTTCATTTTTAAAGCATTTTTTTATTTTCTTTTTATCTTCTTAGTTTCTAAATTACACGCTAGACAAAAAATGCTTAAATTCTAGCTTAATTATCTTATATTATAACTTACTGGTCCTGTTATGGAACTTTTCTTCCACTTTAAACACCACACACACTTTAAATAAAACAATCATTTGTTTAATTTTTATTAACACTTCTAGTTTTTATTCCTAATTAATTGTTCTTTATTTCCACCCACTTTAAATAACGCACTCTTGATTCCTTTTTAGGTATCACTGAATATATTTAGTCTTATGTTCTTTTGTACACAAATCTTTAGATAATCTCTATAAATGTTAATGTAAACACACGGTTTTATTTTATCGCAAACTTATTATTGAATTCATTACTTTTGTCTTGCAACTCAGGCATATGTCTTTTGCATCCACGAATGAATTATTTTTGAATTATCCAAATGTAACGCACCACGACACAGCACAAAACCTTTTTCTTTTACTTGGCATTCAGTTACACCGCGCACTGCTTAGAGACCGTCCTGGTCAAATATCTAGAATCAACTCCCGAAAAATAATTCGTGTCCGTTCTGGACTAATTCACAACACCAACTCCACTTTATGTCGATCGTTTGATCGGAAGGAAACCGTTTTTCCACGTTACCTAACAGCAACGTGTTATTTTCCTTTTTTGTTTTCTCGCTGACCTCACATAAAATGCTTTGTATCCGGATCTCTATTGTGAGCCATCGATCTTTTGTTTGATCCTTCGGTAATTTTCCTAGGGTCGACAATTTCCATAGGTCATTAAACATTACTTGGGTTTTTTAGTAATGTTTCGGACTGGTATTTACCACGGGTATTTTTGGTAATTACATTTTAATGGACAACGGTGCCAAAGATATTTTGTACATCTTAATGCTATTGTTGTCCAGCAATCGTATTTACATGCACCGCTCTTGTTCCGTTTAGGAAACATATCCTTAGAATGGATTAAAGGAAACGGTGTCACCATTGAGTATTGTTCTCAGATGTATGTCTGGACTCTATGGTTATATTTTCTTAGCTGATTGGTACATTAATCAATCTGCCTGGGATTCACTATATGTGATCCGAAATTTATTGGGGCTTCGCCCGGTATGAATGTTTGGGGGGGTGGTTTTGGTACGTAACAATCCTACGCAGACGCTCTAAGCTAAACATTACATAACGACTGTATAATTTGCCTTTCGGCGACAGAATTTTGTTTGTGGGAGTACTTATAATAATTTAAATGACAAAGAAAAATTTTGAAAACTTTGTGTCGAATTTTTTTTGGTTTTTTTTCTTAAATTTAACCTACTTTATTTTTCTTCTTTTTTTTTTTTTTGATATAATTTTATTTAAAAAACTTAACTTAACTTAACTTAAATCTTATACTACCTTAATTCTAGAAAAGCTAAGTCTATGTAAGCTGGCTGATAATACTGTTATTCTTTACCGACTTTGGTATCCAGGTCTTTATATGCCATTCAACCACCAGAACTGTTGACGCTGTCTAATACTATCGTCCCGGTCTCTGTGGGAGATAGCCCTACTGAAGCGCAGGAGCTCTTCCTCGGTGCGCGTTACTTCCCGGTCGTAGCACAATCGCCCGTCTACGGATGATCTACTTACATGATAGATCAGCGGAATTCCGGATCTTTTATGTCCAAGTCAAGGAACGCCTCTGGTGGAACAAAGCCGTTGCGACGCACGCTCTCATAGTACAGAGTGTTTGGATAATAGGCCCCGAAAATTAGGTCATTGGACGAGCTCTCGCAATATGTCCTCTGATTAATTTAATCATAAAATTATCCACCATATTTATGTACGCTTCATTATATAAAGTCACCACTTGATTCTGAAACAGGTTCTGGGTTTGGCAAGCCCAGCGTCCTATTTTGAAGTTTTTCATTGAACTTCGAATCTCTAAATATACCCGCATCTGGCGCTAGTTAACACATGTAGGGAACACAACACCAAATACCTTACCCTTACGGTGTATCTGAGTATCCTATACGAAAAAAGGCAACAAGCACCAGCTGGAAAACATATCCTCCGGACCAATTTCGCGTAGAAGAAGACAACTCCTTATAAATCATCCCATCACTGGACTGGAGCCTTCCTTCACGACGACAAGAGGGGACTCAATCACAACTCTCATCAGCAAGAAGACGAGAAATCCCAACCTACCCACTGCATGGCAGCTACCCATCATCCAGACCCAAAGGAAAACGGTGAGTAAAGTATTCCTTACTATTCCTAGTACAACAAGATATTAGTGAAAACCAAAAGTGAAAGTGAAAAATCCCTGTCAAGTGAGAGGTTTTGATGCAACTGAGGAACAACAAAGACACCGGAAATATGGCAACATTAAGTGAAATCCAGACCCGAATGTCCCAAATAAGTAGTGAACTCCAAAAAATACAAAGTGAGAACCAGGAGTTAAAGGGCTTGGTCAAAAATCTGCAAAGATGTGAAAGCAATGATACAAGCGACCACGAATCAGAAACCTTTCCCATCAGGACGGTAGATCAGATCGAACTTGAGATATTCAAAAGTCTACCCACCTTCGATGGCATAACATCAAGCTATAGAACTTGGCGAAACACCGCGTGGACGATTATGGAAAACATAAAGGAATTCCGCGGTACCAGCAAGTACTACATTTGCTTAACGATTTTGAAAAACAAAATCCAAGGACCAGCAGCAGAACTATTGGCAACGAATGACACCCCAACAAATTTGTATGCCATAATAAAACACCTCGATGCAAAATATTCCGATCAACGCCCACTTTACGTCCTGAAAGACGACATGAGGAACCTTACCCAAGGAAGACTTACACTACAGGAATTTTATGAAGCAGTAACTCGTTCCCTAAACCTAGTGATGGGAAAAATCGAAATACAGGAAGCTGACAAAGGAGACCCACTACGAAAAAACGCTATAACAAACGCAGTGAGAACATTTATACAAGGCTTGAACTGTCATTACACCCGAGGAATATTATTCGCCCAAAATCCGGAAAACTTAGGAACTGCATATACTATAACAAGTACCATAGCACATAATAATCGAGGATACAGATTCAACCACAACACGTACAATAATTCCTCTCCACAAAACCAATTCAGACAAGTGTATAGTAACAATCCGAATTACTCGAGACAATCTAGCCCACCGAACCAAGATTATCATCAACCATCCACAAGTTATAATAATCATAGACTCAAACAACATAGGCAGCCTCAAACCCACAGACAGCAGTGGAATACTCAAGCACAGACAAACAATCCGTTCAGACAAAACCCGGTTATCCTTCCCCAAACAAATAAGCAACCCCAACCCTATAAAGAAGAAATAAACAGTATATCGCAACATAATGCCCCCGACGACAATGAGGATTTGACAATCGGAAGTACTTTTTTAGGAAAATGCACGGCCTCCCGTGTCTAGTACTCGAAACTAGGGATAAAGGGAGACCAACACTTAAGATCACCATACTGATCGACACAGGGGCTACTATGAATTACCCTTCTACTTCCTACCCATATGGTATATCGATACCAATCATACCCACTAAAATTAATACCCTACATGGCACCTCTTTGATTAAATCAAAAAAACAAGTGAACCTTTTCAACCATAATATTCCATTTCATGAAACTGATGACCTAAAAGACTTCACAATGATCCTAGGCGAGCAGGGCCTTAAACAACTTAAAGCCGAAATAAGTCTCGAAACCTACCAGATGAAGTACAAATACAGGCCAAACAAAGAGAACAATAATCCTATAGGAAAACTTGAAGAAACAAAGATTAAACACAACATGAATTTCACAGTAAAAACCAGAATTTAAAAAAAAGGATCGAAGAAATTATTTACCACAATGAAATATCCAACCCCACGCTGCCCTTTGTAACTAAAATAGAGGCGGAAATAAAAACAAAAAGCGAAAACCCGATATTCTCAAAACAGTACCCATACCCAATCAGTGACAACAACTTTGTTAACCAAGAGATAGACAGGTTACTAAAGGAGGGTATCATCCAAAGGAGTTATAGTCCATACAACTCCCCGGTTTGGATCGTGCCAAAGAAAGGAATAGATGAACAGGGAAAGCCAAGGAGAAGAATGGTAATCGATTACCAGAAACTTAACAACGAAACTATTACAGACCGATACCCAATCCCCAATAAAAACCTCACCATGCAGAACTTAGGCAAAGCCCGAGTATTTTCAAGTCTCGATCTAGAATCCGCCTTCCACCAAATAAAAATTAAGGAGTCAGATCGAGCCAAGACGAGCTTTTCGATTAACGGAGCCAAGTATGAGTTTATCCGAATGCCGTTTGGTCTAAAGAATGCACCAAGCATATTCCAAAGGGCAATAGATGACATTCTACGACCTTTTATCGGAAAATGCGTTTATGTCTATATGGATGACGTCCTAATTTATTCTAAAAATGATGAAGAACATATGAAGCATATAGAAATGACGATAGACGCTCTGCAAAAAGCTAACATAAAAATTTCGTCGGAAAAGTCACATTTCTTTAAAAGATCCATAAACTATTTGGGACACATCATAACACAGGGAGTCATAACGGTAGATCCGGAAAAAATTAAAACAATAAAATCTTATCCAGAACCAACTCAATTAAAGGAGCTAAGATCATTCTTAGGACTAGCAGGTTACTATCGAAGGTTTATTAAAGACTACGCGAAAATAACTAAACCCATGACTCTGTTTCTCCAAGGCGACGGACGGGTTTCAAAAAATAAAAGCAAAAATATGAAAATCAAATTCGATGCTCCCGCAAAAGAAGCATTCAACATCATTAAAATCAAACTCCAAGAGCAAATAGAACTGTACCAGCCAGATTACGACAAATCCTCCAATCTAACAACAGATGCGAGCAACTTTGCAATAGGTGCAGTCTTGAGTCAAAATAGAAACCCTATAACCGTTATCTCAAGAACATTGAGTCCTACCGAAGTAAACTATTCTACAAATGAGAAGGAGCAAAAATTACGAAATCTACTCTATGGAATCTCCGATCTGACGATCCATACAGATCACCAATCTTTAACATTTGCGATATTCGAAAAAAAAAACCCAACACAAAGCTAAAAAGATGGAAAAACATAATCGAAGAGAACGGGGCGGAACTTGTATACAAGCCCGATAACCAAAATATTGTAGCCGACGCCCTATCCCGTCAACAAATCAACGCAACCACAGAATCTGGCAACTCAGACGAGGACTCACTTACTACCGACTTTTTTAAAAGGACAGGAAAGGCTTTAAACTTCTACAAAAGCCAGATAATACTGGAAGAATCGGACACAGACAGTATAGAATCTACGAACTCATTTAAAAACTTTCGACATCATATACGCTTCACAAAAGAAGAACGTTTGATAGAATCCCTCACGAAAACCCTTAATCCTGACAAAATTAACGCCATCAAAACAAACAGAGAACTATTACCAACACATAAAAATAAGATCAAAGAAAAATTCATCAATTACAAGATTATCACAGTCGACAAACTCCTCGAAGACATCACTGATAGAGAAATTCAACTAAGAATGGTAGAAGACATACACACCAGACCACATAGGAATTACAAGAATAACTCACAAGAAATAAAGGAAACAAGTTATTGGCCAGATATAACAAAAGATTGCAAAAGATACGCCGTAACCTGCAAAATTTGCCATGCTACAAAATACGATCGGAAACCCAACCACCAACCACTGGGAAAAACACCTATATCGAGCAAGTGCTCTCAATATCTCCAAATGGACATTTTCCATATGGATAACGAAATTTATATCAGTACCGGTATTCTAAATACCTCCCACTTACGATATATTCCAAATAAACTCAATACTCATATTGTACTAGACGAATTACTATCCCAAATATTTATCTACCACGGTCAACAACATATCATGACGGATAATGAGTCTATCTTTGTCTGTCAACAGGCAAAAGGCGTGTATAACCGACACAACATCATCCACGCAAGAACACCAGTACACCACTCTACCAGTAATAGTCAGGTCGAAAGAGCCCACTCCACGCTAATCGAGATTGTCAGAGCACTTACAAAACAAGGAGGGGGCGAATCCAAAAACTACCTCTTCGAAGCAGTAACACAATATAACAAGACTATACACTCCACCTCCGGATACAAGCCCGAGGACGTATTTCTTAATAGAGAAGGATACCCCGATATTGAGAACAAACTCAAGGAAAAACAACAAAAACTATTAGCGCACTTTAATAGAAAACGAGTTAACATACAATACCGAGCCGGGGATAAAATCTTCGTTAAAGGATCACGCAGAAATAAAAAAGCTGACCAATAGTTCGAACATACAGTGAAAGAAGACAAAGGCGATACAGTAATCACGAGTCTCGACAAAAAAATCCACAAGAACAATATTCGTTCGAGAATAACCCTCGAACAAGATGAAGATCACGATCATCCCCATCTTTCTAACGATAATAGGCCTAGCACAGCTGATTGACATTAGAAACCTGAAAAACAAAAAATATGTCTTAGTAGAAACCAACCCTGCATACCTATTCGAAAACACTGAATACTTGTTTCATAATTTTAACTTCACTACAATTCTAGACCCATATAGAAATGCTAAGGACTTGGTCACAGCATCGGACACAAATACAACCGCATCCCTCACAACAACCATTCATAGGATAGATTCTCTCATTTACCAATTGTTACATACACAACCAAAACGAGGCAAGCGGAGCATGAACTTCCTGGGTTCCATGCTAAAAGTCATAACCGGTACACAGGACCATGACGACCTAATCAAAATACACACAAAGATGAACGAACTGATTGAAACCAACAATCACCAACGGACACTTAATAGCCGATTCGAAAGAATACTAACTTTACGAGGGTTGCCTTTTATATTTCGGGATTAGAGAACAAAAACAAATATTGATCTTCGAAAATCACTTTATTGTTTTTCAAAATATTTCCCATGAAGATCTATACACTTTTGCATGCGTTTGAACCAATTGTCGAAGCACTTTTGCCACTCTGATTGAGGTATTTCCAACACATGCATTCTGAATGCAGCAACCGCTTCTTCAGGTGTCGAAAAACGTTGACCTCTCAGTTTGTTTTTTACGTACGGGAATAAAAAGAAGTCATTCGGTGCCAAGCCAGGACTATACGGCGGATGACCCATCAAATCGATGTTTTGGGTGCTCAAAAATGCAGTTGTCGCAGCCGATGTGTGAGAGCTCGCATTGCCGTGGTGAAGAGTAATCCGTTGGTTTTCCTGATTTCTTGGAAGACAACTGGCAAACAAATGGTTGTGTACCACTCAGAATTGACTGTTCTGCGTTGTTCTAGTGGTACGGTTGCGACATGTCCAGTTTTTCCGAAAAAACAGGCGACCATTTGCTTGGAAGTGCTTCGTGCGCGAACAACTTTTGTTGGATTTGGCTCATCTTGAAACACCCAGACAGTCGAGTGCTGTTTACTTTCGGGCTCATACGCGTAAATCCACGATTCATCACCTGTCACGATGTCATAGACGTGTTTCGAAGCACCGCGACCGTATTTTTTGAGCATTTCTTTCGACCAATTGACACGAGCCTTTTTTTGGGCGATTGACAAATTGTGTGGGATCCAACGCGAACAAATTTTGTTGACAGTCAAATGTTTATGCAATATTGAATGTATGCTGGTCCCACTAACGTCTAAGGTTGTCTCAATCTCACGATATGTCACATGACGATCTTCCGATATCAGTTCGCGCACAGCAACAATGGTTTTCGGAACAACAACTGATTTTGGACGACCTTCACGAAATTCATCTTGGAGTGAACTACGACCACGATTGAATTCACCATACCATCGATAAACACTGGTCCTTGATGGAGCTTCATCGCCAAAAATTGAATTAAGTTCATCCATGCACTGTTGCTGAGTTAATCCACGCCGAAAGTTGTAAAAAATAATCGCACGAAAATGTTGACGATTTAATTCCATTTTTGGGCCGAGATGAATCTTTTAAGTTACTGTAAACAACACAAATAGCGCTCGTATGTCAAAACGTTCTGAGTGCGTATAACCTCAAAAATGTCCAACTTTACGACAGAGCTGTCAATTGCCGGATTGCAACACAAGGGTTGCCAAATCCCGAAACATAAGAAGCAACCCTCGTACTAACCAAGCGTAACCTAGATTTAGAAGTATTCCTAAATGAAATTTACTACGAGTTAGATCTAGTAGCAAACACAATTAACTTCGCAAAAAATTATATTTTCTATTCGAATACATTAGATATAAATAACATACTAGAATTAATGAAACATGAAAAAACTGATTTTCCACTAATCCATGTGATGAATATTCAAAAATAACTATCTACCATTATATAGATACAATCATAATCGTATACAAATATCCCATCCCAAACCAGAAACGCCAATTGTTCATTATACACCCCCTATCAAATAATTATGGAAAACCAGTAATGTCAGATAAGATAGCTAAACCAGGTCAAAACAAATACATTCATGTCAATAATTGTAAAAATTTCATAGGGAATTCTATATGCCAAATCAAACTGAATAACATAGACAATTGTACCATATCTTTACTCACAAACGAACCTGCCACATGTCATTATATTAAAGAAAACAACGAAGAAATCAAAGAATTAGACCATGGCCAGATCTTTTTAGATAAACAACACACTGTCAATGGAAAATTTGTAAATGGCCCCAATTTGATTAGCTTCGAAGAAAAAGTAACAATTGACGATAAAACATATATCAATACCAAAAATATGATCAAAGAAATAATCTCAATGAAACACGATGAAAATATAGAAATTTTGGAACTATTATCTTCAAATGCACATAACAAATTTACCAATATTCAAGAACTAAAAACATTTTTAATAACTATAAAAGAGCATCCAATACGTACCACCTTTATTGCATTTACAATTATTACACTCATTATGCTAATATTTTTTACCTCAAAAACAAAAAATATAACTAACTTTAAGATAGCATTTAAGAAAAAAACTCCAATACGGAACGACGAAGAAAAAGCCGACAGCGAACCCACATGCACCATACAAAGCGAGGACGCTTTATTTCAAGAAAGGGGAGAGTTAACACCTGTAGGGAACACAACAACAAATACCTTACCCACCTCTAAAAACATCAAGCATACTACCCAATCATCTTCCCTTTTTATATAAATCCAAACAATCATCTAACCACCTTACCACAATCCATACCACGATTAATTCATATCACAATTCATATTTACTCCATTCATCAAATGCTTAAGAACACAGATCGCAACCCATATCACAATTAGTCCATATCACAATTCATATTTACCCTATTCATCGAATACCCAAAACCACAATTAACGTAGACCCAATGCCTCTTTATCACAACCAATATTTGCTCTATGCTAATTCATCAAAACGCATCTTCATCACGACACAGATAACAGTGGCCCCAGGACAGGGGTATAAATACTATAAAGAACCCATCGGTAGCGGCTCCCATCAGTCATTCTTCAACGAGAGCTGATAGAAGATACATCCAGGACAGTGTTAAAAAATGTATTTATAACTAAATAAATAAATAAAAAAAAAAACTTAAAAACTTAAAAATTTATATTTAAAAAAAAAAAAAAAAAAGTTGGAAAAAAAAGTTTGGGGGAAAAAAAAGTGGGAAAAAAAAATTTTTTGTGAACAGGAAACATCTTTAGGTTCGATTATTTTTAATTTAACCCATATTTACTAAATTTATTTTACTATTTGTTTTAATTTAGAAGGATTTTTTTAGGTCTACTTGTTTCCCTTCTTGGTTTTTGTTTGTTCCTCTTCTCTTTTCCTTGCGTCCCACGCGTTTTTTGTTTCTTTTTGTGCTCGATGTTTGCAAAATCGAAATAGATGGACACCTGCTCCCGATCAGGGCATGATGGCTCTCATAAAGAGATTAAGGGAGGCCCTCGAGGCTCTCAAGGCAGAGAACGCTGTCTTGAGAGATAAATTGTCGCGACTGGAAGCCGCACCACCCGCATCCCCGTCCAGTGCCAGTTCGGAGGCTTCTGATTCGGAATCGGAGCTCGAGCCCGAGTTGGAAAGTCTCACTGAGAGTTCCGACGAATCAATGGACGACGGTGACTCGCGCACCCCCACCCCAAACTCGTCTAGAGCCCCTAAGCGGAAAACACCGCTTCCAATAATAAACTGCGAAGAAGGACTGTGGGGAAGATTTATTGGCGCCGGCATGGGCGCAGGGTTGTACTTCGTCCTCACAACTCAGGCATTTCGCCGCCAACTCCGAGAGAAGAAATTTGTTCAAGAAAAACAAAACAAAACTAAACTCTGCAACACACCGTCCACAAGAAGCAAGTAAAAGGAAACACTTATTGCTAATTTATTTTATTTTCACGTGGAGATTTACAATTTGTGAGGAGCGGCTTGATGAGGAAATTATTGTTAGTAACAAGTACTTAAACTGAAATTACATTTAAGAACCGTTGATAAATTAGGATGATTTTTGTCTTCACGGGTGAAGTGATTCGTTGCGAATTGTTTGTTTAATTAGAATGTTTCACATCTGACACTCCACTGACACCGTATACCTTTTGGTTATTAATTGTTCGTTTCACGGTATGTTTAACTTTAAGGATTGAAAATTCGCGGAACTGTATAACACGCACGACTGGTATCGGAAAAAAAAACTCGCTAGGGTGTGCATTACGAGCACACCCTACAAGGGATGATGAACCGCTCGACCACTCTGTTTAGTGGTTGGGATAAGACTCAGCGATCGTCATCTCATGCAGAGATGATTTCGCTAAGGAAAAAAATGAAGAGAGAGAAAAACTCTTCTCTTAAGGGTGTGAATATATCCTTGCCAAGGATATGTTTTATCTCCCACAAGTGTAACGTAGAGTCTCTCTTATGGGAACAAGAAAACCAGATTTCGTAATAAAGGTCATGGTGGTATGTGTGGGATCGTTCAGATAGATGCGTTTCACACGTGCAGTGGAACGACGAAACAGGCAGGCGGCAAAGACAATAGGGAAAATGAGCAAATGCCCGTTGGTAATGCGGGTCATTGTTTACACGATGCCTCGTCGCTA
This sequence comes from Microdon myrmicae, assembly GCA_963931805.1. Taxonomy (NCBI): domain Eukaryota; kingdom Metazoa; phylum Arthropoda; class Insecta; order Diptera; family Syrphidae; genus Microdon; species Microdon myrmicae. The sequence continues at coordinate 61,317,074 of OZ007501.1, forward strand.
TTTTCGACGTTAGGAGAAAAAGGTGCTAAAAGCAAATTGAATGTTTATGGCATCTCAGGCTGCAATAGAAACCGGGTTCATATTTGCATTAGGAAATGCTGGAGAATTTGGTTTCAGCGTCTATTGCGCTAATTATATGCAGCTGCTTGGGTTGTTTGTTGGTAAGACAAACAAAAAAGGTTGCCAGGCAATGTATATGAAAAGGTATATGGCGCGGCTGTGAAAATAGACGGCGCGATATTTATGGTATTTGTCTGGTACCGAATTGGTTCAGAATACCAAATAAGCAAACAAAGAAATCTTATGAAAAATTGTATGCGAAGGGATGCATGAAGGTAAGTTTTCTTTATAGGGATTTTAGGGTTATAATAATTGGGTCTGTTTGATGCGTGAAGCATCTAAGATGCTAATGCGAATTGCATTAGCGAAAGCTGGTGCAGACCCGGGTTATGGTTATGGGGGTTTTTTCAGGAAGGCGAGCCGTGGGATCTGGCGGAATCGCCACAGTACTCCCCTCCCAGTGACGTAGTCACGAAAAAAAAAGGTAGGGGCGAGGGAATGCTCGATGGTGGGTGCTGTGATGATAGGGAGGTTGCTTCGGAATGCGCTGTGGTAATGTTACGGGACTGTCGTGGTGACCAGTTCCTGGTTATTGTTTGGGCCTTAATCGATAAGGTGGACACAGTTGTTACCGCTTGCTGCCATCAAGGGCAAATGTGTGCGGCGTGGTCCATCGGCCTGTTATGGGTCTCGTGGACCAACAGGCTTATCGCCCGAATAGGTCGGAACCTATCGGAAATCCGCTCACATCCGCAGTGACGAAATAGTGTGTGCGAGATGGAGGGGGATTTATCCCAGGGTAATTCCCATCCGCAGTGACGGGTTGCCGTGTGCGGAATGGAAAGGGACCAAGTCCAGAGCGGGTGTCTTTTGTCCATACGTTTGTATGGCGATTTGTTTGCCGCTGGGACTGGTAAAGGAGGGCGGGCCCTCAATTGCACGTTTTACCTATCGAGGAAGGACCGGTACATTGGTGCCAATGTAGCGGTAGCTGCGACCTCGACCGAATGGAAACTTGCTGTGAGGTGCCGGCCGTCGCTCTTGTTTAAAAAAAAAATAGGGGATTTTGGTTAGGGGGCTCCTGGTGGGTGGTTGATTGTGTCCAACCCCAGGGCGCCCTAGGGTTATTAGATGTGCGCTCCGAAGTATTATGCACCTAGGTATTTGAGGCGGCGTAGAGGGGCGTGTATAGCCTTTAGTTGCCGCTAAAGGGGAGCCATGGTGGCTAAAGATTGGGGAACCAGGTATGTTGTCTCAGCCCGGTGGTATCGGTTTGATTTGTGGACCGGTGTTGCTGAGACATTTGGGAGACGTAGGAGATCTAAGGACGAATGTCCTGACATTTAAATAAAGGGGCAAAACCAGGTGCCCTGATGGGTGCTGCTACGCGTAGTAGCTGTGGTAACGAGGGAAGCTGGCTTGCTGAAATCGGGTGGAAAGGTCGAGCATTGATGAACCGTTTCGCGTGATAACTGTTTTTGGCGTGGATGGGCGCCAATATATGAACAGAGACAGAAAAAGGTGTTAGAGGTCAAGCAGAGTCGAGAAGGGTTGCATGGGGTTGCGTGAAGGCTATGGTTGGTGAGCGTGAGCGCCAACCTTCAGGAAAGAGACAGAAAAGGGTGAGTGTGTTTCACGCGAGACAAAACTGGGCGTCCTATAGATTATATGCTACGCGAAGTAGCTGTTGTTACTTAAGGAGCCGAGTGAGGTCAGAAGGGTTGAAAATGATGCAAATGGGGTCTTAAAAGGGTAGATAGAGGCGAGTTTTGCCAGTATTTAAAGAAGGCCAAAGGTCATCACTTTGAACTCGAAGAGTCCGAAGGGTGTGATGAGGAGCCGGTGGTGGAGGGATTAATGGAGTCGAGAGAGTTGAATGTTGGCGACGTGAAGTAGAAAAAGAAATTAAACGTAGTCGAAAGAGGATTAAGAGAAGTAGTAAGCGGAGCCGTGTGGAGTCGAGTAGTGTTTAAAAGGGTTAAATAGGGGTGAGCGAAGTCGGGTGAAGTCGCGTGGGTGAGTGTTGTCGAAGGAATGAATGGAGTCGAGAGACGACGAAAAAGAGTCGAGCAAAGTCGAAAAAAAGTGAAATGGAGTCGAATAGTCGAATGTGTGAGCGCGGAGTCAAAAGACGCAAAATGGAGTTGAGCGAGTCGTGTGAAATTGTGCAGAGTTGAAAAGAGTTGCGAATGTTATTGAAACGGTTGTGCAGTGGTATGTACCCAGATGGGGCTTACAATGATTATTATTTTGTTTTAAAAATGTATAAAATTTTGCAGCAACCGTTTTTATATTCAGTAAGGTTTACAGTATATCTGTGAATACTTATGATACCGGTGTTTCGTATTTTAGTTTGTTTTAATTGTTTGTTTTGACTGACAATATGTAAGCACGCTTAAAAACTATAAAGGCAGGAAATGGACAACAACTGAGGTTAAGTAAATTTTGTTGCATCAAGATAAGTGTATCTGTTTAATATGTAAGATATCAAATTAAGCGACAGAAAAAAAAACAGAAATTTGGGGAGAACAGCAAAACTAAAGGAAAATATAAAAATATATGTTGTCTTGTTGCCTCTTGTGAATTATTTTTAATTTAAACAATGTTGCTTTATGTTTATATTTACTTTTTTTTTTTTAAATTATATTGACTTTCTGGAACTTGTTTAACTAATTTTAGCACAATGTGACAGAATATCTGAAGCTCTAGGGTATTCCTGAATTGTGGTTATGTTAAAGGAGCTAAATTATTTTTCCTTTTTTTTTAGGTTACTTTAATATATAGTTCTTTTCATGTGTGTTAATACACTTTGTTTTTCTCAGTAACTACACAATAAGTGAGCTTAAAAGTCATTATTGAAAGTGTTTCGAAAATTCATATCTATAAGGGTGTATTTATCATTATGAAACAACAAAAATATTATCGATATTAAATTATTCGAATGTTTTGATTTTTAAAAACGCACTGAACTTTTTGATTGGCGCGTCTGTTTTTGTGTTTTAATGTATTAAAAAGGAAAGATAATAGCAAAACTGAGTATCTGTAATATTTAATATAAAAGTATTGTCTTTTTTTTGTACGTTAATAGGTTACAAACCACAAAAGAAACGCACCCACATAAATGTACATATTTCCGGACATATATCCATCCATATAAGCGGCAATATCTTCTATAGCCTTTAACAGTCAAGCTTATTAAACGGTTTTCTTAGGCTGGCAGGACAACTGTTTCGAACCAGTTGTCTACCTTTACCATGAAAATCGCTTAATTAGAACTGTGTGTGGTAATTTGCACTTCAAATCGGTAATTAATTTTTGAATAACAAATGTCACCGCACACCAATGTTTTTTTTTTTTTTTTTTTTTTTTTTTTTTTTAGGAAACAAATTTTAAGTTACGCCCGGAAGGAGCTTATATAAGGACAATACAAAAAAGGAAAGGAGAAAAGAAAAAAATTAAAAAGGTTTTAAGGAATTTAATATTACTACATCATACATAAAACTGTAAAGGGTTTTAAGCGGTGTCTGTTAAGGATAATCGCAGCCAGTCGAGTTGTTCACATGTATATCATGAGGTGTTTAGAAACACCAGCTAGCGGTATATAACTACAACTTTATTCCTGCCAATAAGTTTTCATTTTTAATTAAATAACAAAGATACAACTTTTTTATAAAATATCAATATCCTCCCGTCTAAATAAGAATCACTAACAACGATAAAAACAGTAAAACCCTGAAAACATTTTCCTAAAAACTTTTTTTATTTTGGTTTTCATATTCAACTTCTGTTTTTCTAATAAAATTTTGACTAACGAATCGATTGAATTAAGTACAATGGATAGATATAAAATACAATACATTCTATTATCCTGTTACGGTGTGGGCTTAACTATTTCGCAGTATAAAACTTATTATAATTTAAAACCAATAATTTGTTAATATTCCCTGTGCTTGTAAATAATATTATGCTATAAGGACGTTATAGGGTTTGGGGTTATGGAACGGTTCGTTGCTGTAGCTGCTGGTGTCCCGGAGGTATTCGTGTTCTGTATCCTGTCCATACTGAATTCATTTGGATCGTAATCAGATAAAGCAATTTGCTTTTCTGGAGATTCATCAGGTAGCTTATAAATCTTTTCGAGGCGATTCTGAACGATTTTTAGATGTTTTAAAATGTACTCCTCCTTCGGAGCCAATTGATGGGCGTACTGGAGGCAGGTTCGTGCTTTGACAAGCTTCTTGCGTTCAACGAAAACCACACACAAATTATGAAGTCCCTGAATGGTATGTGGTTCGTATTTAATGATACTTCGATAACATACCTCAGCCGCATCAAGATCTTTCATATAGTTGATGTAGATATCTCCAAGGAGTATAAGGCCTTTTAGGTGATCCGGATGATAACGAATTAATTGATTTAGAAATGTAACTGCGTCCAGAGGGCGATTAGCGTCTGCCAACAATAGAGCTAAGTTAAACAAGGCACTGCGGAAATCAGTTTTAATGTGAATAGCACGTTTGAAATTGTTTTCCGCTTCTTCAAAATTATGTTCGTCCATTGCTAGCATTCCCAGATTGAAGTAGACTCGTTCATTATTTTGATCTTTTTTCAGTATTGTGAATAGCCGCTCCCATGAGACCTTGCGTAACTCGTCACCTCCAAGTTCTTGCAAGAAGATCGCTGAATTCAAAAGAGCCTGTTCGTGATCCGGTGCTAATTCAATGGCTTTGTTAAAATATACATTCGCTTGGGAAGATTTTCCCTGTTCAGAAAAACAAAGAATAGAGAAAATGGAACTTACCAAATCCTGGCCGTTGCTGTTGAGGCGAGTGCTGCTCCCGGCCAGGTGATGTTGGTAAAGCCTTGGCTGTTTGGTGTTGCTGCTAGTCTGGTGATGTGTTGGGGTAACTGGTGCTGGTGCGTCGTTTGGTGATCCTGTCGTTGGGGCGATGTTTGCCCATTCATTGATTTTTGGCAATTGCCGCCACAATTGCTCACCGAAAAAGTCACTGACACAGTTGCCGCACCGAATAGTCACTTGTAGTTCCGAAGGCGCGATTGTTCAAACTCGGAGTCACCAATGTGGGGAAGATTTATTGGCGCCGGCATGGGCGCAGGGTTGTACTTCGTCCTCACAACTCAGGCATTTCGCCGCCAACTCCGAGAGAAGAAATTTGTTCAAGAAAAACAAAACAAAACTAAACTCTGCAACACACCGTCCACAAGAAGCAAGTAAAAGGAAACACTTATTGCTAATTTATTTTATTTTCACGTGGAGATTTACAATTTGTGAGGAGCGGCTTGATGAGGAAATTATTGTTAGTAACAAGTACTTAAACTGAAATTACATTTAAGAACCGTTGATAAATTAGTATGATTTTTGTCTTCACGGGTGAAGTGATTCGTTGCGAATTGTTTGTTTAATTAGAATGTTTCACATCTGACACTCCACTGACACCGTATACCTTTTGGTTATTAATTGTTCGTTTCACGGTATGTTTAACTTTAAGGATTGAAAATTCGCGGAACTGTATAACACGCACGACTGGTATCGGAAAAAAAAACTCGCTAGGGTGTGCATTACGAGCACACCCTACAAGGGATGATGAACCGCTCGACCACTCTGTTTAGTGGTTGGGATAAGACTCAGCGATCGTCATCTCATGCAGAGATGATTTCGCTAAGGAAAAAAATGAAGAGAGAGAAAAACTCTTCTCTTAAGGGTGTGAATATATCCTTGCCAAGGATATGTTTTATCTCCCACAAGTGTAACGTAGAGTCTCTCTTATGGGAACAAGAAAACCAGATCTCGTAATAAAGGTCATGGTGGTATGTGTGGGATCGTTCAGATAGATGCGTTTCACACGTGCAGTGGAACGACGAAACAGGCAGGCGGCAAAGACAATAGGGAAAATGAGCAAATGCCCGTTGGTAATGCGGGTCATTGTTTACACGATGCCTCGTCGCTATTTTCGACGTTAGGAGAAAAAGGTGCTAAAAGCAAATTGAATGTTTATGGCATCTCAGGCTGCAATAGAAACCGGGTTCATATTTGCATTAGGAAATGCTGGAGAATTTGGTTTCAGCGTCTATTGCGCTAATTATATGCAGCTGCTTGGGTTGTTTGTTGGTAAGACAAACAAAAAAGGTTGCCAGGCAATGTATATGAAAAGGTATATGGCGCGGCTGTGAAAATAGACGGCGCGATATTTATGGTATTTGTCTGGTACCGAATTGGTTCAGAATACCAAATAAGCAAACAAAGAAATCTTATGAAAAATTGTATGCGAAGGGATGCATGAAGGTAAGTTTTCTTTATAGGGATTTTAGGGTTATAATAATTGGGTCTGTTTGATGCGTGAAGCATCTAAGATGCTAATGCGAATTGCATTAGCGAAAGCTGGTGCAGACCCGGGTTATGGTTATGGGGGTTTTTTCAGGAAGGCGAGCCGTGGGATCTGGCGGAATCGCCACAGGACCCTCCAATAAGCGTGTGACCACCGGCTGCCCGCCAACGCCGCGCCCCAAACTGTTGTCGAACCCCGCGATAACTCCAACTCATGTGAGGGTCGCACCTCCGCAGGAGCCTTGCCCACCACGGCCAACTCCATTAATTAACCCAAAACCAAAGGCTGCTTGTGTTCCCAACACTGTTCAGCCAGAGGTCGGGGAACGCCCACCTGTTTCTAAGAAGAAACAGCGACCCGGGGTCTTTGCACGAGACCTCAATTTAAAAAATTTCGTCGGTGACATGAACCGGCTAGGGATTTCTAACTTCAAGGCAAAGACCTTAAGCCCATCCCTAAATAAAATCATAGCCTACGATAGGGAAACCTATCGCACGGTTAACGACAACCTCAAGGCCAAGGAGGCGAATTACTACACCTTCACTCCGGCCGACGAAAAGTCGAGGACAATCCTCTTAAAACGAGTCGCTGCCTCTTGAGAAAAGGACCAAATCGTAACTGCTCTTGAGGCAACATTTCCTAACGTCAAATTCATTGACGTCAAAAAATCCTCTCCCCCACAGCGGTTTGTGAACATCAGACCGCAAAGATACACCAAGCTGAACATATGGCAGCTTCTCCTTGCCCCAGGAACCGACATAGATTCCATAATACTGACAAAGTCGCTTCCAACTTTGCATCAGCAAGTTGTCTTCAAGGTATTTCATAACAGAGAAATACCTCAATGCCGACGTTGCCAACGTTTCGGGCATGTTTCCCGAAACTGCAACATGAGTCGCCGTTGCGTTCGTTGCGGAAAATCCCACGATATTGGCAAGTGCGAACTTCCGCTAGCGAAATACGATCCCGCAACAAATGTGCAGGATGAAATAACACTGCCAACTTGCTGCAACTGCGGCAACAAAGGGCATCCGGCTAGTTATAGAAATTGTCCTAAATATAAGGAAATTAAACAAAGATCCAAAGAGACTCGAGCTAATCAAACAGCCAAGTCAGACTTCGGAAAACAGGCCACACAAAACCTCATCCAAAATGGATTCACATTTGCCGACATGCTTAGGGGTCAGCAGGCAAGGAATACAAAAACTCTTTCAACTCCTCCCCCTCAAAAACATAGTAAAGGCCAACACGACGCCTCAAATTCAAGCGGTGGTGCAAAAGCCTCCGAGGGGGCAATCTTCAATGCTCGAGAAACTACTTAGTTTCTCCCGCTTAATTGAGGATATCCGACCCCGATATGAGAAACTATCAACCGAGGCACTGCATATGCGAGACATGCCCTCCACAATGGATTCCAAAATTAAAGTTATCCTCTTAAATGTCAACTCTCTTGTTTCGCATTCCAAGCGTATGATAGTCTCTGACTTCATAAAGGAAAACCGGGCGGACGTGGTACTTGTAACCGAAACTAGGTTGCATCCATGTCACCGTCCCGTATTCCCAAACTTCTCCATGATTCGAAGAGATCGAACCCTCACTGGCGGTCCCACCATCAACGGAGGTGGAACTTGTATACTGGTTAATAGCGGACTTCGCCACGAAGCTATTGACCTCCCACACCTAGAGTCCATACAGGTATCTGGAGTTGAACTGCATCTGGCTAGTAATGGTAGAGTGAATATATACTCCGTATACCACTCGCATAAAACCAATAATGGCCCCATTAATCCCGAAGATATCGGCAAACTAATAAGGACCTCGGGGCATACACCCTTCATCATAGGTGGCGATTTTAACTCCAGACATCCCCACTGGAACAACTCTCTCTCTTGCCCAAATGGCACAAAACTGTATCAATGGTACACCGCAAACATGTATGCCCTCAACCTCGAAATAGTCGCACCTACGGTTGGTACTCGAGGTAACTCAATTCTGGACATATTTATTGTGTCCAAAGACTTACTTCCACAAATCACTCCTCCTCAAGTTTCAGTGGGTGTATCTGACCACAACGCTGTGACCACATTCATTCGCGGCTATCGAGCATCCCGGGCTCATATCAGATACATACCCGATTATGGGCGGACAAATTGGGACAACTTCAATATTACATTGAACGATAAACTGCACCATTTCTCTCTTCCCACTGACAGGAACCTAACGACGGTTGAGATAAACAACGTTGCAAAACGGCTTCACGAGATTCTAGTTGAAACTTCCGAGACTCATGTCCCGAAGTATAAACTTGAAAAGACCTATCAGATTCCCCATGACGACATCACTCTTCGTCTCATCCGGGAGCGTAAAAAGCTCTGCAGAATGAGATATCGTCACCGCTTTACGCAAAGGGAGCCATTATTGCGATCCATTATTCACAATATTGGTACACTGATAAAACAGAGAATCCAAAACAGCCGTACCCGGCAATTGGAAGACAAGCTGAAGGGTATTCAGATGGACCAGAACGTTTATAAAAATTTTAAAAAGATATGTGGCGCTTCCCGCATCACTGGGCCAATTATGCACAATGGTGTTGTTGTCAACAACGACACCAATAAAGCAAATATCATCGGAGAGACCTTCGAAAACAATCACAAACTCACTCTCCAAGATGGCGACCCGGAAACTAATGCAATCGTTAGTTCAGAGGTCCACAGTAAGTTGGACGACTTCAACGAGCCAATTGTTGTCTTTAACCCAACTAACAGTGCATACTTCGATGACACACGTGATAATGGTCACGGTTTCATCACACCAAATACCCTACAGAGTCTAGTTAAATCTCGACACCCTAAGAAGTCACCTGGTATCGACAACATATCATACCACTCGTTGCGAAGGCTTTCTGCCTTATTCTTTATAAAGCTCTCCATTCTGTTCAACCATGCTTACAACATGGGGTACTTTCCCCAAGCTTGGAGGCACGCTATTATTTGGGAAACCAACGTATCACCCCTCAAGCTTTCGCCCTATCTCACTTCTCACTTGCATCAGCAAAATATATGAAAAATTCATATACGAGAAGCTAAATAACTTTGTCAGTGCCAGGCACCTAATACCTGATTTCCAATTCGGATTTCGAAGAGCAGCACCACTATGGCTCTCAATTTATTTCAAAACCACGTCTGCGTGCGGCTCTTTAATAAGGAACCCACCGTTGCGGTAAGCCTAGACATTGAAAAAGCTTTTGATACGACTTGGATCGAAGGTCTCGCTTTTAAACTACTGAATACTGGCCTCAGTAGAACGCTATGTAGCATCATCTACCAGTTCGTTCGAAACAGAACCTTCCAAGTTAGAATGAATGGAAAGCTTTCCCGAACTTTTCAGGCCGCTGCAGGCGTACCACAGGGCTCCATTCTAGGTCCCATCTTATTCAATATTTACACCTCCGATATTCCCCGCCCTGTGGACGGGAGAGTAAACCAAATATGCTATGCGGATGACGTCCTGATGTACACGTCAACCAAAGGCCCTAACCTCGCAACAAATCGACTCAACCGTCACTTGGACGAACTGTATCAGTATTACAGTCGATGGAAAATCCGACTTAATCCATCCAAAGCAGTAGCCATAATTCTGAGTAGTAAACACTCCCAACCTGCTTCTCGATATTCACAGAATATTCGAATAAAAATGGGAGATACTACGATTAGACCACAGGACAAGATGAAATATCTCGAGGTCACTTATACCCCAAAAATGAATTTCATCAAACATGTGACCCACATTCTCCAAAGGGGCCTCGGTCGGTCTAAGCAACTGCACAACATCTTGAAGTGGAGCAACAAAGTTGACACCAAAGTTAAGCTTCTCTGCTATAAGCAGCTAATCCGATCTGGAATATCGTACGCCTTTCCCATATGGTCCTGCATATCTTCGGCTCAAATGGAAAGACTTCGGGTTTTCGAAAGGAAACTCCTCAGAAGATGCACCAATCATTCTAGAAGGCCCGACGGTCGTCATTACCCAACTCTCACCTAAACGAAGGCGCCTCCATTACCCCTATCGACGAGTACTTGCTTCAATTAGCATATACGTACTTCGAGAACATTCAGAACGGCGAGAACCTACTTGTACGGGACTCTTGCGTTCTTGACCCTTCTCTCTCTCGATCTCTTCGGATCAAACCCCCACAATTTCTTCTTCAGTACAAAACTGAAGAAAGCACCCTTCCCAACAACATTCCCCTCTATAATAGAGGATTCCTGGACCCATCCCATAGGGTCTACTATTAACAAACCAAACACACGAACGCACAGTACAAGACGGCACAAACACAAACATACACACCGACCAAAGAGCAGATTATCAGACGCCAAAGACGTGATCTGCGTTTACTACCGCACCCAAGACCCACCGGTCTTGTATGATTTCTTTCCCACCATCCCTCTATAAAAGTAGTTAGAGAACACTTGGACTAACACTGTCCACACTATCCTTGGATACCCCCCCTATTTTCTTCTCTTTTCAGATGCCGCGAGACCGAGCCCAACATCCTCACGGATGTGGGTGATTCTGGTTATCGCAAGATGACCAGAAGTCAGAGACAAGATGAAGGACACATATGTCCTGTCTCGCTAAATTCGGCCTTCTCGCCACAATTTTTTTTTTTTTTCAGTAGCGGCTCTTTCTACAAAGCGAGAACATAAAATTAATTAATAAAAATATTTTTAAAATAAAAATAAAGTTTAATGAATTTACTCGCTCTTCCGTTAATTCCTACGTTGATCATTAGAAATTCATAATTTGCGTTTGTGAGCGCCATGAGTATAATTGAAAAATTGCGTTTATAGTTAAAATAGAACGATCCAGAACTAGGTGGTTTGGTTATATTTACGTGCTTCCCGTCTATAGCACCTACACAGTGAGGGAAATTCCACATATCTTTAAAAAATTTAGCTTCTTTTTTCCATTCATGTTCATTTTTAGGTAGCTGAAAATGTAGATATATAACTTCATTAAATTATAGTATTTTGTTAATTATAAATATAAAAATTATACACATACTTATATGTTATGTATGTACATTGGCTTCTCCCTTTTTTTAATTTCAGGATATAGAAAATCCGAAACAAAGGGCATTGAAAAGAAAACGGGTTTCCAATGATGAGGACAAGTTAATAAAATTAGCTTGTGAGCACTTAAAAGAGAGCTGCAATGATACAATATCACTAGCAAAAGGATGGGCATCAACATATTCTGAAATTGAGAACAAACAACAACGAATGTATGCCAAAAAACTTGTTTCGGATATTTTATTTGCTGGGTCTTTTGGACAACTTAATGCAAGTGTAATCCGCGGGGTTCAAAATCTTTTAGACCCTTCAGTTAGATCTTCGACACCTATTTGGAGTGATTCTTCTGTATCTTCTCCACCGCCAATGCCGCAACAAGTATTTTTTGTTCAACAACCGCAGTCATCGACCTCTTGCATGCGAAAGTACGCAAATACGCAAGAACTATTTGACTAGTTCTCACAAAATATTGAAATGTGAAATGCATCCCCGTGTACATACATACATTAATTTTAATAAAATGTATAAAATGTAAAAAATCAAAATATACACACTTTTATATTTCCTTTCAAAACTGTTATAATGGTCTCACAAGTCTCCATCACAATTCGACCTATTGTTTGTGGCGCAATAGCACAAAGAAATTTAAGGTCTTCAAAAAATTCTCCACTTGCTAGGATAGATAGTCGATCTTTTGGAGAAATAGGTTCTGTCATCAAATAATGAATAATAACTGGCGTAACTTTTTGTAACAAATCTATTAAATTGGCTTTGTCCATCCGTAAAAAATTGTTAAAGTCAACGGTGGACGAGCTTTCCAATTCATTTAACAAATTGGAATGTCCAAAAATAGATCTTTTTTTATACCACTCTTTACACCAAATTCTTTTTTTTTTTTTTTTTTTATAGCCAAGGCAATAATTAAAGCTACACATGCTGAAGCGCTCATTGGTCCGTAGGTCTGATTGAGATGAAAAACGTCACGCAACTAATATCTCTCAAACATGTTTGTGTAGTGTGTGGCGAAACTATGTTTGCTCAAACACACGTTTGAACAAACGTGTTTGCGTAGTGTATGGGCCCTATTACACCCTGTGAATATTCAATAACAAAAACGTGTGTTTAATTCAGTTACAAAAACGTTCATCTAATTCACAAAAGGGAACGAAGCCACGAAATGGAAAAACAGTAACGTGACGTGTTGTGACAATCAACATACGACGTGTTGTGACAATACAACAACAACAAACAAACGAAACGAATGTTAAAAGTGACAATTCACAGTGCATTAAATAACACTAAAAAACTAGTGTATATAGCAAATTACTTCGGTGAGTCGCAAAAACAATTAACAAACAATTAAAATATATCATCTCGATCGCAAACGTGAAAATTAAAACAAACAATATATTGCAAGTTTACTGACTCTTACCAGACGATAGGGGAGTTCGATTCAGCTTACGGGAGAAATCTAGTTGCGTCGTGGTTAGATTTTTTTTTAATGAAAACAAACTGGAAAAACCAGAATGAACACGGAGGAAGATAAAAACGCGACAACACACAAACGGAAAGGTGCACCGAAAAACTCCATTGTGGCGGAAGTAAAACCGCGAAATTGACAATGGAGAAAAAAGATCAACAATTGGAAGAGGACAGTGAGGAGCACCAACATAACATATTTATAGCAGAGCTCGAGACACTCTTTCGATGCTTACAATTGCACCTGGACAAAAACTACTTTATCGTAGGGGGAGATATGAACGCAAAGCATAGAAATTGAGGAAATTATATATCTAATGCCAGAGGAAATCAGTTGGCTGGTTGGTTACATCAGTATCATATTGGATATAAAACTGACCTGCTAGCTACGGAGTATCGTTCCCTAGAGGTGGATCGTTCTTAGATATCTTGCTAATTGACTCACGACTGAGAATACTTACCACCAACAGACGAAACAGAAACTGTTTACGGACAGTTGAATACGACAGTGACCACTGTGCATTCACGGCAGTAATAGAGCTTCCGAGCGAGCTCGCAGATCTGGAGGAATTCGTGATCCCGCAACCCTACAACTACGGGGCAAGGCGATGGCCGCGGTTCACCAGATCATTACCAAGCGGACTTCGTTCGAACGACTTTAATCTGCTAGTAAATAGAAACCTGACAATTGACAAAATCGACAAATACATTCCACAAATGGACAAAACCGTAAAACGAACAATGAACAAAACAATTTCCAAAACAACAGTTACAGATCACATAAACATCTACAGAAACACAACAATAAACGCACTCCACAAGAAAAAGAGCAGACTGCTATCGAAACTAAAACAACTACACAGACAGTTACAGACAGACAAGACCAGGAGACAATATCACTGAAATCTCATTTAAAAAACCTCCAACAATTACTTAAAGCTAATTATAGATTAGCAACAAATTTGTATTGGAACAACAGAATTCGACCTATAAAAACTAATAAGCCGAATATGTTCCCACAAATAAATAAAATATTCAGGAGAAATAATCAAAACGAGATTCAGTGTCTCCAAATCCCACGTACTGATGTAAACAAGCAGCTGCTAACCAACATTGGCATAGATACAGAGAACGCGATCCTCAATAGTGAGCTTTTCGTGATCGAAGATCCTTTGGAAAAGGTGAACGCCGTGGGAGCTGTCTTTCAGGAAATGTACAAGGTGAATGAAGGCATTCACCGAAATCACGACTTGGAGGACAGAGTTCTACTGAATCACCTGCACCTCCGAAATGGAATTTCATATTGGCAATCGGAGAATCCGGGTTTTACCGAATTCAGTGATGATAATCTGTCAATTAACATCAATGCCAATAGTGGGGCTAATAGCCTTTTGATTGCTAGGGAAGGAATCCAGAGTATCTTCGACTCATTAAGAAGCAAAAAGTCAGTGGGAATAGATGGAGTACCTAACATCGTACTCAAGAACTTGTCCCCAATGGCAATAGATATATACACGGTCTTCTTTAACAACGCGTTGAATAATGCATATTATCCCGCGCGTTGGAAAACGGCTATCATTCAGCCCATCCCAAAAAAAGGCAAAGACTGTACAAACCCAATGAACATGCATTTGAATAAGCTTACTCCAAATAACCAGTTTGAGAAAGTTGAGATCATAAATAGTTTAATACAGCGAGACTTCAACAAAGTGCGGCTCTATTGCGATGACTGGAAACTTAAGATCAACTCCCAGAACCCCATTACATAAAGCCACGAACGACACAAGGAAAAACAGGCGAAAGCTAGTTATCGTAGGATCGCATGGAGATAAACTGGAAACCAAGAGTTTAGTTAAATACCTTGGCATCTGGCTAGACCAATATCTGTATTTCAACAGACATGTAGAGGCTGCTCTGGTCAAGGCTAAAAAAACGTTTGCTATGACAAGGAGGCTATTTCACAGTAGCCAACTTGACAGCAGGGTAAAAGTCATATGCTACATGACGCTAATCAGGCCAATGCTCATATATGGTTGTCCAGTATGGTTTAACACAGGTCCAAATTTGATGGAAAAGATCCGAGCTTTCGAAAGGAAGTGTCTCAGAACCTGTCTCAGATTATATCGAACACCGGAATCGGAATACAAAATTTACTACTCAAATGAGACTTTATATAATGAAGCCTGCATAAATAGGGTGGATAATTTTATAATCAAATTAATCAGAGGACATATTGCGAGAGCCACAAGCTCGTCCAATGACCTAATTTTCGGGGCCTATTATCCAAATACCCTGTGCTATGAGAACGTGCTTCGCAACGGTTTTGTTCCACCGGAGGCGTTCCTTGATTTGGACATGAAAGGGCTTATACAGGAGAAATCCGGAATTCCGCTGATCTATCATGTAAGTAGATCATGCGTAGACAGGCGATTGTGCTACGACCGGGAATTAACGCGCACCGAAGAAGAGCTCTTGTGCTTCAGTAGGGCTATCTCCCACAGAGACCGGGACGATAGTATTAGACAGCGTCAACAGTTCCGGTGGTTGAATGGCATATAAAGACCTGTATACCAAAGTCGGTATAGAATAACAGTATCATCAGTCAGCTTACAGACTTAGCTTTTCTAGAATAAAGGTAGTGTATGATTTAGATTAAGTTAAGTTAAGTTCCTTTAAAAGAAATATTAAAAAAAAATTATAGATATATATATATATATATATATATATATATTTAAAAAAAAAGTAGGGTAAATTTTAAGAAAGAAGAAAACATAAAAAAAATACACAAAGTTTTCAACATTTTTCTTAGTCATGTAAATAATAATAAGTACTGCCACAAAAAAAGTTCTGTCGCCGAAAGGCAAATTATACAATAGTTATGTAATGTTTAGCTTAGAGCGTCTACGTAGGACCAGTAAGTTATAATATAAGATAATTAAGCTAGAATTGAAGCATTTTTTGTCTAGCACCTAATTTAGAAACTAAGAATATCAAAAGAAAATAAAAAAAAAATGTTTTGAAAATCAATGAAATAAACCACACAGAGTAAAGGGTATCAAACCCAAGAGAAATATGTGGTTCGATTGCGGGTGCAGAGAACCCATTAAGGCCAAAGAGTTGAGCTTCCGGTTGCATAAACCAAACAATACTGAGGAAAGCCGGAAAAGATTTAAGGCAGCCAGAAATGACTGCAATGCGTATATTCAACGCGGAAAGTTCTTGCATGACCAGAGAGTGAGACAAAAAATACTACACTCTCCCACAGGGAGTAGAAACTTCTGGGCATTCGTGAAAAACATTCAAAACTCAGTCTGTTCATCTATTTCATCGCTTATAGTCGATGACAAACCAGTCACCAGTGCAATAGAGAAGGCGAATCTACTTGCTGCACATTTTGCAGCCAATTCAACCCTGCCTGATACCACATCAGCTCCACCTCAACTTGAGCATAGCAGCACACCGTGAGCCTGATTCACTTCTGAACGCGTACTGTTGCCCGCGCACTCAAAGAGATAAACGCACACAAATCCGCTGGTCCGGATGTCATTCCCCTCAGAGATGTTCCTCTTCACTCGCTAAGCCACTGCAGAAACTCTGACATTTGTCTTCTACTACTGTTCGTTTGCCCAATGGTAGTCAGCGAACATTCAGCCAGTTTCCAAAAAGGGTGACAAATCACTTATCCATAGGGGTTGATTTTACACACACACACTGACGTCGGTCGCCGGGTAGTCGAATTCTTGTTCATCAGAATTCTCACAGCAGGTCGCACACAGCCAAGGGTGTGATCTCACGGCTCTTGTACTGTGTACGACGTCAAAGGGGGGGCGACACACCGCGATGCTGCTATTTAATATGCAGTCGCTGGGTTTAGCAACATCGCCATGGTGCCATCCCGCACCCTTGATGTGTGTGTTAGTCTCAGTATGTTTCCATGTTCGTTGGCCATTCCATCTTTCCCTAGGCATAGGTTCTATGGTGTGTGATTGAGCCATGGATACGTATTTGTATCATGAGCTGGTGACCATGTAGTGTTTTAGCGCGACGTGGCATGGCCATTTATGGGCATACGTTGTATCTTGCATTGGTTTGGGTCGCCTGCTAGTTCTGGCGGTTGGTCGCAAGCTTGTGAAACAGAACGATATGCTCGTTGGCGGTTGGTCGCTAGCTTGTGCAACAGAACGATATGTTATTTCCATTGGGGCAACTTGCAGGTGTCCTGCGCTTGCCTATGTTATCAAATTTCCTACGTTTGCAACTACGTTGCCCGTTGAAATTGATATTATGCATTTACTAGATTTGTGTTTTGATATCGCCTGCATGTTGTATGAGGAATCAGTTTGACTGCCTCGTATTAAATTGCAATCCACTTGTAAGTGGAACTTGGGAGGGCGATATTTGGTATTTGCATGAAGGACGCACCTGCTAATATGGTCCTTTACAGGTTAAATGTATGCCCCTTTTGTTACACCTGTGTACCACGTCAAATTGTAGCGTGTTGCTAGATTATCTTTTGACATAGCTGTTCTGAGGTGGAGGATTACTCAGTGAGGTTCGCCTGAACCGCCACAAAATAAATAGATCATAGATGTCATACAATAAGCTTAGGTATTTGTAAACATAACGCCATCGAAATATTAGTCGATTGGTGTCTGCGTTAGAAAGTTATCCTCGATTAAACCTGTCAGCTTACGAGCCAAATTCTCGTCATTTGCGGGAGGTTTTAATTTTCTGCTTTAATATGAAGAAATGGATTCGTAGGGTGGCCGAAAGATGGGAGAAAGTAGTGGCCAGCGATGGACAATACTTTGAATCACAAATGTATAACCAGTTTTTTACAATAAAACCTAGAATTTCGGAAAAAAAACGGCGGGAGCAAAGCTGTACACCTAATAGATCTGTTACGGACCGACCTTGAGTCCAGGTCCCCCCAACATCCACTAATCCCTTTTCGTTAGTTTCCCCTCTTTACCTCTAAACGGAGAACAACTCACCAAGTAGTTAATTTGCATAAACTACTTTATGCAAATTCTACTTGGCAGAGAAAATAATAAAAACCGGCGTTGGCGTCGAATAATAAAATAAAACGTCAACGGCAGAAAACAAAAATATGACATCAACGTTAAACTATCAATCGTAAAGTATTGTGAATTTGATTGCTTTAAACCAACAATCGAATACGGTATAAACTCCTAACAGAGAACGCAACGAAGCTGAACAGGGGAGCAGCCCTTCAACGCCCCCATGTACCCAGTCGCAGTTCCAACCAGTAGATAATCAACCACCGCTTCAGAGACCGTCAACGGTCAATCCCCAGTAAGTCCCATTCATGTAATTTAAATATAGTGAATTATATTAAATATTACAACATAAATTAATATTAAATTGTTAACTTGCCATAACAGATCCTTTGTCTCCATGACACTAATGTAGATAGGAGGTACTTTCACCTTTGTTTTTTTGACTGGCTCCTACTGAGATGGTTCCTGCCTCTGATTTGGTTCCTCTTGTTGATGTGGTTCCTGCTGTTGTTGTTGATGTGATTCCTGCTGTTGAGTTTCCTTAGCTGGTCGCTTGTGCTTGTTTTCTTCGTCTTCGTGGATTGCTGTTGTCTTTGTTTTTGCTGTTGTTGTTATACCATTTTCGGTTTCCGCTCTTTCTGGCTCAAATTGTTTTTTAGTTTAAGAACTTCTTCCATTTGTTTGTCCAGTTCTTGTTTTTTAAGACTAATCTCAGGGATGAGTCTGTTGAGGATCTCGACCTGATTGCCGGCGTCTGCACATGTTTCGCTGACAGCTAGTTCTTGGAATTGGTTTCCAGCCCCTGAGTACTGGGCACCATGGGTGTTGACTTCGTCGTCGGTGTCGACACTCAACGTTTCTGTATCCTGTAAAATTAGTGCCACCAAATTAAAGCCATTAGTAATATAACACACATTTCGAACTCTGTCGCACTGAAGCTCGGAATTACCTAAGCGACGCACGAAACTCCGTTAGCGGCAAGAATCGACGCATACCAAGCGAACAGTGAGTACCCACACAATTATATAATTATATATGTTGAACGGTTCATCAACTATCGTTTGTCGATTGTCGACACGTGTACACCGGTTGTTGGTCAATTTGGTACTGGGATGCCAGCACCTAGGAGACGTAGGAGACCAGTTGACCTATACCCAGCAAGAGCCTAAATTACTTATTGGTCAGGACAACTGGGGCCTGGTAGTTACAAGGGGACTGAGGAAAGGGAGAAGCACCGAACCAGCTGCTTCACTTGCCAGTTTGCGGTGGATCTTGCATGGCTCCGAGGCCAGGAATTTGTGAACTATAGCAGGATAAAGGAAGACGAGACAGAATTGCTCGTTAGACATCACTTCAAAATCGAAGCAATAAGAAGTGAACCTAAACCTAAACCACGAACGAATGATCCTACCTGGAGCCTGTTATATTTTTATTATAACAATTGTTTTTTGACCTTGAGTCACAAAACTTACCCCTGATTCTTCTTACTTGGACGTGGGTGTATAATATTTTTTGGTGCACCACCGTGCTTCTGGTTTCCTGGGAAGAGTGGGCTACCGTTCTTGTCCTCTTTGGGCACGTGTCGAACTCGTAACTACACTTTCCGCGCACTATCGACCATGTTGCCGCACGATTACACTGATGGTCCTGAATGAAATGTCACCAAAGAGTTTGCTGCTGAGCAGTCACTAAAACAACACTTGCGATTCTTTTTTAAAACTGATTTTATTTTTAGTTTTAAACTGATTGTAGTTTACGTTAAACCTATATTATTTTTGAGGAGGTCTTCTCCTCACGCGTGCTACTCACTGGCCCTTTCCAGGTGTTCACCTTCTCACTTCAAAATTGTAATTCTCAAATATCTTTATGTTCTTTCGAAGGTCAAAACGCATCGCCACTTATCGTTTGATCCTTTATTGGGGTTTTTGTTTGTTTTAGCCATCTGGCCACAAGATCGTGGAAATTGGTTGTTGGTTTAGGATCTGGGAATCCGTGTCTATTAACAAATCATAAAACATCTGGTATGCGTTGGGATGTTTATGATTGCAAGAATTTTGTGCCGGCGTATCGAATAGATATGGCTTTGTTTGGAAACGTGCACTTTTAGGTTTTGGAACTTGTCGGGTTTTTAGGTGCTAATTGCTTTTAGCATACATGGGAAAATAATGCATTTTGCTGTTTGATTTTAGGAAATAGAATCGAACAAATGCATTGAATTGAATAAATGAATTTGAATTGAACGTTTAGTTCGATTTGGTTTGACATTGAATTCAATGTTATGTTGGGGATATCAAATGGATTTTCTTATAGGTAGGATTTGTGTATATGTGGGAGAAAAATGTAATGTGGGGGAAAACGGTAGGGCTTCTTGGAGCACTACAGGTGTTCCGTTTTTACTTCGTTAGCAGCAAGCCAATTCCAGTACCAAATAACAGTTACTGCACGATTAAGTATTTTTATTTCATTTTATTATTATTGCATCATATTGTGACGCATATGACAATCAGTACTAGAATATTCTAGAAAGTCCAAAACAAAGTACTAGTATGTTCTAGAAAGTACTAGAAAACTGGAGACTATAAGCAGTAGAAAATCCGAGGCTTCGGAACGGGTGGAAATGAAACGTCGAATCAGAATGAGGAAACGGTATAAATACGTCGCACGCAGATCAAGGAGGAGGTAAGCCGAGTAGCAAGCGATAAGTAAGAAAGCGATAAGTACAGAAGCGATAAGTAAAGAAGCGAAGTATCAAGAAACGGTTGTTATTAACAGACTAATAAACTGTTTACAAAGAGAATCGATTTAACGGCTCTTATTTATTAAAATAATTAATCCAGCGAACCCTAAGCTCGCTACAATATCTTTATTGAATTCGGGAACATGTAACTTCGACTTTTTATTGAACTTTATTAAGCATTTGAATTAAACTTTCTTTGATTTGTGAGTTCATACTCTATTGACGTGAACATTTAAATTAAACTTTCTTAAATTTGAGAGTTCATACTGTATTGATTTTCATTAAACATTTAAATTAAACTTTCTTTGATTTGTGAGTTCATACTCTATTGAAGTTAACATGTAAATTAAACTTTCTATTGAACTTTATTAAACATTTAAATTAAACTCCCTTAAACCATTTCACCACCGCACGCGTACACGACTATTTTTTAATTTTACATATTTTATTTTCTTTGGTTCATCAAAATATTTCATTGTTAGCGGAACTATTTGTTTTTCAATTTATTCTTTATTAAAAAATTTTTTTTTGAGTAACGAACGAACCACACGCGTCGACTACTGAATTCCAAGAGAACGAAGTCCTCGTGTGTCCAATCCATACGTTTTCTCGTTTTCTTTTCCAATGTACCGTTATGTGACAACGGTATTTCTAACAAAGGAAACTTATTGGGGAGGGGGGGGGGGGCGTTGTTGCATTTAGTGTTGTAATATTTGGGACCTTAATGGCAAGTATTATCTATTGGGATAGGGATCAGGTATTTTTAGGGATGTTATTTTATTTTAAAAAATTGTCTATTGCTTGGTGGGAATGTGCTATTGTATTTTAATGTGATGTGTTGGTATTGAGAAAGGGTATGGATTAGCAAGGGTTTTAACTGTAATTTAGGGGGGTTATAATTAACTGATGTTAATTATATAACACTCCTCCCCCTTACAAAAATGGAGTTTCATTCTTTGAAGAGGAATGAAACTCGTTAACGGTCGCAAGTGTCATTGTTATAATCCAACGCCGTGCTTCCTCGACACGACCGAGGGAAGAGCGTGGACGTTTTTGTGCCGAATGATAGGAATTAATTGAATTGCCCACGAATGACATGTCTATTAATTAACAACACTTTATCGAATTCACTTAAATGAAACTATCAATTACAATTTTAAAAACACAGTTTATTATTCTTGTTTTGACCGAATAGAATATCAAAGATTTAATCATCTTCCTTTCATCAAGCAACACACGCTTGCTTCTCGAAATTCCAAATGCAACTCCTCTTACGAAAGTACAAAAATTTCTATTTACAATTTTTTTCTTCTAGAAGTTTCCCTTTTTGTATGAACGAAATCGAACTGTTTTTCGCTTGTGCGATTATATATATGGGGATGATTCATATATCATGTTAAGCAAAAACGATTGCAGCTGCCTATGTATTTTAGAATAACGATTTTTGGAAATCGTTTAAAAAAAAAAAACCGACCAAAGGGCGATTTATCAGACGCCGAAGACGTGATATGCTTTTACTACAGCACTCAAGACCTCCCGGGCTTGTATGATTTCGTTCCCACCATTCTTCCATCGAAGTAGTTAGAGAACATTTGAAGTAACCCTGTCCACAATATCCTTAGATATCCGATCCCCCCATTTCCTTTTCAGACATCTTGAGACCGAGCGTAACATCCTCATGGATGTGGGTGATTCTGGTTATCGCATGATGACCAGAAGCCAAAGACAAGATGTAGGACACATTTGTCCTTATCTCGCTAAAGTCGGCCTCTCGCCAGCGTCTTGTTCGATACGGCGTCCAGGTGCTGATAAAAAAAAAATTAATAAAAAATGTATAAATAATACATGGTACAGAAAAAAATATAAAAAAAACATATCAATTATTATTATTATTATATTAAAAAGAAAACATCAATTGTTGTGACATGTTATAAAAACAGTTATTGTACACCGAAAGGCATAAGAAAAATGATAATGTATAATTTAGAGTGCTTGCGAAGAGCCAGTAAGTTAATGTAAGAATGATATTTGTAAAATAGAAGTTAACATTTGGTCTTAAGTAAAATAAGTAATTGAATTGTTAAATAAATGTGGATGTAAAACAAAACGAAAACAATCGGCCTCTCGTCACCCCATTTTTTTTAAACACATCGCTCATCTCCTCTGCAACGACAAAAGGAAAGACCCACATCGTTAGCAACTTAAAATTTATTAAAACTATATTTTTAAGCAAAACGGATATTAACGTTTAATTAACTCGCTCGAATATTGCTCCCATGTTTGGAGCTCTGCTTCTAAGCATACAGAGACCTACTTGAGAACATACAGAGATGAACTATCCGCCTCGTTGGGAATATTATCGTGGCGTTTCTAACAGATACACACAATACACTAGCAAATAGTGAAGAACACCGAACGAAAATGGAATAAGAAAATGCATCAGAGCCGTATACCATAGCGATAACATAACAATTCCACATCAGTTGAATGTACTTGAGTTTAAAAGTCGAATTCGTACACACGGCCAGTAGCCTGATGTGTTACGCATTGGTTCAATTTTAGGTGATTCGAACTGTCATAGCGTCAGTTCGAATCACACGTTCTTCACTATCATCCCAAACGCTATATTATCACGGGGACTTCTCTTCGGAGATTCATGAAATTATTTCGCGGAATTTAGTTTATTAGTGCCGCAACGATTACAACATTTTGCGGTTCATCATGTGACAGCACGTACAATCAGAACTCGTTCTGTTACAGAGCGGGAAGGCTGCGGAATTCCCTTCTCGCGCGAGTATTTCCTGTGCTACAACCTGCAACTGTTCAGAAGAACTGCAACAGTTATTTGGTAGCATCACGGAGCGTCTACATGGCGCTATAGGTTCGCCTCTCCTGAGAGATGTGCGAGGGTGTATTGTATTGAAAGTCATGGATTGAACACTTCCATAGCTGATACCCACTTCTGATGAGATTTCTCCAACAGTTAAGTGGCGATCAGTTTCAATAAGCTCTCGAACGGCACGGATGTTGTCATCTTTACGACTTGTCCTCAGGCGTCGATCATGTCTTTCTTTTTCGATACGTTCTCGCCCCCGTTTAAATCCTCTAGCCTATGTATACACACGATTCTGAGACAGTGTATCATCACCAAACTGTGCCTTCAATCGAGAAAAAATGTCCGAGGGTTTAACGTCTTCATTTGTTAATTTTTTTTAAATAATCCGTTGCGCAGCAGACGTATGGACCTCTTGTCCGCTTATGGCTATACTCACTACAAAGTCGAGTACGACCGCTAGCCACGCCCGTTCCCCTGCTCTTCATAAACCAAACAACAGCCATGCACAAGATTATCTAGCTCGCAAATTGTTGCTAAGCAAAAAAGTAAAATTGCTATTTATATTTGATACACCCTCGCATAATAAAAAAAAAGATGAATTCTAAATATAGAATTGTAATTGCGATCTTTTTACCTGGAAGATTGCGTTGGTGGTTGTTTGTATGAGTTGATCGAAATTCGGTCAAAATTGCACAAAAAGTGCTGACGTTTTAACTTGACGACTGAAGATTTATTGGCTTTTCGGGACTCAATGTAGGTGTTAATATTTTCTTAACGAAAACCTCGGGTACTTCCTCAATTTCCAGGTTATGAGTACATATAAATAATTAACTCAAAGGCATCTCACTTTAACGAAGAGTAATAGACACTCGGTGCCATTAAAGTAACAATGGATCAAAAATCGGTCTCGAATGCCACCACATACTGAATTCTTGTTTATATGCTCAAACTTCCGTCTTATCAAAGTTCATGAACAAGCACACAGTCCTTAAGGATTTAAAGCACATCCAGGTACACACAATCACTAAACTAGAAAGCAATTATATACCAAACGAAGCAACACCGCTTGATGATTTAGTTTTGAACGAGTTCAAAACCAAATTTAGTCCCACTAAATCCCAGAGAGTGAACATAACCACGCAACCTCCTCACTGGTCGACCTTCTTCAACGGGAAGAAGACTTTTATTGTCCCATAAGCAACCGACCTAGAATCCGTTCAACCACGAAACCAGAAGGAGCAAGAAAACAGGGAATAGCAAACGTTTCACATACTATAGGTTCTATCCTTGTCTAGTTTAAAGACCGCTTCAACCAGCTGTGTTTAGCGTTGTTGCAGCCACTCGAACGAAGTGGAATAGGCAACAAACAAAATTAAATTAAAGCCACGAATATTGCGTACCACTTATCAACGCAAGAGTATTTCTTTGGTGAATTTTTTAGGATGCAACCGCAATTGCCGTGTCCTCTAAGACCTGTGCGGCACTAGGTTGAAGAATGCTTCTACAAACCGACACAATCGATTAAACAGTCGACACTGGATATAAAGGCTTCTTTGCACCGGAATTTCCAGCAAATTAAGAAAGTTTGATCGGTTGAGGTACTGGCAGTAGTTAAGGGGAATAGAGGTACTCAGTGTGCTTTGGGGTAGCGGTTTCAATCAACCCTAGTAACTCATTATTGAATCACCTCAATAGAGGATTGAAGTAAGGAACTTTGGAATGTGATAAGCGTGTGGTGGGTTGGCCTGGGTCGAGTTTGTTTTCAAGAGTTTTCTAATTGGTTCTTCGGTGAGACTCTCTGGGCAACAACAGCCAACGAGTTTAATTATTTGAGAGTTGATTCGTACAATTTTATTTGAGGTTGAGCAATGAAAAATTATTGAATTAATTTACTGATGGTTGTCGATTTCAATTAGGATTTGTAATAACGTTTCCCTTTAGCATTTCCAACTGAGATTTTATCTACGACGACCAATTAGTAGACCCAAAAGATAATTGTGGTCGATGTTTCCGAGTTGT
Source organism: Microdon myrmicae (assembly GCA_963931805.1). Taxonomy (NCBI): domain Eukaryota; kingdom Metazoa; phylum Arthropoda; class Insecta; order Diptera; family Syrphidae; genus Microdon; species Microdon myrmicae. The sequence continues at coordinate 61,342,651 of OZ007501.1, forward strand.
GGGATCCCACCCCAATTTTAAGGCTTCATGGAAAATCAATCAACTATTTGATCCATAGATTGAAGCCGTTCAAGCTTTAACTTTACCGTAGAAGTATTTTATGTTAGACATCTTTTACACTATCATACTAATTACGCTGGTCCCAAAAGAGGTATCTCCAATTGTTACGACCACAACCACCCATCCCATAAAAATTACCCTTTTGGAGCTAGTCTCCACCACTAACGGCGATACACGCCAAAAACATCCACTTAAAGGATGTGACATAATGCTAAATCAAAGCATTACCCCATACACCTTGTCCCGCATAAATTGATAGCAAGCAAATCGAACTAAACGTTCGATTTGCGCTAATCAATTAAACTCCAAGCAAATTGAACTAAACGTTCAATTTGCTCACATAAAAAACTGGGAAACATAATCATTGAACCAAGGGTTCACCACAACAACCCCTAAGAGCCAAATGTGCAGGCCAGATGCCGTCCTTCAAACAAAACCATTGAGTATCATAAAAAATTGCGCGCCAGCAATTTTAAGAGAGCTCAGAAAAATGGTTATCTAAAACAATTAAAACAACCAACGCCAGTTTTCGTTTTAACAAAATTAAGTTAAAACAAACAAAAGGAAAATATTCGCCTTTGTATCGATTCCCCACGGAAAAGATCCTTGCCCAGTCGACTACAATAAACAACATAGAGAATCAGAAATGCTCATTAGCACAATTCTCTATTTGTATTCCCTAACGTATCCTTACAAAAGGGATCCTTGCCGAGTCGGCTAGAACAAACAACAGGCATCATAAAACGAATTACACATTCGTTTAGCGCATATCAACATAGAGGATTATAAATGTGCATTCGCACGATCCTCTGTTGATTTTTCCCGTTGTGTTTCCGCGTTTGATCCCAAGCCGGGAAAGATAAAGAAAGAAATGCCATATCCTTCGACCTTCAGGATGAAGAAAAAACAGGTCTTCGTTGGCGGGTTGAATTTTGAATCTCGACCGAGACGGTGAGATAACAACGAGTTGTGTTTGGAATTTCGACCGGGGCGGTGCGTTAAGGAGTGCTTGGTTTAGTGTAACGAACTGATGTACATATATTTGTAGGTAATATCAAAAACATAAAGTATAATCATATAATCTTGAAAAAAAAACGAATATACAGATATTCCTAAGTGAAATTTAATAAAAGTGATAGCTTAAGAACAGCAAAGTGTGTTTCAATTCACATAAAGTGTTTTAAAGGTGCAAAGTGGGTGGTGCTGAGGAAAAATAACCTTACACAATGCACACGGATGAAACAATACGCCAAAGCAAAGCTGCAATCTAGCTTACTGAGAAGTCATTCTTTGAAGAAACAGACATCGAAGAACATATTGAATTTGCCTGGGCAAACATACAAAGAATACTATATACTATGTAATCTGCTATTTTGCTCGGAGCATAGGAATCGATGACGCCCTGTAGACGTAGCTGGCTACTTCAACGCATGGGACTGGAAACAGGAAAGCAGGTCCGCCAGGTCCTCTACTACCAACCTTGTCGAATTCACATCCCACACACTCCTTGCCCTAGAAAACGGCGAGGAGGTCGACTTTAGCAAGGCCTTTGGCAAATCTCCCATAACCTCACTCTCTTTAAGGCATCTTTCCACGGAAAGATAAAGTGGACCTCATCCTATCTCAGTTATCGAACCTGCCGCGTGCGATTTAGATCCGCCCTGTCCGATCCTTTTTTTCCAACCTCAGGTGTCCCCCAGGGCAGTCATCTCGGCCCCCTCCTATTTATCGTAACCATAAACGACATAGGCCTGTAGCGGTTCTTTAATACATTCCCAAAGAACCGTCTATCCTCTTAAATGAACCACCTTCCAAACCCACCATACCTACCTGCAATTTTGGGGCAGCGTAAGCTACCCTTCATTCTCTTTCACCTGAAAGTTAAATCTTAAGGCATGCATCACATTGAATTTTTCCGTTTATGATCCGTACCATATCTCCATCGGCTCGGCGTGTCAGCATTTATAATAGATAAATACTAGCTGGCCAGCGTAATTGTTGACATAGCTGAAGCCAATGGTTTCTTGCTACGGTTCATATCCATTTATTGCCCCAGTCCCAAGGTTCGCAACACTTGCGACCAATTTCCTTTGTCGGTTATCTACCGATCATGGGATTTGGGCACTAGTATGATTGACGTTAGACAATCATACCCCAGATAATGCCGAACGATGCTCCGGCCTGTAAAACAAACAAAAGCTACCATAGCCTAGACCATAGGCGAACAAACCATCGGTTTGCTTATCGCCACGAAAAATCTATGGCCTACAATGGCATTACCCATGAACGCCTAAGTAAACACGATGTGCAGATCATCGTGACCCTTGAAATAGCGTTTTTGTGTATCTTGAAGCAAAAACCTATTTCGTTCTCAGGCGCAGGTCATCTAAGATTTATGACCCTCGAAATAGCGTTTCGGTTTATTTAGGACACAGGAACCTATTTCTCCCTTCGGCGACTACGCTATCGCGTACCTCATATTGCCTGCTATTCATTCCATGTGTATGCAGGTCTTTCTCGTCGTTGCCGATGTCCAGGCTGAAGGGCAACGTACTTGTGCTATACGCACACATACACAATCCTCCCCTATTGATGAAATTCGCGGGCATCGAACTGATAAATGTAAATTACTTTTGAGTCAGATTGCAACCCCCGTTGCGTACACATATGCTGTCGCGCTGTGCGTTTTATTGTTAATTTTAAACCAGACAGATTATTACACCCGAGGCGGATGGCCGGGAATCTTAAGTTACATATTTTTTAACGTTTGATACGTATTGTTTCGTCAATAAAAGTGGTTTGGTCGAGTCGTGATAAATTGTCGCCAGTAAATTAATGTCCGGTTAAAAGCCTAGAGTTAATGTATACAAGTAAAAAACTGAATCGATGTCACCGTGTGCCGCCTCAAAACAAGGTTCAATAAAGTGGAACAAGTATATATGATTGAACAACTGTGTGTGTCTTTGTTTTTAAATACATTGGTGGATCAATTTTTTCCTGTGTTTTCTCGGAGAGTCAATTTAGTGCTTCCAATAGAGTTGTGAGGTATAGCGCTGAACCTGCGTCCATGACGACGCATAGCCTAAATACCCACAGGCCCTTGCATCAATCACTCCATCATCTCGCTTTATGCGAATGATACCAACATTTTCAAGACAATCCGCTCTCTCCTAGACTCCTCACTTCTCCGATCGGATCTTGACAGCTTTTCGACTTGGTGCCAAAATAATTGCCTTGAACTGAATATCGCCAAATGTCACACAATCACCTTCTCTCGAAAGCGCTCCCCCACCCAGCCACGCTGCTATCTCTTACTGAACCAACCGATAACATCGGTTGAATCGATTCGCGACCTGGGCGTCCTATGCGACAAAGAACTCAAATTTACCGGACATATTGATAACATAATCCCTTAGGCCAACGCCGCCCTTGGCTTTGTCAAACGCTGGTTGAAGGAATTCTTAAGCCCCTACGTCACCCGATCACTCTACACAACTTTTGTCTGGCAACTACTCGATTATGCTAGTCAGGTCTCTTCCCTGTATCAATTGTCTCACATCCGCAGGATCAAGGGCGTTCAACATCATTTCTTGCGCTTGCCCTCCGTGGACTAAACTGGGAAAATCCACTGACTCTATCACCACACACAACCCGGCTCCCTCTAATCAATCTCAACACACTTGAAGAGCGCAGAATTCATGCTGACATCATCTTTGTCCATCGCATTCGGTCTGCCTCAATCAATTGCCCAAGCTTGCTCTCCAATTTAACATTTCATAAAAAACCCCGTAACGTACCTAACCCTCGACTGTTTTACGTGCTCGCTCATCACACTTCTTACGGCGCTAACGAACCCATCTCGCGTATGCTACGACAGGCCAACTCTTTCCCCACCTCCTTCGATTTCTACCTCTCCACTCCCGCTCTCAAACGACGTCTCAGAAGAAACCCGTCCTAACCCCGCCCCCTCCCTTCAATAACCCCTCTATCCTGCAATCCTACCTCTCCTCTCCTGCCGTCAAACTAGTTCTCCCCAACACCTTTCCAGCCCCACCTACAATTTCACCCCCCCCCCCCCCCCCCTCAGGCACACTAACCCCACCCTACCTACCAGCCTGTACACATGCCCTTCACTGTCACTGCCTCGTAAAGGCCGCATTTACCACCCCCACATACACTCCCTCTTCCCTAGTCTCCTACCTCCCCTATCGCACAGTAATCTTCACCCTCCTGTTTTATTTTTTTCTCCTTTTTCCTCGTTTTTAATAATGTCTTAATTACTACTCTAGATTTTAAGATAGTCTGTAAGGTTTTATATTAATTTAATTTAAGCTTGCAAGTTCCTAAAAAACAAAAACAAAAAAAAAACAAACAACGCCAATCGATCATTGGTCGTGAATGACATCGGTAGCATTGTTCTTTGGGGATAGTGTCTAGTTTTTCAATTATGAACATCACATTTACACTGACGATGTGTCGCACGGTGCAAAAACGAATTTAATTCAAAATAAAAACCAATTGCGAATAATTTCTACGTTATGGTGTATTGATCATTTTCAGTGTTGTAACTAGTGGAGTTGAACATACGAGGGTTGCCTTTTATATTTCGGGATTAGAGAGCAAAAACAAATATTGATCATCGAAAATCACTTTATTGTTTTTCAAAATATTCCCCATGAAGATCTATACGCTTTTGCATGCGTTTGAACTAATTGTCGAAGCACTTTTGCCACTCTGATTGAGGTATCTCCAACACATGCATTCTGAATGCAGCAACCGCTTCTTCAGGTGTCGAAAAACGTTGACCTCTCAGTTTGTTTTTTACGTACGGAATAAAAAGAAGTCATTCGGTGCCAAGTCAGGACTATATGGCGGATGACCCATCAAATCGATGTTTTGGGTGCTCAAAAATGCAGTTGTCGCAGCCGATGTGTGAGAGCTCGCATTGTCGTGGTGAAGAGTGATCCGTCTTCGGCGGTTGGTTTTCCTGATTTCTTGGAAGACAACTGGCAAACAAATGGTTGTGTACCACTCAGAATTAACTGTTCTGCTTTGTTCTAGTGGTACGGTTGCGACATGTCCAGTTTTTCCGAAAAAACAGGCGACCATTTGCTTGGAAGTGCTTCGTGCGCGAACAACTTTTGTTGGATTTGGCTCATCTTGAAACACCCAGACAGTCGACTGCTGTTTACTTTCGGGCTCATACGCGTAAATCCACGATTCATCACCTGTCACGATGCCATAGACGTGTTTCGAAGCACCGCGACCGTATTTTTTTGAGCATTTCTTTCGACCAATTGACACAAGCCTTTTTTTGGGTGATTGACAAATTGTGTGGGATCCAACGCGAACAAATTTTTTGACAGTCAAATGTTTATGCAATATTGAATGTATGCTGGTCCCACTAACGCCTAAGGTTGTCTCAATCTCATGATAGGTCACATGACGATCTTCCAATATCAGTTCGCGCACAGCATCAAAGGTTTTCGGAACAACAACTGATTTTGGACGACCTTCACGAAATTCATCTTGGAGTGAACTACGACCACGATTGAATTCACCATACCATCGATAAACACTGGTCCTTGATGGAGCTTCATCGCCAAAAATTGAATTAAGTTCATCCATGCACTGTTGCTGAGTTAATCCACGCCGAAAGTTGTAAAAAATAATCGCACGAAACGTTGACGATTTAATTCCTTTTTTGGGCCGAGATGAATCTTTTAAGTTACTGTAAACAACACAAATAGAGCTCGTATGCCAAAACGTTCTGAGTGCGTATAACCTCAAAAATGTCCAACTTTACGACAGAGCTGTCACGGATTGCAACACTAGGGTTGCCAAATCCCGAAACATAAGAGGCAACCCTCGTATAAAATTAAATAAATAAAAAAGTTAACAGTTGTTGCAAACTAAAAAACGAACAGCATACTAATTGAAAGTATTAAATAATTGCTGTGAAGTGCGGCACTGAGTGCATCGACCAAAATAAAAAATAAAAAATAATAAAAAAAGACAAATACAAGACAGTCTGTTACGGCCAACACCACCCACCCATAAATACATACCTCTTTGGAGCCAGTCTCCACCAATTAATTGCGGTACACGCAAAATCATCCACTAAAAGATAAAGCACTCCCCAAGCCCTAGCATTGCCCCATACACTAAACGGGCCCATATCAAATCCAATATCAAACTAAACGTTCAATTTGTCCATATTGAATTCAACATAAATCCACGACGTGATATACGAACCAGGTGTTCAACACGTAAATTCCCCTGGATCCAAATCTACTGACCAGATGACCAACTCTCAAGTAAAGTTGGTAAGAATCATAAAATGCACGGCGGCAATTTTATGACTCTGTAAAGGATGGTTTACCCAAACAAATTCCCACAGACAACCTGGTTTACTTTCCAACTAAACCAAGCAATTAGCACAATAAAAACGAACTAGACGCTCGTTTTATTATAGCACCCACAAAAAGGATCAGAAATGCACATTTGCAAGATCCTTGGCTGATTGTCCCTTTGTGTTTCTGTGTTGAACCGACGCCGAGACGATAATGAAAAAAAGCGGCGACTGGGAAAAAGGGTCATGCAGCACAAAGGAGATATCCTTCGATCTGTAGGACGGAAGATAAAAGTTTCCGTTCGGGGAGGAAAACAAAAACTAGAGTGAATTGGTTTCCAGTACTTGGCCGAGGCGGTCATTTGAGATAGTGGTTCATGTAGAAAGTCTTCGTGGTGTCGCCCCGCTTTGTGGTCCGCAGCAGAAATTATCTTCGTTCATATAAAAAATAAAATAACAAAAAAAAAAGAAAAAGCATTAAATTATTCTAATTGTAAAACAAAATAAATAGAGTTTACATTAATAAGTGTAACGTCAAGAGTTATATTAGTAACACAATATAATATATGAGCGTTCGGTGGTTAGGTTTTAATACCAGAATGAAATCAATTTAATATTTAAGTAAAAATGATTGTCAATAAAATAACATAATAAATCTACTTCCAACCTCCTTTTATTCACCAATTGGAATCCAGAGAGATACAACAAACCCACACATCATGTAAGGTAAACGCTACCATTAGGATCTAGAAACTATAAGATATAACAATCGCCGTCGGCCCACGATGGAAAATATATAAGATATACAACAAGTCAAAACAAAAAAACTCCAAATCAAACAAACAAAACAAAACATATAATAAACGTGCAGTGAAGCGCGAAAAATAATATAATTCGCAACTAAAAGATGTAAAATATATAACCTCGTTTCCAAGTGTGGAAATAATAACTCACAATACTGCTCCTTAAGCAATTAGTTTTTAAATCATCATTTAGCGCGAGTGTAAGGTAACTGGCTCTTAGTCGGCGATAGGCTGGTTCGAGTCAGGTTGCGAAGAAACCAAGTTGCGTCGTGGTTCGTATAGTAGGTCCAAACCGGAGAGAGTATCAGCATGAACATGGAAAAAGAAAATCACGCAACAACAAACGAAAGAAAAGGTGGGCCGAAAAATTCCATTGTAAAGCGAAGTAAAACCGCGAAATTAACAATGGAGAAAAGAGAACAGCAAATGGAGGAGGACAGTGAGCCCCCCCCCCCCCCCCCCCCCCCCCCCCCCCCCCCCCCCCCCCCCCCCTCCAACTTTAACATGTATGGGGCAAATAACTCATTCGCTTCTCTTCCATCCCTTGCTGTACATGTTGGCTCTGTTTTTTTTTTTTAACCGAGACATTATTTTCGGAATTTAGGACATCCTCGATAAGTAGCGCGTGATTGGGATTGCATTAACCGGAGTTTTGGTTATCGTTATTGAAACGGATGATTCCACTATCAAACTGGATAACCATTAATTGTTTGTCCTTACAGCCTCTTTTAAAGATAATGTAACGACATTCACTCGTTTCAAGGACTACGAAACATGTTAGTTGAACACTCTATAATCTAGTGCTCCAAGTGAGTAAGTTACGTTTGTTTAACTCACACGGAATCAGAACAGTCGACAAATTACAAAATTTCTTAGAGTACAAAGTTGAATATAAAATACAAATTTACACATTTACACATTACCGTACAACCAACCGGAGTCATTCAAATCTTTCTACCATCCACACTTAATTTTGTTGACCACGTTGATTCAACACAAATATATGTACTCAAAGCAAATAGCCACATCTGTACCAAGCAACCCATCTTATGACACTTTTTTCAGCTAATCATTTTAGTTTTGTCGCCAGGAGGATCTCAGGTCCTTGCATATCACAAAATATCCTCAACACAGAACGATTGGTAAAACTTTTCTCATTTCCTCATGAAAATAGGGTAGCGTTAGGGAAAGTAATTTGACTCCGTAATGGACACAGCCACTGTCGTCCGTCCGTCCAATTTGTCAGTTTATTATACGGTTTTGTCTCTTCTGACATCAATGGATGCAACAGGACGTAGACACTGACTACCACAAAGAACAGTGAGCCATATGAGTCATTTTGTGCCCTGTATGGAACAAATCTGCAATTACTACAATTAATTGAAGGTTATAACATCAGAGATTTTGCTGTAGTCAAAAGAGTTTTGTTTGATCAATAACTACTAAGGGTGATATAATTATGTTTGAGGAACTAACTCTTTGTGCTCATCAATTGATTAACTTCATTTAAATAACGAGTCGAATCGACATTTGTGACGGAAGTATGACGCCACAAAGAATGGAAATTGCATTTAAGTATTATATTAATTAACCAAGTCATTGGAATCAGTGGCGTTGTAAAGAGATTGCGACATGCCTCTGTCGGCGTTTACGTAGGAACAAGCGTCGATTTTTGTTACTGTGGCGGTTAACAGTTGCTCTTTGTGTAATAAACTGGAAATAAAATGTGTTACAATACAATAATGACAGTTTGATAATCTGGAATTTCAATTTATTTATATAGTAGACGGCGCAGCCCCCAACCTCCTGGCCTCTTGGTGAAATGTCTTTTTCCAAAATCTCATTCCTACTTTATTCTTAATAATCTTGATTCAAATTCTTAAAAAACTTATGACTTCAGTTAATTAATAGAGGTTGCAACAAAGCTATGCTCACTCCTCTATTCTGTTTCTACATACAGCATCAAACAATCAGCGGTAGTTATCTTTGCAAACTGAACGTAAATATTACCCACATGCTCGGGTACTGTCAATTTTCTTCCCCGTTTATAATTCACTGTTATCAAGAGCGTTATATATTGAAGGGAATTCTATAAGGGTATCAGCTTCACAGTTGTCAGATATGTAGGATGATCGGAAAAATATCACAACGATCTTCGGGCGGAGTGCAAAAACAATTTCGTACCCCGGGGAAATTTTTTTTCTATCTCCGGGCGAAGCAAACAGATTTTCATGCCGGGAAAAAATTATTTTATAAAATAGATAGAAACATAGTATGTACTATATTGGGATGAGAAAAATAAATACATTATTTTTAAAGTAGTGTTGCATTATATATATATATATATATATATATATATATATATATATATATATATATATATATATATATAGTTGTGGCGAACTAATTAAGAACGATCTAGAAATTTTGTTTACAATAATTTTTTATTAAATTTCTTTGCTATAAACAGTTTGTAAAATGTTTTTTATATATGTATTTTAGTATATATGAAAATATAAATAATATTTACAAAAAAATAACAAAAAAAAACATAAAATACTTCAAAAAGTTTTGTAAATAAAATTTAGCTGCCGATTTAATCAAGAACGATTGATTTTTAGACCAAATTTGATGTCTTAGCTTAGTATTTTGTAGGAAAACCTTTGTTTTTAATCACTGCCTTACACCGCCTGGGCATTGAAGCAATAAGGACCTGACATTTATTCGTTGTTATGTTTTCCCAAGCTGGTTTAGCAATCTCATACAATTCATTTAAGTTACTTATTTTAAGCTTGTTTACTTCACTTTTTAATTCGGTCCAGAGGTTTTCTATTGGGTTTAGGTCCGGGCTACATGAGGGCCACTCGATGACATCCACGGAATTATTAGAAAACCATGCTCTCGTTGCTCTCGTGGTATGCTTATGGTCATTGTCCTGTATAACTTTCCGTGTCACAGGCAATTCTCCATCTACATAGGGCAGCATTACATATTCAAGGACATTAATATAGCTTTGGGCTTTCATTATACTTTCTATGCGATGTAATGGACCGGTTCCTTTGTATGACATACAACCCCATAGCATGATACTTCCTCCTCCATGTTTGAATGCTTGATTTTTTGGTCGTCGAACATATTGCTTTCCATCGGAACCGACTCTGTTGATTTTTGTTTCATCACTCCACAATATTTTTTTCCACTCGTGTTCCCTGGCAAAAGCTAACCCAGTCTTTCGGTTTTTTAATGGTAGCAATGGTTTTTTTCTAGCCGATCTTCCAAAAAGCTGGCTCTCAGTCAATCGCTCTCTAATACAGCGTGCTAAAGGTGTATTTCGGTCTTCGCCGAAAACTTCCTTTCGTATTTCTTTTGAACTCATAAACGGATTTTTTTTGCAGCTCGAACAATTAGCCTATCCTGGGATTCAGTCATTTTACAAGATCTTCTCCGCCTTGCTACTAGTTCTGTGGTTTTATGTTCTTCTACATATTTTATAGCATTAAATACCATTGTTTTAGAGCAATTAAGCTTTTTTGAATTTCCTTTATACGACAACTTTTCATTATTTCGAAGATTTATTATCGCTTCTCTCATGTTTTTTGTACAGCTTTTTTTCTTTCCCAGAATTCGTTCAAATGTCTGAAAACAAACCAAGAACTTATAATTCCGTTTACTTTCAAACAAATTATTATATTTACCAACAAATATTTACGTTTAAAACGAAATTATACAAAAAGAAACAAATCGTTCTTAATTATATCGCCAATTGAAAGAGGAGAAATTTGACTTAAGAACCAAATTAAACCAATGTACACGTGCAATAACTTTGGTAATTGCTGTTTTACATGAGAGTAGAGATAAGGGAAGGAATAGCGGTACTTTTCATGATGGTTGTCATCTCTCTAAATGGATGCAACGGTGTTACCAGGAGGTGCTAAAATCGTTCTTAATTAGTTCGCCTCAACTGTATATATATATATATATATATATATATATATATATATATATATATATATATATAAGACCAATAGTCCAAAAACAAACGAAATTATGTTTCTCCATAATAAAGTGATTTATTTATAAATTAATAAACATAACATAACATAAAATAGCCTAATATTAACCTTAGCTATAATAAAGAAACGACAATTTTAGTTTGCTTTTTCTTGTTATTTATTTTTCCCCGACTGATACGGCAGCACGTGTGTCCAAATTTGTAATGAGCATATCTGTCAGCCTTACCGCATGTCGGTGTCTACCCATTATGCTATTATCGACCAACGCCCCCTCTGGCGGTCATTAGAATAAAAACCGCCCTGCCACACTAAAGGAATAATTTTTTTTTTACATATATATATATATATATATATATATATATATATATATATGTATATATATATATATATATATATATAGTGTGACGAATTTACACTCGAATAATCGTGAATAGCATGCCGGGCGTGTCTCAGTTAGTTCGAATTTGGATGTCGAACATTACACATCGACTCAGTAAGCAAAACTGACAGCATGATATTAAGTCTCAAATAATAAGTGAAAATAAAATAAATCTATTCAGGAAAGGAGAAGTTTTCTGCAATCCAGAGATCGTACCTAGGAAGTCGATAAGCGTAAAATCAAAATTACGTGACAATATATATATATATATATATATATATATATATATATATATATATATATATATATATATATATATATATATAAATATATATACATATATATATATATATATATATATATATATATATATATATATATATATATATATATATATATATATATGTATATATATTTATATATAAAGTATTGACCAAACAAATGTAGACTTGAGCTCATTGGAAAAGCGAAATTCCCATCAAAAAACTTCTTGTCTATTTTTTTATACTCAATTCGGTTGTTAGTTGTTATAGAAAGTTAAAAATAGAAGTTAACAAAAAGAAAATTCGGTAAGTTTTACAATTTAGCTTCGATGGGAAAGTGCATTTCGGCCAGGTATCCTCAAGGCCGGTGAAATAATGGAAATGGTCAAAGTAATCGATATGAATTGAAGAGGAAATCGAAGACACGGCGTCCACATTAAGTATTTAATCAACTCGGGGTGGGGGGGTGGGAGCGAACATACCCGACAACGTCACTGTTTGCTTTCAACCCGGCGAAGGCCAGGACGATGCTTCTCCCTGTTCAATCCAAGCTGACATGCAGCCTGCACGTGACACCCCTGGACAGCTACTTTGGCACCCGCGAAGTAGAGAACCAATACATGCTGCGAAATCCAAAGCAAGGTTGGCGCAAGCCTAATAACCATGCCCGTAAAAACGAATTATTATGGCAAATTTAACAAGCCTCGCATATGGACCGGATACACGACGACGACCATTGAAACGAAAATGGCTTAAGGATTTTAGAACTCACTATACAGAGCTCGAGCTGCACATTAGCTAGCCGATGCTCTGTCCGAATATAAGGCTGACATAACAGCATTAAAAGAAATAAGATGGACGGGGAGTGGCTTTCTAGTCAGCCAAAAACCGAAGCCTGCCATCATCGGCTTTAATGCAATAAACGGAAGGCTATGCACTCGTCGCGTGCGAGGCAAGTTTAAGAACATAAGCCTCATATACGTTCACGGACCTACAGAGGAGTCCCCTGACGACGAAAAAGAAGAATACTACGAGAACGTCGAACGGACCCACAATGCCTGCCCAAGATACGACGTGAAAAGCGTTCTTGATGATTTGAATGCAGAAATAGGTCGGGAGCCGGGCACTACGCAGGTTCCCATAGTTTGCATGAGAACACTAATGACAATGAACTAGGAGTCATCGAACTGGCGGCATCGAAAAACTTCGTCGTTGCAAGTACCAGGTTTTATTGGTCACCTGATGGGGGCACTCGCAACCAAATTGGCCACGTGTTTATCGATCGCCGCCACCCCTCGAGCCTGATGACGGTACGAACGTACCGAGGTGCCAACGTCGACTCGGATCACTATCTTGTTGGTACAGTTTTCCGACCCCGGATTGTCTTACGGAGACGTATTGCATCCGCGGATCAGGTTCGAATCAACACGGCTGCCTTACGCAATGAGAATACCAGTATCGCCTTTGGCCATGCGTTAAGACTCGCCCTCGAAGAGCTCGACGGAGGGAGTGTAAGTCCTGGGGCAAGAATGCCGGGCGTAGAAGAGAAATGGACACGCCTTAAGAATACTGTCATTAGTACTGCCAACTCCATCTTAGGCAGTAGTCGTAGAGATCGGAACGACTGGTTTGATGATGAGCGCAAACTAGCGACTGAACGTAAGAATGGTGCATAACGGGCAATGCAGCAGTCTCATAGGACGCGGGTGCGCGAGTAGAAATACAAAGAGCTCAGAAGATCTGAAAAAAGACTTCACAGACAAAATAAAAGTGCATGGAAAAAACATTTGTCTGTGAAATAGAGAAAAGTAGAGAACGAGGTCCGCACCGGGTGCGGAAGTTCTACCAAATAATCCGCAGTATGAAGCGGTACACACCACGCTGCACTTACTGCAAGGATAAAGGGGGTAATCTGATCACCGATCCTGAAGGCATTTCGGAGCGATGGGAAGTGCACTTCAATGAGTTGCTAAATGGTCAGCTAACAGAAGAATTGGAGGCTCCACTAATGCAAAATCAAGACCATATGCTGCCGCCACCAAGCATTGAGCAAACATTAAAAGCCATAAGACAGCTCAAATCAAATAAAGCTCCCGGAGCTGATGGCATACCAGTTGGGCAGATCAAACAAGGAGGGACAGCGTTACATAACATAATTCATGAGATCGTGGTGCACGTACGGAAGCAAGAGGAGATGCCGGAAGATTGGCGTCGTGGTATAATTTGCCCCATACATAAGAAGGGAGATATCACACTGTGCAGCAACTATAAGGGTATAACCTTGCTGAGTACCGCCTATAAGATACTCTCCACTATCCTACAAGATCGGATAGCCCCATACCCTAAAGCCATCATTGGTCAATATCAGTGTGGCTTCATCCCAGACAAATCAGCGTTTAATCAGATATTCACCCTTAGGCATGCGATGGAAAAATGTCTGAAATGTAATATCCCATTATATCATCTCTTTATAGAGTTTAAGGCCGCCTACGACAGCATAGCCAGGGTAGAACTATATAATGCCATGAGAGAGTTCGTCATTCGAAACAAATTGATACGACTTTGTAGGTTGACCATGACCAACGTGACTAGTCAAGTAAAAATAGCTGTATTGCTGTCCAAACCAATAAAAATGTTTAATGGACTCCGATAAGGGGGCGGTCTGGCCTGCTTCCTCTTCAACCAGGCGTTGAAAAAAGCAATCCGTGACTCTGGCGTCACAAGTAATCGGTCTATTATCACCAAGTCCAGCCAGATACTTGCCTACGCAAATGGCATCGACATCATCGGTAGAACCGAATCGGCGGTACAGAATTCCTTCACCCAGATCGAGCAGGCGCCACAAAGACTGGGACTGCACATTAATGAGGGGAAAACTAAGTACATGGTGGCAACTTCTGCGAAGAGAAGACCTAACGTTGGTCAAACCATCAGGGTACTGGAGCACGAATTTGAAGTAGTGCAATCCTTTAACTACCTAAGGTCAATAGTATCAGCCGATAACAATATGGAAGAAGAAATACGCGAACGGCTGATCAAATCCAACAAAGCCTACTATGGTCTATCAAGGCTCTTTAAATCCCGAAATTTATCCAGAAAATCCAAGCTGCTACTGTACAAGACCACGGTCTTACCAGTACTCATGTATGGATCCGAGACCTAAGTGCTCAATAAAAGGCACTCTGAACTCTTAGCCGCGTTTGAGAGGAAGGTTTTAAGGAGAATTGTTGGCCCTGTATGTGAGGGAGGACGATTCCGGAGACGCTACAACCATGAGATCGATTGAAGCTAATGTTGTAAGAAGAATCAAGCACGGTAAACTCCGGTGGGCGGGACACCTAGCTCGAATGACCAAAGAGGAGCCTGCCCGGAAAGTCCTTTGTGGCAGGATGTATGGAAGGAGACAACGCGGCAGACCTTGTCTGCGATGGAGGGATGGCGTAGACCGGGACGCTCAGAGCTTGGGAGTGCCAAACTGGATGACATCGGCTCGAAATCGGGACCGATGGAAAGATTTGTTAAATAAGGCCAAGACCGGATCCCGGTTGTAGTGCCGATGATGATGATAATGTAATCAACTCAGCATTGATGACCTTTTGGATGACATAGACCGTACTGGCATCGATCAATAATATTGTGGAAGAAACTTTTCCCCTTTCTTTCAGACTGGTTGAATTCGACCGGTTTTCCAGCAGGTAGGAAAGCTTTTCTGTGGTTAATATAAGCGAAAGAATTTGCTAAGAACCGGTGACAGTTCTGGAGCACCATTTTAAAAGACTTTTATTGGTATTTCAATTGTTTTCTTACAGTCCAGTCTACGGAGAATACGTTGAATAGCGGGTGGAACTTGAGAGCTGGTATTGACGATTGTACCAGCGCAATCATAAGGTTGAACCCGCGGAAAATAAATTCGCGACAACATTGGCTTTATCGTTTGAATTCCTGGGTAATTCCCGCTGCCGGTAATCAACAGAGGAAAAGGGGAGGAATCGAAGTTATTCCTGATAGCCTTTGCCATTGACCAAAAAGAGCGCAAACCAGCACTCAAAGAGTTTGTTAGTCACTTTATCATTATAAACCTCCTTCGGAGCATCAATCGCTTGGTTGCATGCATTTCTGATTTTTACAAAATTCGTTCTGTTGAGCGCCATTGTATTAGAGCGCCATTGTTTGAAAGCCTCATTTCTTGCCGAAGTAATCTGTTCGCATTTTTTATCAAACCAAAGCTTATCGGATGAACTTTGTTTAATGAAATATGGAGTTAGAGTACCACGCCGAGAAGAATAATTTCCGTGATTGACTACGCACATACGTTACACCAGACTTTTCAAAGCAGAAATAAACCCAGTTAGCCCCGTAGCTTTATATTTGACGAGACTACGTGGGTTGGTTATTCGTTTGAGATGTAAGATATTGCCCAACGGATGTCAGACAGTGTACTGAATGTCCCAAAGGCACAGTCGTTTCCTTGGTCTGAATGTTTGATTCGGACGACAGAATACCAAGGTGTTTGCAGAATCACTCCGGTTATCCGGAATTCGCTTAGGTTCCTGCACAAATCAAATTTTGGCAGTTGTATTAGTTATTGGCCTCGCTCCCAGGTAGCGTGGCTCCTGGTCCTTATTAGGATGAGGGATCTCTATTGGCCGTTCCTGAGGGGACCCGTTGCAGTCGCCGCCGTGCTTCCTGAAATTTGAGGGAAGAGTAGCGACCGATAGTTCATGGGACGTTGTTCCAGGAATAGCTTACCTGTGCTGTGGAATCGGCGCCTTCTGGTGATGCTCGAAATCGAGAACCTGCAACGATTTGTTTTGTGGGCGTGCCACCACTCTACTCACCGGTTCCAGATTAGAATTCGTCGCCTGTGCTGGAGCAGCCAACGTTTTGTAAAAAACGCACAATTCCAAATAATAAAATACTTTTTATTTAGAAAATTCACTTTTACTTTATTTATTTGAAAAAAAAGAAAAGACGATTCTGGTAGGGACACCACCTCCAAGAACCTTGCTCTATGATGTCACTTTGCCCTGTTCGTCTCCTGCAGCACTTCCGCTGGGGACCATGTACGTTAATCAACTGCTGCCAAGAGATCGTTTTTTTTTTTTTCAAAACTGTATTTATTTGACCAAAAATGAATAGTTACAATAAGTAATACAGCTAACTTATACTAGATTTGTTACATATTAAGTTTTTACATGTTATTTGTTAACATTTTTCAAACAATTCTCTTTATATGTGCTTAAGATTTACTGGGAATTATATATATTGGTAATTTTGTTTTTGGTGGAAAAGGTCAGAAAAAAACCAGGAACTCTGTTTATTTTAACTTAGCCTACTTGAAATTACTTAACATAACTTAATCTAATCTTATATACAATTTACAATATTTGATATTGCAATGATAGTCACAATTCGAATTTGACTTAAAAATAATATTTACAGTTTTTAGTTATGGATGTGGGATTTATTGTTGTGATTGAGAGTAGTAAGGGATAGGATCAGGTATGTTCTTGAAGGAGGGGAGAGCCATTCGGTTCTGTGTTAAAGGTAAGGATCTTGGAGAATGGTTGGATGTTGCTGTATTTGAAATGATTGGGTGCCATTTCGGTGTTGTGGTACACGATCTCGTTTAGATCGTTAACCAGTCTGCCTGCGGCGAAGAGGGTCCTGATTTGGAGACAATTACGGTAGTGAGCTCCCGTATTGGAGGAGGGTGCTGGTAGCTCCGTTACTATCGGGTTAGGATTGTTAGGAAGGTTTTCTATGAAATTTATCGACAGTTCTAGGATCCGTCTATCCAGTCGTTCGATGCCTGCCGTGTTACAAAGGTCGTTGTTACAATGGTATCTATATGAGTTGGTTTTGCGGTGTAAGCCAGTGATAAACCGGAAACATTTTCGTTCAAACACTCGTAATTTCTCCATTTGGGAGGGTGAGATGTGGTACCATAATGGACAGGCGTATGTAAGAGTGGGTCTGATTATCTGTTTATAGATGAGCTGTTTGACCTTGAGAGAGAGGCCTTTAGGTTTCCGCAACACTCGTCTGCGCAGGTTAAGCTGTATTGAGGCTTTATAAAAGGAATTTTTGATGTGGGTTGAAAATGACCAATTGTTGGAAAGGGTTACTCCCAAATATTTTAGGGTTTTGGAAGGTTTAATGGGGGTGTTATTAAGATTTAGTTTAATTTTGTTGTGGCAACGTTTAGTGTTGATTGAGCAGTGAGTGTTTTTGCCCTTAAACACTGGTAGCTGGGTTTTGGTTGGGTTGAGGCCAATTTTCCATTTGTTAAAGTATGCTGAGATGAGCGGGAGGAAGTTGTTAACGCGGTTCCTTGCCGCTTTGACAAATCTACTGCTAGAGTAGATTAAAGTATCGTCAGCATAATTTAGCATTACAACACTAGGTGGAGGTTGGGGAATATCGGAAGTATATAGAAGATATAAAAGTGGTCCGAGAATGGATCCTTGGGGAACTCCCGCGGTTATGTTGTGAGTTTGTGAGAGGGAAGAATTTATTCTGACCATGAATTTCCTCCCAGAAAGATAAGATGTCAGGAGCTTTGTAATGTTGGAACTCAGACCAAATAAGCAGTGCAGCTTATAAAGAAGTCCTGAGATCCAGACACAATCAAATGCTTTGGAGATATCGAGAGATATGCATACGGTAGGGCATTGGTTTTCTAGACCAGTTGTGACATCGCGTGTAAGTTTTAGTAGCGCATGGCAAGTAGAGTGTCGCTCACGAAAGCCAAACTGAGAATTAGGGATAAGAGCGTGTTGTTTTGAAGGAGAGCAGGTTAGCACTCCCCTTGGCCTAGAGATCGCGATGCATCTTCCTTTTAAATGAAAACAAATCGAGATTTTGTATCTTGAAACGAATATTTCAGATGGAAAATTTCGATTTCGGGTGTGGTGTTCAACGTGCTCATTAGTTTTTTTTTTTCCAAAACTCTATTTATTAACCATGATTAGAATTTGTACATTTAAGTAATACAGTGACTTCAAATTAAATTCGTAACGATTGCTTACATGTAATTATTATTATAATACATTTTCCAAACAATGTTTTAAGAGTTACAGGACAGATGTGTGTTTATACATTTAGTAGGGTTTCGTCTTCCTGGAAAAGGTCAGAAAACCAGGAATTTCTTATTTTTACTTTACTTAACCTAAACCTAACCACAAATACGCGTATAATTATAACTTAACCTAACTTAGTCTGATTATTATAAGATGAGCTATAAACAAAACAAAGTTTTATAATTAATGGGATATATGAATTAAAGGATGTGGAATGAGGTCAGTTATGGGTTTGAGGAATAGTATTTCTTTCCGGTTGTTCGTTGGAAAAACATAGGATGTTGGAAAATGGTTGGACGTTACAGTATTTGAACTGGTTAGGAGTAACTTGGGTGATCTCGTTTGAATCATTTACCCGTCTGCCTGAGGCGAAGATAGCTCTGGTGTGGAGACAGTTGGGATAGTTAGTTCTGATATCTAGAGGGGTCTCTAAGAGCAAGGTTATTATGGGATTGGGATTATTTTGTAGGTTTTCGATAAATTTGATAGACAGCTCGAGGAATCGTCTATCGAGGCGCTCAATACCAGCGGTATTGTAGAGTTCGACGTTACTATAGTACTTATAGGAGTTAGGACGACGATGTAAGCCAGAGACATACCTAAAGCATTTTCTTTCGAATACTCGTAACTTCTCCATTTGGGAGGGAGTGATATGGTACCACTATGGGCACGCGTACGTGAGTGTGGGTCTGATAATTTGTTTGTAAATGAGCAGTTTGACTTTGTGAGAGAGACTATTAGGTTTCCACATTACTCTTCTACAGAGATTAAGCTGAATTGTGGCTTTTTGAAGGGAATTTTTAATGTGGGAGGAAAAAGACCAGTTATTAGAAAAAGTGATTCCCACATATTTTAGGGTTTTGGAGGGTTTTATCAGAGTGTTGTTTAGGTTAAGTTTAATTTTGTTGTGGCAGCGTCTAGTGTTGTCTGTACAGTGCTCGTGTTTGCCCTTGAACACTATGAGCTGCGATTTATTTGGGTGAGTTTTCCAATTATTGAAATATGTTGTTATGTTAGGGAGGAAGTTGTTAATGCGGTTTCTTGCAGCCTTAACGAATTTGCTGCTATTGTAAATTAATGTATCATCAGCATAATTCAGCATCACAACATTAGGAGATACGGGTTGAGGAATATCCGCGGTATATACCAGATATAAAATTGGCCCTAAAATAGAGCCTTGGGGAACACCCGCGGTTATGTTGTGGGTTTCTGAGACGGAAGAATTTATTCTCACAACGAATTTTGTGTCAGAAAGATAAGAGGCTAAGAGCTTTGTTGTGTGAGAGTTTAGATTAAATATGGAGTGCAGTTTGTACAGAAGCCCTGAGATCCAGACGCAATCAAACGCCTTAGAAATATCGAGAGATATACACACAGTAGGGCTTTGGTTTTGGAGACCAGTTGTAACAACGTGTGTAAGTTTTAGTAGAGTATGACACGTGGATTGTCGCTTACGGAATCCGAACTGAGAGTTAGGAATGAGGGCATTCTCATTGGCAAATGTGAGAAGATTTTGGTAGATCTTGCGTTCCAGTATCTTACTTAGTGTACTTAATAGGGATATTGGACGATAATTGCAAGGGCTATTACTACTACCGGGCTTCTTAATAGGAATTACTACCGCAATTTTCCAGTTCTCTGGGAAGTGCGATGCATTAATTATATGATTAAGAAGAATGAGGATGGGAAGTAGATTCGGTGGGCGTAGCCTTTTAAATAGAAGGCGTGGGATGCCATCTAATCCAGTTGACTTTTTGTTATTTCCTGATCTTACGATCTCGGATAATTCGTCTGCAGTTAGAAAATTTGTAGTGTCTAAGGGGTGTGAAGCTATGTTTGTGTTGTTAAATTCACCGATGAAAGGAGTAAAAGATGGGAATAATCTGTTTGAGATGTATTCTTTTACTGTGTTCTCGAAGCCGGGAGTTGAGAGCGAATTATTTTGCTGATGAATCTTTGCAAAGTGTTCTGCGAGGCAATTTACTATGTCCGTATCGGACTGGGCAATATTATTGCTGATTTGGTTAATGAGATGGTCAATTCGGGGTTTATATTTACGACCAGTTAATTGGTTGATGTTCTTGAAAAGATCACGATTTGGTTTGATGTTACCAAGTGTGGAGATGTAGTTCTCATCTGCGAACTTTTCCAACTGCTCATTTATCAGAGTAGATAGGAGTTGGATTGGCTTTTAATAAAGGGGCAGTATCTTGTGTGGGGCTCTTCGATAGTATAGTGGTTAGTATACCCGCCTGTCACCCGGGGCGCCGGGGTTCGATTCCCCGTCGGGGAGCCTCTGGCGCAAGACTAATGACCTTGCCCAGAAAAAATAAATCATTATGGAAAATTTAACAAGCCTTAGGACTTGCTAAATAAGACCAAGACCGGTCCCCGGTTGTAGTGCCGATGATGATGATGATCTTGTGCGAAGTTTTCGGCGGAGCTGTTTTTTAAGGCGCAATAATTTGGTTAGGATGCTGGGCAAAGGCTTTCCTAAATAGTTATGAGGAATGGTTGTCGGGGTGTTGTTGCTGAGAGCCTCCTTAAGAATTTTCTCTATTCTTAAAGATGCTTGATCGATTTCAGTAGGGAATAAGTTAGATGCTTCAGGGATATACAAGTCAGAGAAACTTATCGGTATGTCCCTATTGACTTTTCTCCAATTTGTTTTGGTGAAGTTTGGGACAGGGTTGGACGAGTAGAGTGGATCGAGAGAGGGGATTTGGATCGTGGTGTGAACGGAACCATGATCAGAAGGAAATATAAAGGACACTGTAGGTGGACCCGCTGAGTGAACATCATCGGACTTGAGGAAGAAGTCGATTGTTGGCTTGGCTGTGCTAGTGACACGAGTTGGCTGTAATGGGGAGTCAATGTATGTATATGGATAAGACAGGAGGAGGGCTAGCAACTGACGACCACATTTGTTGCATTTATTATCATTGGATGCTGTATGACGAGCATTCCAGTCTCCCCCAATTATAAATGGAGCGGGAGCAGACTGTTGGATTATCTGAGAAATGTCAGCATCTGGGAAATCTGGTTGTCGTGAAGGGTGAATATAAATGGATGCTAAGACGAGCACTTTATTGTCCCCACAAAAAAGTTTAACTGCTGTGTATTCAATGCTGAATATGTTGGTGAATCTAATTTCACTGAATTGAAATTTTTTGTGTACTAAGATGCCGGTACCTCCGTGAGATCCATTAGTTCTGAGGTTAGAAACAAAAGTATAATTGGGAATGGAAACTCGGGAATTTGGTCTGAGCCAGGTCTCTGAAAGGAAGAGGATATCTGGGGAAAACTTTTCAACAAACAACCGGAGGTGTTGCTTACGTATGTTAGAGTAAATGGATTCTGTGTTGAGGGAGATAATGTTTAGTTTAGAGAGAGCTGGAAAGAATATGGGAAGTTATTAGTGAAAGAATCTGACCTTTTTTCTCTATTTCTGACATATGCCTCAGCGAAGGAAGCATGGCCTGTAGGCTTTGGATGTAACCCATGATGTCCAGATTGAAATTTTTAATATTGTCGTTAGAGGGAGTGGTGGTGTTGAGGTTTCCTTTTGCTGCATCCGCGTAAGATATTCCGGGTCGGGTTAACTTTACTTCCTGCGATACTGTTGGTTTCGTTGCTGTTGGTTTAATTGTTGACATTGCTAATTTCCGTCTTTGCAGAGGTTTTAGCATCTGGGGACATTGGGAGAAATTTGCTGGATGTGGCCCTCCACAGTTACAACATTTTACTGTAATCTTCTTTGTGGTAATGGATCCATCGGCGTTGGCGGTTTGGACTGTCTCTGGTTCCAGGCCTTGTGGATTTACCTTGCATTCATCGAGCTCGTGTTCCTCTGCGCATCTGCCGCAACGTCTTTGCTGGTGGCATGAGACCGCCAAGTGTCCTGAGTCTTAGCATCGCTTGCAATGTAGAATTTCTTGTTTGTGTGGCTCCTCGATTGCGATTTTTTGGGTAAACAAATATTTAATTTGTTTAAGTTGGTTGATATCCTGATTAAGTGGGATTTGTATGATCCGGAGGCTTTTTATGTTGTTTGTCCTCATGTATGGTGTTTGGAAGTAGTCCAGCTTATTAATCTTTACTTGTGGATATATCCTAGCGATTTCCAGTCCTAATTCTTCGTTGGTCCATTCGGGATCGATATGCCTTATAATAAAGGTAGTTGGTTTGCTATTCGGATGTTGGAAGGTGAAGAACTGATATTGTTCCTCTAACAGTTTTTTAACTGCTCTATCATGATCGTCTAATGATCTGACTGTTATGGAAGTCCTAGATCCCTTTATATTTGTGCTGAAATTCCGGCGACCCAGGGCATTTTGCAGTGTTGCTGCACAAGCAACAAACATTGAATTCAAGGCAGCCTCTGGTGAATCGGAACTGTCATACACTTTCTTCACAGCATTAAGCCCCTGGATGTATGCCGCAGAAAATCCAACTTGCGGTTGCATCAAACAATATTGGCATTGAACGCTGCCAACTGATTCAGCGGACTGATAACGGGCCCCGCTGTTCAATGCTGAATGGAGAAAGTGAGCCGCTGACAGTTCACGAACAGTTGTGACTGTTTCTTACTGTTTTTAAGAACAGTATGGTGTTTTTTAACTTGGTTCTTCAGACAATGAAGAATTTGACTTTTGATTTATATATACAGTTTTTGCTTCACTGTGTTCAACCGTTTTCGTTTTGGTTTAAGCAATGTTCAAAATAAAACCGCGCAATGGCAAGAAAATGTTCAATGTGTAAATTATTTGTTATTGGTGAAATTCTGTTTCGTTATTCGGATGATGTATTGACATCGACAATCATCATGACAAAAAAAAATGATTCTTTGCTATTCTCGTCGAGGAGGAGCTCGACGCAGAACATGGATTGGCTATTCCCAGTTGGCGAACCACCTGCAACCATTGGAGTTGCGGTCTCCAAATGGCGAAACAGCAGGGTATGAATTATAGCTTTGGTGCTGGTCAGGTTTTTGAAGTAGATTGGCGGCGGTCTTTCGTTTTTCGCGGTTGTTTTCGCTGTTGTTTCTACTCTGGCTTGAGCAGGTATTTGGTTTGATGAGGGCTTTATTTGTTTGGGAAGTTTGGTGGGTAGTTCGCCTTGGCTGTGACTTGAATTAGGGCGTTGACGGGACGTTTCTTCCATATGGACGTCATCAGTGTTATTGATGGAACCTTGTTTATAGATTTGTTCCTGGAGTTGGTTCACTTTAACCGTTAATTGGTTAATGGTTTCCAACGCTTCCTCGAACTTTTGTTTGTAATTTGCGGGGCTGCTTATTCTGTCCGTGTTTGTGGATTTTTTTACTGGTGCGTTTCGTAAGATGTCCAGAGCCCTCCTTTTTCTTTCTGTTATGTACTCCAGTGCATTGCCTGGGTCATCGCCTATCATCGGAGTTGTGTAGTAACTGCTTTCCTGTTGTTAAAATTTTTTTTTGTTATTCTTTTTTTTTCTTTTTAATTATTATTATTTATTTTTTGTTTTTATATTGCACTAGACAATTTAATAGTGCACTGCACACACGTGTAAACACGTTTCCTTATACGTCCGCACTGCACGAGATATGTCACGATAATGTGCTCATTAGGATAATGGTTCGGTTTAATGAGTTTTCATAAAACTATTGTGCATATTAGGATATGCATTGGAATTTGGGTTTTTGTTTTTGTTATCCGTCTGACTTATGCAGACAAGAGTTTGCGTGTCCTTCGGATGGGTGACACAAGATTCGTGGGAATTAGGTGTTGGTTTTTGAATTGGTGGATTTGCGAGTCATAAAACATCTGGCATGTGAAGATATGCATTAGGATGTTTATGATTGCTTGAATTGTGTGTCGGCGGAAAATAGATATGCCTTTGTTTAGACACATGCACATTTTGGGCTTTGGATCTTGTAGGAATTTGAATTGAACTTGAATTCAATGTTTGAGCGTTTGAACGTTTAGTTCGATTTGGTTGACATTGAATTCAATGTTGTTTTGGATGTAGGGACTTGTATGTGGGGGAAGGAGATTGTTTCTATGGAGTAAGGGAATTGTAGGGGTTTCCAGAGCACTACATGGCCAACAGCAAAAGTTTCAGCTAGCTTCCCAGCCATGTGGATTCTGTTAGAATGTACTAACCAGTTGTAATTGTGTACGTTACAGTCGCCAAGAACGACAATTGCAAAAGGTGGTTTGGTTGATTTATATCCAATCGACAGTATGTGAAAAATGTTTGGTAAGCGTAACAGGTCGATCGTCATTTGATGTGCTGTAGAGATAGCAAAGATATTTAACAGAACTCTTCATCACGATTTTTATCCAAATGATGTTCAAGCTATTGGATCCGAATGCTTCTTCTCATTGGCAAGATATTTCTGATCGCGTGAAAGCGCAGATTCCACCCTCACAACGAAACCTCAATTGTAAGTCGTATCTTGGACAACGAAGATATATCGAGTTAGTGGACGAGTCGACCTGAGTCCCAGTTAGGGCCAGTATATATGGTTTCGCTGTTTGAAAATATTGGTGAACGGCGTATAGTGAAACCGAAGCCTCTGATGTTACCAAATATCGTCACTAGTTGAATATTGGCAGTGTTTCGCGACTGGGCCCGCTTACGTAGAGACGAGCTCTTTACAGTGCTGTTCCTTCTCTACAGGAAAGGGAACTAGCTTGCCTCAGGAATTCTTTATCTCGGTAGGTACCAACATGTCTGACCTTAAGAGCCATCAGCCAAACGCCTGGAACATTGTCGAAAATTTCTTCCGACTATATCGCGGAATATACAGCATGTCGTATGTCAACTTAAGACGGACTTAACAAATTTACCATTTTTTTCTCGGACCGGTCTATCAGCCAACCTCCAAAAGGGAGCCAAGGATTTCTCCCCACCAATTAACCGAACCCATAACTTGAAGGGGTGGCGTGTCACCGGGCGTTGGGGCCCCACTTACCACTCGGCCTTTAGTCGATTTTTTTTTTTGACCAACCTGTGAATATATTCTGCGACCCTACTCACAGAGCTAGATATATAGAGCTGGCCGTTCATCATAAATTGTATTAGTTTCTCTTTGTAAAGAATTATATTGCATATTCGTTGCATGAAAATCAACTAGATTGTATCTTCCCATTATAAGAGTTTGTTCCAATCTCGATTTAAAAAGAAGAAATTATTGTATCTTAATTGGTACGACATTGATGCTTAAACTGATCAATCGTTCGAAAATGAAAAAATCAGAGTACTATCGTCGACAAAACTAAATTTTCTGTTACCCGTTGATACAAGCAAATCATGACTGACAATTATAAATAGTATTGACCATGTACCACTTCAGAAGCTTGGTTCATAGCTAAAACTGTTATGAAAAAACTGCAATATATTTTTACCTTTTATTCCGAGATTATCGCAATCATAATAGGCATGGAAAATATCATGAAAAAATAGCATTCAATGTTTGGGGCCAAAGTTCTTGAAATGAAATCCCTGTTCCGAAAACTGCCATCGCAGTGCCAGTAGCTGTCCTACCGTCACAATAACACCGTCAATGTTCTCTACAAATATACCAACTAATAGCATCTACTGAGTTGCTTGATGGTGCATATAAATACCCCTCAAGCATCAACGTGGCGTGTAGCATTCCAGATTGCGCATTTCAACAGTCCCCTTTATTCTCGCTAGCCTGTTAAATAGGCCTTACTAGATATAAGGTAATTATTATTCCCATAACAATGCCTAACCGACATATGGCGCACAGTATGTATGTATTACTTCCGGGCCCCTCACCTTCCCTCGAGAATACGTCAACCAAGTGTAGGGCGCCGTAATTCCTAGTTTCCACCACAATGTTCATTATTATCGATCCCCACTGACTTCACTAGCCGAAATTCATGAATAGATTTTATTATTCCATATCATCTACGGATGCCTCCCTACAGATGTTCTCCGAGTGTATCTTAACTCCAAGCCAAATTGTAAACTGTTTTGAGGCGAAAAGTGAAGACGATGGTGTTACGTGTAAGCACATGTGACAGAATATCTGAGATGTTATTTAATGCACGAATTATTATTATATCACGACTCAAGGTGCCGTTGTATGAAGTAACGAATCTGGGATATTCGCTGCTACACCTGCTTAAGAAATCAGCTTGCTGTCAAGCAGACATCCGTTGGATTAATTGTTTTTGGTGCTAATCCAATGAAAAACATCGTCCTAAGGATGCTCGTTGGCATTATAAATTGTTCTCACCCGACATTTACTTACCTCCAGTTAGTCCTAAAAATGTTTGTTGCAGAATGAGGACTGAAAATATAATTGAATATTGTGCTACGTGAATATGTTAATGAGTTACACACACGTTGTTATCGTAGTACAGCACACCAATGCATACGATTAAACTTTTTACGTGATATTATAATTAAAGACTTCAATCGCTTGATTGATTCTGATCATCCAACATGTGTGCGCGTTATCTAATGGAATGTTGCGTGTCCTTCGGGCTGTAGTCGAAGACTCCTCGGACTCAAACCTTGTCTATTTTCTGTATGTATCTTATACTTCTAAGACTGGTAATCCGAACATCTCCTTTCTGTGAAAAATCAGGCAACTATCGGACGTCAGGTTGTTGTTGTTGTTACTTACAATGTACGTAAATAGCCGAATCAAAGCCTGGTGTATCGCCGTAAAATACAGTTATAAGCCGGGATAATTGGAATGGCCGTAGAGACAATGATTAACCCGGAAGGTGACCCAGGGAGGATTCCTTTTTTTACATTAACATGCACAAAAAAGGATTTCGGAGTACCCTTAAATGTCAGAGCACAGTGTGAGCTGGAGGAAGTGGATAAGGAAAAGATGTATCGATGTACATTGGTCTATAATGCCTGAACATTACAACGATGAGGAAACACATGATGAGGCAAAGCATTTCACATTCGTGTGATACGACTAAAGAATGGCTCTCTATGTTTATTTGTGCGCCTGAAATTCACTTTCAACGTGAGCTGATGTGTCGCGCGCTTGAACTAGTTAGTTCAAGCCATTGAACAATTTAATTATTATTATTTTTTGTTATTAATTGTTATGGTTTATATTTATTCTTGGTATTAATTGTTAGTCTTAATTCTTTATAGTTTGTAAATACCTTCATGTTTGGCAGCACTGTTTGCGTGTGTTGCTGCCATTTTTGTTGTTTAGTTTTTGCTTGTCATTTTTGTTTATGTAAATTAGTTTAGTTCTCGTTTTTTCGTAGCATTTAGCTAAGTTTCGTTTCGTTTTCGTAAGAAATTAGTTTCTTTTATCGTTCGTTTCTATCATTAAAGATAGTTTAGTTTCGTTCGTAATTTCATTAAAACCAATCGAATTGTCGTTTAACTTATAATTTTATATTGAATTAAAGTTCTATTGTGATAAACATTGCGTTTAAATATTCTCATCGTCGTTCGCTCCCGGTAAACGCCCCGGAACTCAACATGATCCTTCGAGCCGGATCGGTTTTTATTTAAAGAATCCGCATCCTTTTAATTGAATCGGTATCGAAAAACGGTTCAAGACTGTTTTAACAATTAAACCCGTGGTACATTTAGTTACAAAAACATAGTTTATTCAACTCGAAGAAAGAAGAACTTAGTGGATCACGTTTTCGTGAATTATTGTGTTCGGTGGAAAAAGTTAATAACATCTTGCGTTCAAACAGTATATTGCGCTCATTACATTTAAATAAAACATAATTCCATTCTGTAATAAAATAAATAAGATTTGGATTGTTCGTGAAGAACTGTGGTCCGTGAAAGGATTAAAAACGGCTTAAAGAAATCATAATTCGAAGGAGTTGAGACTCATCCTAAGCCCACACTTGAACTCATTAGTGGTGATAACCAGCTCCACAAAGGAGAGAGTGGTTAAGGTCAGTGCAGCCAGCGGAGAACACAGTAAAGTGCAGGTGAGTCGTTTTTTAGTTGGTAAGAAGTTTTAATCGGTTACCCTTCCACATTTCATAGTCCATATGCATCCTTTCCGATTCCCATAGCGTTCACTTTCACATATCGTTTCCATATAATTAAATATAGCTGTCTTACGGTAATATTCACTTTTTTGGTTTTTATATTCGCGGTGTGAATAAATCACAATGTCCGAGGAGCAAATCAGAGCCTTGACTAATAAGAGGGCTGTTGCTAGACGCTCGTTGACCCACTATGTCAACTTCTTAAATAATTTCGATCCCGCGATTGATTTTTTCATCCTGTGAATGAGGTGTTCCGATATAAGAAAGGTTTTTGAAAAGTTTATGTTCGTTCAGGAAGCTCTGGAGGATTCATTACAACTAACTGAGGAGCTTCTTGAACATAAAACTGACTTTGAGGAGATATATTTCCGGGCTTATGGCATCGCTGCGACACTTAGAAGGGAGCATGCCAAAGAACCTTTTTCGGTATATACTAATATACTTAATTCAAAAATTGTTGAGAAGGATTGTGGAGAAAGTGCGGTTATTACAGTTACAAATAACAAAGACGAAGATGATTCACGTCTACAATTCAAATGTGTTGCACCAAACATGCCGCTGTCCGCATCGGAAATAGCTATGGTTACATTGGTGAAAGCGAATGTCCTGTACGAAGGAAATAATGCCATAAAAGCGGTGATGGAAAGCACAATGGACATATCGGGAATACCTGCCTACGAATACCAGTCAGGAGATTCAATCGAAATTGTAGCGTCAAACAGTGATGACGATGCCGAGCTGAAAATGAGGTCGGATAAATTATCGCCTTCCTCAGACGACATATGTGAAATTAGATCCAAGCCTGGAACACCGAAGCAGAAGATACCTTCCCACATTTCAGCACGGGCATCAGCACGGACGATTTTTCCAGATTGCTTGGATTTGCAAAATATTCCTAAAAGGACTTTGCCTCGTGCATTGGCACAATACAAAGAAAATATCGATGAAAGTAATTTCATAATATCGGTGGCCTCGAAACAAGGCGCACAACTATATATATATAATGAACTAATTGTTCGTAGATCGTTAAAAACACTTTTCGTAGGATGTTCTTGTGAGAAACGTGCAGTTCACAGAGATCAATTAATCGATTATCGCAACAAGGTTATCCAGAACATGTACGATAGCTGTTCTAAAATTTCGTGTAGAACTTTCTATATTAAAGAAAGGCAAATTCGCAACAAAGTTCGGCGGAAGGTTTATGCGGCGGAGTACGTTTGCCTTACGAATACGGTTCATTTAGAACTACTCGGTGGATTCGCCACGGAGGATTTTATCTCAAGCCTAAAGCGCTTCCTTTCAAGACGGAAAAGATCAGTCGAGATACATTATGATAATGGAACTAACTTGCTCAAAAGGCATCAAAAAGCCGTATTTAGTTTTCGTATTGGTCAAGGAATTGATTGGCACTTCATTCCGCCAAGAGCTCCTCACTTGCTTACTTATGAGCAATTCATCATCATCATCGGCACTACAACCGGGAGCCGGTCTTGGCCTTATTTAGCAAGTCCTGAGGCTTGTTAAATTTTCCATAATGATTTGTTTTGTCCGGTCAAGGTCATTAGTCTTGTGCCAGATCGGCAATTAGTAACTTATATTATCGAAATTGAGGCGATATTAAATTCCCGTTCCATATCACCCATGTCCTCCTATTATCCAAATAATCTTGAAACTTCCACTCCTGCCCACTTCCTAGTGAGTAGCCCTTTAGCTTCTTTCCCACAATTCGACTTCGCAAGTACGCCAGTTAATCGTGTATCCGCCTGGCACCACGCGCAACAATTGAAGCAACATCTTTGGAAGCGTAGGCGCAAGAAATCCCGATTCGATACGGTCGCTCCTGACCCCCAGAGATTCGACTGAAGGAAGGAGCATTGGTGCTCATTTTTGAAATTGGTCCTGCTTATATGTGTTGTGTTCTTGTAGGGGTTTGGTTTCAGGAAGCGTGTCTCCTAGCCCTTAAAGGACAAGGCGATCTCTTAAAATAGACCGCTCCTGAAAACCTGTCCTACGAAGGGGGTCGTCGCCGTGCTTCCTCTGATTCCAAAGGGAAGAGCAACGTCCTTGGTTTCCCAGGTCTCCTGTGGGGGCAGGTGATTCTCCGAATCAAGTGAAAAGGCTCGTTATTCTTTCGGTATAATATAAGTTTTATTAAAACAGTTCTCCTGGTTATTTTTCCATTTACAGTAGTTCTGGTCTTATTTCCAATTTACAATGGTTCTGGTCTTATTTTCAACTTCAATAGTTCGCCTGGGCCCTTCCTCCAGGGACACTGTTCGATACTATACTGCTACCCGGAGATCACTCCACTATGACTTTATAAAGGAAAAAAGATTGAGAAATGTATCTCAAAAGTGTACAATTTCGTACAAAAATCCCGATTTTGTTATCCTGAGCGAGATGCCCAGTGTTTACTTCAGATAAGAATTCAATTTCTTGAATTTTTATTTATTCTTGGTATTAATTGTTAGTCTTAATTCTTTATAGTTTGTAAATACCTTCATGTTTGGCAGCACTGTTTTTGTGTGTTACTGCCATTTTTGTTGTTTAGTTTTTGCTTGTCATTTTTGTTTATGTAAATTAGTTTAGTTCTCGTATTTTCGTAGCATGTAGCTAAGTTTCATTTCGTTTTCGTAAGAAATTAGTTTCTTTTATCGTTCGTTTCTATGATTAAAGATAGTTTAGTTTCGTTCGTAATTTCATTAAAACCAATCGAATTGTCGTTTAACTTATAATTTTATATTGAATTAAAGTTCTATTGTGATAAATATTGCGTTTAAATATTCTCGACGTCGTTCGCTCGCGGTAAACGCACCGGGACTCAATATGATGCGCATTCTCAGATTGACGGATATCACGGGAAAATGTATGAAGGGGCGAAACACATTCAGCATGTTCGTTTGAGCAACGTCCGTGATAATACCCATAGAAAAAATATAGGCATGTCATTTTACCCCTATTTTCTAACGTCGAAATTGAGTGACTTGCGGCTGTGTCCTCCATAAGTTTCATTGCTCGTTTTTGGAGCCTACAGAGCACATGCTGCGCATTTTTGGATTCGTCTGACCACATATGGGAGTTGAACTCGATTTTGGGACGAATACACGCCTACTAAATAATGGCCAGTTTGGATGAAGTGGAGCATTTTTTGCACCTCTTAAGGAATCACACACATTTGGCCGCACTTTTTCTAGCTTCGATTATGTGGTCGTTCTAATTAAAAGTCGAATTAATTCGAATGCCGAGGATTGCTAGGTCGTTGGTTTCGTCGATGCAAGTGCTGTTCATCGACAGTATATTTACTTTGGGGTTTGAGCCAGCTGCTGGAGACGGAGCAGCACACAACTGCCGACCGGGGGAATGCAAATCGGCTATTTATACCAAGTGCTCTCTTTGTTCCTGTGACAAACATGCGAACGGGGGTAACAGGAACACAAGAGAGAATATAAGCGGCGGCAGTTGGGACGATCGCACTGGGCAAGACAACACCCCCATTTCGTCCAGAGCAGAGTCCGGTCCTGGAAGTACGATACGTCAGTCAAATAATAACAGAGTAAGTACAAGGTAAGCAGTCAAATGCTGCTAATCCAATAAAAAAATCTTAACAGATTGAAAAGGGCTTGCTCCACCAATATTCAGAAAGTCAGAAATAAACTAAATTAATCAGTAATTCACCGCCAATCAATCAATCAAACGTGTTTAGAATTTGGTCCTTCGAGCCGGATCAAATCATCGAGGAAAAGACAGCAGCTGCCGCCT
The DNA here is from genome assembly GCA_963931805.1 of Microdon myrmicae. Lineage (NCBI taxonomy): Eukaryota > Metazoa > Arthropoda > Insecta > Diptera > Syrphidae > Microdon > Microdon myrmicae. The sequence goes on from OZ007501.1 coordinate 61,375,366, forward strand.
GGACAATACAACATCTCCCGGGGTGCAACGCGGGATCCAAGCGTTTCAACCGCAACGCATTGAGCGCACCTGCTGCTACCATGCAGCAAGAAATACGGTCGTGCAACCGATCACAGCGATCAACGAAACGTCAGCGCACTCGGTTGCGCAAGGTACACCCGATCAACAAGCATCGGATTCAAGTAACTAGTGGCGCAATTTCGATCCACAAGCATCGAAAAACCAAAACTAATTCACAATGGCTACCACTGATTTGCCGAGCAAGTCTTCAATGGCGGACCAGAATGTTCCAGCACTGAAGAAGAGACGAGGAGTCATCAAGGGATTCCCCACGCGGTTGGAGAAGTTCGCAAATAAGGCGAATGAGGTGGCTTTGTAGGGGTTATCTATACTACATGGATAACCAACCCTATTTCAACCCTATTTCGCCTGTTAACAGCGCACCACCTCAAACCCAATCCCCCCGTTCAGCTATTTCACCTGTAAAAGAAATGTCTCTATAGGACGCATTACTGAATTCCTTATTCCACCGGAAATCGCAATTTCATGTCGGTTAGCAACGGCAAAGTCTGGGCTAGCGATGCTATTCCATCATCGTTAAACCGCTGGGGAAATTATCGAATTATTTAAATTGGTTCCCACGGTCATAATTCCCAAGCTATTGCAGCGTCCCTTTGAGTTTCCCCAGACACTCTATTCGTTGGGGATCAATGATCTCTTTAGTCAGGTGAATAGCTGCAAACAATTTCCATCCCATTTCATTTCGTCTTCTCAGAGTACATTGCACTCTGAGATCACAACGATATCCGAACTAGGTCACCAAATCACCATTGCATGGGAAGTAAAATCACCCCCGGGATTATTTCGCTTCTCGTTTCGGTTCTCGCATTCTCTCTTGTCCATCGACACATTGAATTAATTAAAAGGATTTATTCACCTCGACGGGTGGGGAGAATGGGAGAGCACAGATGGACTATAATCTCGATTGGTTGACCGCGTGGCTAAGGACAATTTTCATCCCTGATTGGGATCAGTCAATAACCATCCTCCGAAGTGTGCGCACACACAACATAGGAGTCGAGATTTTAACCACCGTGGTGCGAGTACACACGCAAGGTCGAGCGTTAGTGCTATTCTTATCTTTTAAAGAAGTCGAATTTCATTCTCCGGAGAAGTGTATTTTTAATAAGTAAAAAAATAAATAGTTGTAAAGACACTCAGTTCAAATAAAGTGATTTCGTTATACAAAGGAACTCATTAATAAATTCCATTCAGTACTGAAGTATTGTTAAATAAGAAGAGCTTCATATCGGAAGTGCGCTTTTAATAATATTAAAACCTTAAAAAAAAAGAAACAAATAAATAAAAAACAAACAAAACAAAAGAACAACTTTAACAATAAAACTACCCCAGTGTGTTTTCATTCATTCTCTATTCCTTTTGATGAACAATTTCCAACGTCGAAAAAATCGTTGGTGGGTGTAAGTGAACCCGTGTCGTACAGGCACACTACTTCAAACGCCCACAGCTTCACGGGAGGGAGTCGCAACCAGATTGCGCAAACTGGTGGACGCATTTAAATCCATTGACCGCCTCCAGGAATGCAACGAGGAGATGGACCCGGACCTCGACATCGATAAGGAGAATGAGGAACGAGCAGCCTTCGAGGACCGATACTTTTCGCTGCAAGGCAGGCTCACTCAGCGGTAAAACGCATCAACAGGAACAGGCGCCACCGCATTGGATACTTCAGGAGATACCCTGGGACCGGCAACTACTCCAACATTAACAGCGGAGCAACCAGAAATGGACAGGTTGCTTGATACGCTTAATTCCAGCCAAACAATAATGAACACCTTGGTGGAACAACTAGTTACTCGGTCAGCGGACCTGACAGCATCGGATTCGATGGGTGGAACGGCAACCTAACCAATCGATCTGAGAAACATCGTCGTGCAGTGGGTAACGTTCCTGGATATGTACATACTGCTCATCCTGGCAGCATACTGCTCATCCTGGCAGCATTGAGCGTGGGGGTTTTTGTCACACCCTATGAGTGATAATGGTACCAATTTCGTTAGAGCATGTCTAGAACTGCGAGATGTTTATGAAAGTTTATGAGTTTATAAACCGGAAACTACACGGGACCACATGGTGGAGTTGGCCACCAACGGGATCACTTGGAAATTCATTCTCCCGACACCCCACCACTTTGACGGTTTGTGGGAGGCAGGAATCCAGTCAGTGAAGCATAATCTTAAGCGAGCTATTGGAAATGCCTTGCTGACTTTCGAGGAGTTTACTACCATATTGGCCCAGATCGAGGCTTGTGTGAATTCCCGATCGCTGGTTCTCCTGCAAACGGAGCCTGACGACCCTGAGGTGTTAACCCCCAGTCATTTCTTAGTTGTAGGACCGACTATGGGCGTTCCGGAAGTCGATCTGGGAGATACAACGATCACTTGGCGCTCCAGATGGAAGTAGTTGCAGGCATTACATCGAGCATTTTGGTCCTGGTGGAAGAACGAATACCTCCACACGCTGCAAGCTCACAACAAATGGTAACACCCTGAACCAAACCTAAGAATCCGACCATGGTGAAGGACGAGCAACTATCTCCAACCTATTGGCCCATAGGAAAGGTTGTCGAGCTTCATCCTGGCAGGGATGGCAAGGTTCGGGTGGCTACTGTGAAGATTCAGGGGGCACGCTTAAGCGACCGTCATGAAGTTGGTCCTACTCTCGGTTGCTCAAGATGAGACGGTTGAAGCAACAGTTCAAGGTGGGCGGAATGTTGGAGACGGAACAGCCGAGCTTTTAAGCAATGGCGCTCCAATCCCACCGATGATAGCAGAACGAACTTTGTTAGAATCAGAAACGCGTGCAACCAGGCGATTGATACCGCGAAGAAAGCTCACAACGACAGAGTGACCAATAAACATCTTCGGTGCCCGACTGGTTCGCGATCCTTCTGGTCAATGGCAAAAGCTCTCAGCAGTAACTTTGCTGCCCCCTCTTTCCCCCCGTTGGTGACAGACAGCGGGACGGTAATCACGAATTCAAAGGATAAAGGTGATGTGTTGGTGAATTTATTTTCCGCGAATTCAAATCTCGATCCCGGTCTTTTGGGGCCACCTGTGATCGCGCCGGTACGGTTTTCCATGCGGGATGTGAGATTTCGCCCGCGTACTATTCCACGCATTCTGCGTGAACTAGAATGTAGGAAAGCAACCGGCTCGGACGGAATACCACCAATAGTCCTTGAGAACTGTGCTCCAGAACTATCGCCGGTTTTTCGCAGACTCTTCCGTGTATCTTATGCACGGAGGACCTTTCCTGCCTGCTGGAAAATCGCTCGAGTTCAGCCAATCCCAAAGGCGGAAAAACGTGTCTCCCACAAAATTACCGTCCGATAGCATTACTGTCTCTGTTATCTAAGGTGATGGAAAATTTCATCAATACTGAGTTAAGTAAGTATTTGGAGTGCAACGGACTTCTGAATGATGGTCAATACGGATTCCGTGACAGGCGATCCACGGGAGACCTTTTGACCATTATAACCGATATATGGACATCTGCGATTGAGCGGGATGGTGAGTCAAGGGCGGTCGCATTGGATATCGCCAAGGCTTTTGACCGCGTCTGGCATGGCGCATTGCTGAACAAACTTCGTTCATATGGCCTTTATCAGTAGCTTTGCGACTGGACGAAGAGCTTCCTTGAAAATCGATCGATCCGCGTTGTTGTGGGCGGCGAATGTTCGGATCTGTATCCTGTTATTTCGGGGGTGGCCCAAAATTCTATTTTGGCTTCACATAAATGATTTGTTGGAGACAACAGATAACAAACTGCTCAGTTTTGCGGATGATAGTAAGCTTGTTTCCTCCTTTTCGAGTGTTCGGCCGATTGGTACATCTACGTCGCACCAGCTGAGATGTAGACAGATTGACTCTATGAATCAGGATCTAGATAAGGTCCTGCAATGGGGAAGGGTCAATCTCGTCGACTTCAATGCAGCGAAGACACAATATACAACATTCACGAAGAAAAGTGGATCATCGGTTCCACAGCTGATGATGAATAACCAGGCCGTCGAATCTGGAGAAAGCATGAAATTACTCGGTGTCACGGTCTGTGGGACTGTATCATGGCATAAACATGTGGCGAGCATCGCTAGGTCAGCCTCAGGAAAACTGAGCTATATTTTTGGAGCCAAGAAATATTTTACTCCGGCCCAACTTGTTCTCCTGTATAAATCCTAAATTAGACCCGCGCTCGAATATTGCTCTCATGTTTGGAGCTCGGCTCCTAAACATACCCTCGGCCTACTTAGGTGCATACAGAGACGAACGATCCGCTTGATCGGGGACTCGGCGCTGACGTCCGAACTACAGCCGCTATCACATCGAAGGCGCGTAGCCGAGCTCTGTCTGTTTTACAGATATTATCACGGGTACTGTTCTTGGGAGATTCGTGGTATTGCTCCACGCAATTCGGCTTATACATGCTCCACAAGACAGTCCGATGGAATTGTGCCGTTACAGAGCGGGGAAGCTGTGGAACTCCTTTCCCACGCGAGTGTTCGCGGAGCGTTACAAGAGAACTGCAACAGTTATTTGATGGCATCTCGGAGCGCCCACTCGGCGCTATAGGTTCGTCTCTCCCGAGAGAAGTGTAATAAAAAATATATAGGAGTAGTTTATTTCGTATGTATTCAAATGTAACAATAAATATGACAAATATGATATAGCTGCACCAATGAAAATGTTGATTTGTAGGGTCGGGTGAGCATTATAAATTCAAATGTACATTAAAAAACTTGACCAAACATAGAGTATTTAAAACCGACAAAACAAAAATATGTATTAGTGCAATATATTAAATAAAAAAATAAAAAATATGATTAGACCAGAATACCAAAAACTCGAGAATATAAACGAGAATAATCGAGGCAGGAGAACCACTTCTTCCAGCCGTTACCAGCACGCCAAAGAGATAAGACGTATATCTGACAAAAGGAGAAAGCAAAAGAAAAGAAAAAAAAATTAATAAAAAAATTCGTCGCGCGAGTGTGTGTGCAAGTGTGGATTACACAGTGTGGCCGCCACTGAGAGCGGTTGTTTAAAAAAAAATAAAAAAATAAAAAAATAAAAAAATAAAAAATATGGAAACAAACAAAGTGCTAAGGAGCTCGTCACTTTCATGAAAAAGGGCCAGGCAGACCTGAAAACGATGACACGGAGCCAACTCGAACGACAGCCGAGTATTATAACAAAGCGGCCCCATCCAAATACAGACGGCGAAAAAAATGCAAAAGGAAAGACAAACGAATGCGCAGGCGCAGGCAACCAATTCAACGAATTGGTTGACCTTGACCCAAGTGAAATCGAATTACCTGCGGAGGAAGAAAACAATATCACAGGTACTGCAACAGATCCGGCGGAATTAGAAAAACTCCTTCCGGATATTGACACAAAAAAGAGGAACTCAATAAACAAAGAGAAGCAATCCTCAAATTAAAAGACCTGGTGCAGCAACAACAAAGCCAAGAAAATACAACAGCACAACAGAAAAATCAGGAACAACAACATCAGGAAGCAAACAAAAGGCAGCAAACAAAGGAGATACAGAAGCAGCAAAACAACCAGCACATAGTACCAATAAAAGGCGCCGCCTATAATACTTACGTCCATGGAAACAAAGGACCTTATAAAATTAGGTGAGTTAACATGCAAATATTTCAAAACGAAATATTTGCATGTTAACTCACCTGTGTCCTCTGTAAAAATACAGGTCACACTGCTAATTTTAGAGGATGTCCTAAATTTCAACAAATGAATTTAAAATTGGAATCCAAAAAAAAAAAAAAAGGTGAAGAAGAGAAAAAAATGAAAACTCGTTCTTACAACAATTTCTTGTGTGTCATATGCACAAATGGCCGGTGCTCCTAAGCAGCCAGCATCCATGGAACATACATATAGTAATGGAAAAATGCCTACACCAGAGACACATTCAGAAATAATAACAATGTTATTAACCATGCAAGGACACTCTACTCGAGGGGGTGGGGTCGCTATCTTAGTTAAGAAAGGTCTTCACCATAAGGTCGTTTACAGCACGGACGTACACAAATTCCAGGTGCTAGAGGCATGGATTATAGACATTCCGCTAAAAAGTCAAAGGCATCTATATATAGTCGCTGCTTACGCTCCTGAATCTGTTCAAGGTACCCAATTTATCAGTGAACTCGATACGCTTTTCCGAAGTCTCAAGTTAGATTTGGAAAACAATTACTTTTTAATGGCAGGTGATTTTAACGCCAAGCACAGTGCCTGGGGCAATCTGACATCGAACACCAGAGGCAATGCCTTGTTTGATTGGTGGCAAACAAATGCGATCGAGCATAAACTAGAATTGTACGCTACAAGTACACCGTCTTATCCAAGAGGTAACTCCTTCCTGGATTTACTTATGACAGATGATCGAATTCAGTTACCAGATACCGAGGTAACTACTCGAAATTGTCTTCGCACGATTGAGTACGATAGTGATCATTACGGACTTGGAGCCGTAATACACGTGCCAAAGGAGTACCATCTACTTGAGCAGTACGACCAGGTACACTCTTTCGATTTCCGAAAAGCACATTGGTCGCGTTTGGATCGTATAGTAAAAAGAGAAATACACAACATTGGCATAGACCCACCGACTAATAGAAACCTCCGTAATGATGAAATCGATCATTACCTCCCAACTATGAACGATATTGTTACTAACACAATGAATCGTTTCATCCCCAAAGTAGCTCATATGGATGGCTATACCCACCGATACAGAAATGCAACTATCGATGCTTTGTATAGGCAAAAGAGCACACCGTGACCCAAATAGCAATGAAATCAAAACAATCAAGTCCTTGATTAAAAATCTTCAAAAACTGATCCGGGATAATTACCGAGCAGTAATAAATGAGGAGTGGAGCAACAGAATTCGAGCTGTTCAAGCAAACGGACCGAACATGTTTTCACAAATCAAGAAAATATGTCGAAGAAAAGATCACAATGACATTCCCTGTCTCCGAATTCCACGGACTCCCGAGAATTGTCAGATAATGCTGAACGCAGGACTCACCTTAGAGCACATCAACTCCAATGATGAAGTAATAGTAGTCGAAGATCCGCAAAAGAAAGCGAATGCAATTGGAGCCTGTTTCGAAGCAGTGTACAGAGTTAACGAATCAGTTCATGCTAACACTGAAATTGAAAGCAATGCCCGTCAAAGACATTGCTCGCTGCGCAATCAACTTCACAACTGGCGATCCGAAAACCATAGTTTCATCACATTCGGCGAAAATAATAGGGCGGATTCTCCCGTCAGAAATGAAAATACAAATATGTTTGTGCGCAAGGATGAACTTAGAAACATACTTAGCTCAATAAAAAATAAGAAATCATCTGGAATAGATAGCATTCCAAATGTGGTTCTAAGGCACTTGCGTCGCGAAGCAGTGAACATATACACTACTTTGTTTAACAACGCTCTAAACAATGCACACTATCCAACCCATTGGAAGACTGCAGTAGTCCACCCTATCCCCAAAAAGGGTAAGGAGAAGAGCAATCCAGCTAATCTGCGCTCGATCAGTCTGCTTCCCAACATCAGCAAGGTATTTGAAAAAATTATAGACAAATCACTGATAGGTTGGTGTGATGAAAACGATATCATCCCCAAAACCAGTTTGGCTTTCGAGCGCGACATGATACAGTTCATGTAGCGACGAAACATGTTTCCGATATACAGTGGAACAAAGCAAAGCGACAATGTACAGGCACCTGCTTGGTTAACTTTGAAAAGGCTTTCGACACCGTATGGTTAGAAGGACTTGTCTATAAGTTAACAAACCTGGGTATGCCGCAATATCTGTTATACATCATTTATGATATGATAATGGACAAACATTTTGTGGTGAAATGCGGGGACATACTCTCCAACAAGACTTTCCAAATTAAAAATGACTTACAGCAGGGAGCTGTGAATTCTCCCATTCTATTCAATATTTACACTAGTGACCTAGTGAGTTCTCTCGAAAACGCCATTGCGTACGCCGATGACATAGTGGTGTACAGAACAGGAGGAAAAATAGACGTCATCAATATGCACCTTCAAGATGACTTCAACAAAATAACCCAATTTTGCGACGACTGGAAATTAAAGATTAATTTCCAAAAAACCGAGACTATCCTTTTCAGAACGCCCCTATCCAGGGCCTCGAGGGATACAAAATACAACTGGAAACACTTTTCTATTGTAGGTAACAATAACCTTCCACTGCAAGTGAAAACTGTAATTAGATACCTTGGCATCTGGCTAGACCAGTATCTATATTTTGACGAGCACATAGTAGCGTCCCTCTCCGCAGCTAAAAGCGCATATTCTATGACATGAAGTCTATTCCGGAGTAGTCTTCTTGACCCAAGAGTTAAAATAATTTCGTACTCGGCATTCATCCGACCAGCTTTGGCTTATGGCTGGCCAGTATGGTATAATATATCTCCACTTTATATGGAGAAGTTTCGTGTGTTCGAACGGCAGTGGTTGCATTCCTGCCTCGGACTTTATAGAACACCAGAGTCGCAATACAAAAAATTCTATCCCAACAAAATTCTGTATAACAAATCGGGGTTAAATAGGATAGACAATTTCATAATTAAAATTATTCGTGGTCACACAGCAAGGGCAATGTGCAGTGACAATAATCTTATCTCGGGAGCATTCTATCCCAATGATATGTATCTGGAGAATACCTTCCAGAATGGGTTTATTCCCCCAGAAGCGTTCCCTTTCTTGGATCAAAAAGACCTTATCCAAGACGTGCATGGAGTCCCGATTATTTATCACGCTCTTCGTGGTGCCAGGGACAAACGAATTCTCCATGATAGTGATATCTCCAATGCCTCAAACCGCATGCGTTTTAGCACGGCGATCAGCGAAAGAGATAAATCAGTCAAAGATCGAACATCTCCCAAATGGTGGTGGCTTCTCAATGAGGAGAGGACTTCACTTCCTCAGACATAGTATGCCTCTCAAGAGCAACGCTCTCCTTCCTCTTGCCCCCCCCCCCCCCCCCCCCCCGCCACCTCCCACCATTACTTTTGTGTAGCTATTCTATTTTATTTTGTATTTCTTATTTTATGTTTTATTCGTTTCGTTTTGAAGGTTTTGTTTGTTATAATAATAATAAAAAAAAAAAAAAAAAAATTTTAATAATAATAAATACATATAGATGTAAACGAGGAGTCCCTCTAATATATGACTTATTTATATAAGAAAAAAAAAAAAACAAAAGATGTACGCCGAAAGGCATATATAAAAATCAATTTGTAATGTGTAATTTAGAGAGCTCGCATAGAGCCAGTAAGTTAATTTAAGGATTGTGATTGTAGAAAAGGGTTCAACATTTACCCCTAATATTATACATGTAAAAATAATTAGGAAAATAAATGTGGTTTATAAACTAAAAAAAAAAAAGAACCACTTCTTCAAACATTGTAGAAAAGCATCAGGTCTTTCTAGTACACTCTTTGAGGTACCTACCTGATTGAGCAATCGAAAGAGCAACACTGTAAAGAAATCACAGTAGGCTGTGGTGTGGAATTTAAAGATCAATTACATATTTAAGAAAGGTTTCCTAAAGTTATAACCATGAAAAAGAGTATGTAGAAAAATGTGGCCCTTTAAAACCATACAAACGTCTTGTAGGAGGAATCTTCAGGGAGCTGAGCAAACTAGTTTTTCAAAGACTAATTTCTGCAATACTTAACAGTAGTTGTATTTTATTTTTACAGTCACTTCTCCATAACAAATTATCCACAAAATCTTAGTGGAGCCAAAGCTCCGTAACAAATAGAAGTAGCCAAGAGTGCTTCGTAAACATTGTTCCAAATGTATTAATCAGATGTAAATGTTAATTCGATTTAATAACAACGAAAAAGGAACTTGTAGATTTACAGAGATTGTGATAGTTGTGATAAAAATAAAAATAAGAACTTATAATTACAGTAAACCAAGGCAGAGAAACTTTTATCATCTTGTGCCAACCTCCGCAGTTGATCGATCCATGAAAAAAAAGGACAAACCGAATAAATTTATTCACTATAATATTTACTCGTATACCTTGTTGCACGTAGATATTACATCAGCTTAAGTCGCAAATGTGTTTCTCATTTCGAACATATCAAGGACAGCGGGTTAATGTTTCATTCAAAACATTTCAAATACACATGTGAAATATGATAAACTGTTGGGTTTTTACTTTTCAATTGACACTTGTGTGACTCATTTTTGAGACAATTAATTGTATAATATTATAATTAAAAAACCTACAGCGAAGCTTTGCTACACAAAGCGTTAAGATATCAAGATCTCATGTAGCACTGATGTACAAATTCTGACTTGTTTGCTTTGCTGTTTAAATGTACAATAGAAAATTTTTATTTCAAGACAGCTGCTCCACGTTTCAAATAGACAACGGCGTAGGAAAATTTCCAAATGAAAAATTTGTTTATGAATGGGTAATTAGCAAAATGCAATTAATCAGTTATGACGTGGGAGAAATTCTCATTAAATTAACAGAAACAGCTGTATCAGTTTTCGAAATGCAGTACAAGTTGGTAACTTACTTCGGGTTTTTCATGATTGCAATTATATCTCAGGAGTTTGCAACGTTGCCAGCGGATATGACAGCCACCGCCCCCGTGAGCGAAGATACGGTACAGATCATCTTCAGTTTTCACACTTGGACGATGGCCGTTTTTAGACAGAATTTTCCACTGTGCGATTTACAATCCACGATAAACTCTCTTCGCTGAATTGTGATCTTCGGATACAGAGGCGGTTTGTTTATTTAAGTTAACTTTATCGACTTAGGGACAAGTTATTCAAGACATTTCATATTGAGGTTTTCACATTAAGTAAAGGGGGTGCGGCCCCAAAACGATAGTAGGTGTTGGGTGTAACAACTGCTGAATGAAGGACAGCCAGGTTGTCTGGTCGGATTTCGACAAATTTTTCTGAGGACTAAGTTCTGCACGATCTACAATGGTTGTATTTTATTTTTACGGTCACCTGTCTAACATTGAGAATGGGCACATGATACATAATTAAAACTTCGCCCGAATCAATAAACTGATTTGCATTCGATTTTCAAAGAAAGACGCCATTCCCCAATATCGATTTCCCTGCCTGGAATCATAAAATCCGTCATGCTGGTTAGTAACAGCAACGCATGGGTGGAAGACACTGTTTCTACATAGTGAAATAGTTCAGTTTATCACCAAATCGCGCTTTCACATTCCAATGCAAAAAAAAAACAACCGGTATCCCCTCTTTCCTATATAAAATAAATACAAGCAATACGCTTGAGAATAGTTCTTGCCAGAAAAGTATTCTCATCTCTCCCCATTTCCCTTTCGCGGAATGCACTTCGCGTTATTAATTCCGAGAAATACCCCCAAGTTCCCCTCTTTCCTGTACAGAAAAGTACAAGCATTCGCTTGAGAACAAAATCAATATCAGGTGAACGGTATGCATGAGTATACTTGTCAACTCCCTTTTTTTCAACATCCTTTCTTCTAAATTAAAGGCTAGACAAAAAATGCTTAAATTCCAGTTTAATTATCTTATGTTATAGTATGTTATAACACGATAAACTTTACTTGTCTATTGTACAATTTGCCTTTCGACGACAGAACTCTGTTTTTTTTTTAATTATGTTTATTTTAATCACAAAGAAAAACTAAACAAAAACGATGCTCCCATCTCTCTAACCCATCCAAATAGTACTCGGCGTTTTTCTCTGCAAAATATATGTTCACGAAGGTGATTGCCTCCTCATTGGACGAAAATCTCTGTCCTCCGAACGCAATTTTTAGATTAAGGAACAAAAAGAAGTCGCTTGGGACTAGATCTGGTGAGTAAGGCGGATGATCAAGCAGTTCAAACCGTAATAAGCGATTCCCGCCATGGGAACCGCTGAGGTGTGAGACGGCGCGAGGTCTTGGTGAAACAGGATTTTCTTTTTCTGCAAATGTGGCCGTTTTTCCGCAATTTCTGCCTTCAGTTGGTCAAATAATGATGCGTAGTATGGTCCTGTAATGGTTTTTCATTTTCCAAGATAATCGATTAAGATAACTCCATGACTATCCCAAAAAACAGTCACCATCACTTTACCCGCCGAAAAAACAGTTTTTGCTTTTTTTGGAGCCGATTCCCACTTTGCAGTCCACTGTTTTGACTGTATTTTTGTTTCGGACGTATAATTGTGTATCCAAGTTTCATCAACAGTAATTAATCGGCGCGAAAACTTGGATTTATTGCGCCTAAACTGCCCCAAAAGAGCGTTGGAAATGTTCATTTGAACACGTTTTTGTCTAATGCGAGCAAACGCAGCACCCAACGTGCGGACAGCTTTCTCATGACTAAATGTTGATTTAATATGTGACAAACACGTTCTTTGGACATTTTCATAGCCTCTGCTATCTCTCTCACTTTAATTCGGACGCCGTCTAGCACCATTTGGTGAACTTTAGCGATGTTATCGTCAGTTGTTGCAGCTTTTGGACGTCCGTCCCAAACGTTCATCGTCTCCCAGGCTCTCACGGCCACGTTTAAATTTAACTCCCCAAAATGTCACTGTGGTAAATTATGGTGCAGAGTCCCCATACACAGACACCAACTCATCTTGTATTTGCGTAGGCGTATTGCCTTTCAAAAACAAACATTCAATGACAGCTCGATACTCAATTTTGTCAATTTTTACAAAAACACTCACATCGACTCACTCAAACGATTGTCAAATAAAAACTACGCGTCCCAAATGGCTGAAATTTCGGTGAGTAACTGCCAAAAGATGCACAACTACATTCACTAGCTTTTATTGACGAGTGCTGCTGTGGGGGTTCTCTATATCACACGGAGAAACAACCCACAATTCTAACCAACCTCGACCGCTAACAGAGCGTCACCCTACCCTAACCTGTAACCCATTTCAGAACATGCCAAAACAAATCCCAATCTGCAAGCGCATCCATCCCGAACTTGCAAGAATCCATCTCCCAATCTGCAATGAAAGGTATTTCTCAAAACTTCCAACAAAATTCAATTCAATACAATACATTCTAAATCATCTCCAATTATATGTGGGGTGATGTAATTCACCCCACATATAATTTTTCCCAAAATTGCTTCGGTCAATTTTCTACTTAATTCATATTCCCTCCTTGCGACCAAGCAATCTTAATTTACCCGGAAATCCATATGCTGTAATAAAACACATATTTAAACCTAGAACGGAATATTAACCATCACCACCAACTATACCGAGCCGCATACATTTCCCCGAAATTACTTAGGTTAATATCCTATCTAAATGATATTCCTTGCTTGCACCCAAGCAATTCCAATTTCCCCCGGAAACTCAGGCCCACACTTGCTCGTGTTCCCAAAACCAATTTCTCGGTACACATAGCAACCGAGGAATCTAGCCCAGCCAGTACGGCAGGAATTCCCGGAAACAAACGCCCTATGCAAGCATAGTAACTCTTCTCGAAATTCCTAGCAAGTGGCAGTGATTTATTTCTGCTATGGCTCAGGCAGAAGCCTGGAGAAAACCTTCAACAGTTGCAGGCAGACATTGAGCGGTTGACAAACTTATCTTATTCAAATATGACTAAGGAATTTCTGAACGAGGTAGCAATGGATCCATTTATAAATGCACTCCAAGACCGGGACTTGCAACAAGCCGTTCGTTTGGCAGGAAAGAAGACGACTAATGAAATACTGGCGTTTGCATTGGCATATGAATCTGCTAAACTGGCTACCAGGAATACGTATAGAGTCCAAGAAATGTCCGTGGAGGAATGTTCCTGCCAAAGAATCGGGCATGTACAACGAAGAACTCCGAGGCCTGATATGAAGTGTTGGACATGCGGCGAAGTCAGCCACATCTCTGTTGACTGTAGGAAACGTCGATGAATGAATGAAACATCAAGTGAGAATTGTTGTTCATGTGCTAATCATAAGAGGAGACTATCAACGGACCAACCTGAGGTCAAAAGCTCGGGAAACTTGTAAGGGCAGACTTTAAGGGGCGAAAGTCGCCTGGTGGTGAGTGCAGCCCCAGTATCGTAACTGTATCACAACTCCAACGGGATAACCAAAGTTTGGTTATAACTACGATTGTTAATGCAAGGACAACAACAGTGACAATCGACACTGGAGCAACGAGCTCAATAATTCGTCCGGATGTCGTGGGCAAAATAGCCCTTAATAAAAATAGAAGATACGCTTTGAGGACTGCCACAGGAGAATGCTCTACAGTCTACGGAGAAGTCGAGAGCATAATACTGCTGGGCACTGCGAATTGGTAACTTGGAGGTTGCTATTACACTGCAGGACGAACAATTGCGAAGGCTGAAATGTTATGCGCGTGAGGAGGATGAGATCCCAGCTCGTTCAGACTCGGTAATTTGGACCAGTCTCGAGAGTGATCCCGGTGACAATCGATTTTACATCACCGAGGCTGTACAAAATCAGCGTAAGGGGAACATCCTTGTTGGGAAAGCCCTTATCGATGCGAAGAAGCACATCGTACCCGTCAGAGTACTAAATGCGTCCAAGGAGCCGATCACAACAAGAAAAGGAGAGGTAATCGCAGAATGTGCACCCGTGTTAATGATAAGCTCAATTCAGACAAGGGGGGAGGACCATTCAATTCAACAGCCCGCTGGCGCGTCCTCTATGGTTAATAAGTTGATGTCCCAGAAAATCGAATTAACAAACATAGAAAGGGCAAGCGTTAAATCACTCCTGAACGATTTTTCTGATATTTTTGTGACAGGAAATGATAAATTCGGACGCACCGGTATAGTTAAACATCGCATTGACACGGGTGAGTCAAGACCTATAAGACAGCAACCTCGTCGACTACCGTTGGCCAAACAATCAGAAGTAGGCAACATGATTCGAGAGATGGAAGAGCAAGGAGTCATCGAAAAATCATCGAGCCCATGGGCTTCGCCGGTAGTGCTGGTCACGAAGAAGGATGGGACAACTAGATTTTGTATCGACTACCGCCGGTTAAACGACGTTACGAAGAAAGACAGTTACCCACTTCCTCGAATTGACGACACACTAGATACCCTTTCTGGAGCTCAGTGGTTTTCAACATTGGACCTAAAAAGCGGTTACTGGCAAGTGGAAGTGAAGGAGGAGGACAAGGAGAAGACAGCGTTTACTACCGGAAAAGGACTTTATCAATTCAACGTGATGCCCAATTTGGGTTGTGTAATGCTCCAGCAACGTTTGAACGATTAATGGAAAGTGTTCTACGGGGACTTACATGGAAGACGTGCCTTGTGTACTTGGACGATATAATCGTTGTCAGAAGGAATTTACCAGAACACATCAATTATCTGCGCTCCGTCTTCGAACGACTAAGACAGGCTAACTTAAAGCTCAATTCGAAGAAATGTGAACTCTTCCAAAGGAGAGTAAAATTCCTGGGACACATTGTTTCATCTTCAGGAGTCCAAACGGATCCTGATAAGATAGCAGCTGTCCAAGAGTGGCCTACTCCAGAAGATAAACAACAGTTAAGAAGCTTTATGGGACTAGCCACATATTACCGACGGTTTGTTAAAGGTTTCGCTAACGTGGCTAAGGCCCTACACGAACTAACGGGTAAAGACAAAAAAATCAATTGGACAGATAAGTGTGAGGCAGCATTCAACACATTGAAGGCCGAGTTATGTAACACTCCAACATTGGCATTCCCAAGATCGGATCGCCCGTTTATATTGGATACTGATGGAAGTAACACAGGAATTGGAGCAGTTTTGTCACAGGAAATCGATGGTGAAGAGAGAGTTGTCGCATATTATAATCGAGTTCTATCTAAGCCAGAGAGAAATTACTGCGCAACAAGAAAGGAACTGCTGGCGGTCGTAGAAGCCGTTAAGAATTTCCATAAATACCTCTACGGACGTCGATTCCACCTTCGGACGGATCATGCCGCCCTGAAATGGTTGCTAAATTTTAAGAATCCGGAAGGACAAATAACTCGTTGGATCGAACGACTTCAAACGTACGATTTCCAAATTTCCCACCGTCAAGAGAAGGTACATAATAACGCTGATGCTCTATCAAGAAGACCATGTAAACCAGATTGTAAACATTGTCATAGAGCGGAAGAGAAAGAAGGGGCGTACGACCTGCGAAATGTACAAGTAGAAGTACTAGATGGGTGGACGAGTGATGCTACACGCGCAGCTCAACTTCAGGATGTAGATATGTCTGGAATATAAAGAAAAGAACGAGCGTGGAACATTTAAGGTATATTGGGAACATTTAAGGCATATTGGGCACAATGGAATTCCTTGCTGGTGGAAGATGGAATTCTAAAGCATAAATGGGAAGCCGCGGACGGAAAATCCCATCGAATGCAGATTCTAGTCCCACCATCAAAAGTAAAAGATGTACTAACAGAAATGCACGACGGGGCCTCCGGTGGACATCTGGGAGTTAATAAAACACTTTCAAAATTACGATCTCGATTCTACTGGCTTCACATGAGAGATGACGTCGAGTCTTGGTGTAGGAAGTGCACAACTTGCACTGCGACCAAAGGACCAACAGCAAGACCAAGGAGCGCTATGAAGCAGTACAACGTGGGTGCCCCTTTCGAGCGAATTGCGATTGATATCTCAGGACCATTCCCAAAAACAAACGACAACAACAAATACATGTTGGTTATCATGGATTACTTCAGCAAGTGGGTGGAAGTCCTTCCAATTCCAAACCAAGAAGCAACAAGCGTCATTGAGCAGCTTATCAATAATGGGATCAGCAGATATGGAGTCCCCTGTGAGCTTCATTCCGATCAGGGCCGAAACTTCGAATCACAGATATTTCAAGGCATCTGTGCGGCACTGGGCGTAAGGAAAACTAGGACCACACCCTTACATCCACAGTCAGACGGAATGGTCGAAAGGTTCAACCGAACAATGAAAGAGTATTTATCGAAGGTCGTTAGTGATCACCAACGAGATTGGGACAAATATGTACAAACCTTTCTCATGAGCTATAGATCGGCTAATCACGATACGACGGGCCATTCTCCAGCAAGAATTATACGATTACCAGCCGATCTGCGATTCGGAATACCTCCAGACGCCATAGATAAAACCGAAGACTACGTAGCCGAATGGAGAAATCGCCTCGATGAGATTCATCATTTGGTTCGAAAGCAAATCAAGGTATCCAGTGACAGGATGAAAACAAACTACGACGTTCGAGCCAATGCATCCGGATTTAATGCAGGCGATAATGTGTGGCTTTATAACCCTCATCGGCAAAGAGGAAGAGCCCCGAAGTTGCAGCAACATTGGGAAGGACCGTATAAGATTCTCACAAGAATTAACGACGTTGTCTATAGGATTCAGCGAAGACCGAACGCCAAAATGAAAGTGGTACATCGTGACAGACCGACGACTTTTGTTAACCCAGAAGACCAGTGAACTTAGTTTGGGACGAACTAATCTAGGCGGAGGGGAGTGTGACGCATATGACAATCAGTACTAGAATATTCGAGAAGGTCCAAAACAAAGTACTAGAATTTACAATATAAATTAGTTTCACAACAATATTGAAAATATTGAATATGGAATACTAGAATATTCTATTAAGTACTGGAAAACTGGAGACTATGGACAATAGAACATTCAAGATTATGGAACAGACGGAAACGAAACAGCGAATCAGAATGTGAGGAAACGGTATAAATACGTCGCACACAGCTCATGGAGACAAGTAGAAAGTAATAAGTAAGAAAGTGAAGCAAGCGATAAGTAAGAAGTAAAATACGCGATAAGTATGGAAGCGATAAGTCAAGAAATCATTGCGTACGGTAAAAGTAACGGTTGTGATTAACGGACTAATAAAGTGTTATATTAATTATAAATCGATTTAACGGCTCTTATTTATTTTATATAATTAATCCAGCGAACCCTAAGCTCGCTACAATATTAAAAGAAACATCAGCGAACAAAACAAGTGTTTTCATTTCCCCCTTGGTGCTCGAATTTCGGACGCCGGTTTGCGAGGAACTCTTTAGTGGGGTGGTAGTGAACTAGTGCCATACGCTGGCACATATACTTCTTCACCCCCACTCTGCTATCTTAACGTTGAGGACGGAACATTTCCAGTCCTTCCTCGTACTTCTTGCTCGCTCATAGCTGTGTCGACTACAAAGTCGAGCGCGACAACAGCCACGCACAAGATTATCTACCTCGCAACCTAAGCAAAAGCATTGATTCTAGTGGGTTAGTGCGAAGAAAGCCTCTGGAAGCATAAAAGAAATCAAACGAGACTTGTTGTCTTAGATAGATACTTTGAGAACTCAATATGCTTGGAGTTCACATTAAATCGATTTTTAATCAACTAGTCAATTTATAATAACAGTTGCAATTTCCATCGGCCACCGAGTGAAATTAAAGCCCAATAACAGTAATAAAAGGGTACTTTCTCAAGAATGCCTTCTGAATTACGTTTCTGACATAATTTGGTAATTTCAGTATCAAAGCTTCGTGCTCCTACATATCAAATGTGAACATCTTATCTTTGACAGAGTCGATGTAACAATAGATTTAAATGGTAACCACCACTTGAAGCACCGTTTTCAATGTTAGAAAAAAAAACCGGATCACTTTTTATTTCGATGTAATCAATTGTAACTGACGGAAGGTACTATAAGAATCAGACGCGATTACACAGCTTATGAAAATCAACCTTTCAACCGGATATCTCCATTCGAACGCATAAGCTTTTGGGATTCTTATATAGAACGGTGGCTGAATCGAGGTAAACGAAAAAACGAAATTTATTCACGTTTAGTTGGAATATATTCTCACGGTGTACCGCCTACTCTACAGCGAGTATAAAAGAAGTAACCACACTCCACTTTTCCTGACGACAGAACATATGCGGAGTAATGAAGAACACATTGTGGTGATGAAACCTACAATATCACATTTTATCGTCTGCTCAGCAATGCAAGGGAATGGTGAAATCGGATAAATTTGAATAATATGCTTTCAATGTTCGTCCTTTCATCGTTTCCAAATGCCAGCCTGAGTGGCTTATGTTGACACATTCGATTTAGGCAAGCGAGTGCTCATATCGGGATATTTAAGTAAGAGGATTGATGGCAATAACGATTCTCTCATTTTGAAATTACCTTGATTTACCGAAATTCGTATTTACAGCCTGATTCACACTTAAGTAATGGTGAATGGAAGTCAGCAAGAGTCACACGGGCGCCTCCAGAATGACACTCAGTGAAAATTTCTTTTTCAATATGAATTCCTTTTGAGGTCAATCAGGTTGTTCGTATCGACATTTTGGAAGTATTGTGCCCCATCAATTGCCAAATACTTTTTTATTGTGAATACATATCGGAGAAAAGATTTTTCAGAAAGGTGAAACGTATCATAAACATCGTAATAGAGGTCAAGGCTATGAAATCTAATATTATGATGCCGATTCAAATATCAAACAAAAAGGACAATATACTTGATTAGTGTTCGTTCACAAAATGCGTTAATTGATGATAAAATTTTATATTAAAAACTATCGAATTACCATTCAGTGTATGTTTTCGTGTCCAGTAAAAGGACGTCAATGCTTTTACAATAATAATAAACTTGGGAAAAATCCAATACCTGGATTCAGTTCTTCTGTCAATTTTCTGAGTGAAGCAATTTGTCTGACGTGGTGTACGGTGGGTCATTCTTCCTACAGCAGAATCAGTTTTGATAAAGGAAGCTTCGAAAACGTTAATTATAGGTAAAACGTATATTCGCTAGTAAGTTCCCACCAAAATTGTTTCCAGCGAAGCAACACGATGCGGTCCTACTTCCAAAATGTTCGGGTTACAAAATACCCATTGTCTCAAAAACGAATTTAAAACTACGATTCTTAAAGCTAATTTTATATAAATATGGTATGTAAAAAGTGGAAACCCAAAGGGGACTTAGGAAGCGGAGTTTTTAAGTGAAAGTGCCAAGACTAAAATGAAAAAGGATTATATTAGAATTTACACTCCATAACATGTTAGAGATAGGTTTGTTAAATCCGTAAAAGGAGTGATGGGTGGAAATGTATTGAAGACTCCAAACCCGTTAACTTGTGAGAGTTGGTATTGAAAAAGATGGAGTTGGGAAGATTTATACAGTCAACTGAATGTAAAGAAAGTATGTGGGTTCTTTTACGGCATTTAAATTTATTAGTTTGAAGCGGTTTATATGGGGGAGCAGGATCAAGGGGTCTTCCCACATCAATCCTCAGAGAACAAATCCTAAGAATGTAAGTTACATGCTTTCGATTCTGTGAATGTGAATATTTTAATAAGAATAAATCACCGACTGACATATTCAAGTAGTGGGCGATATAAAGAAATGTAAAGCATCGGGTCACGTAGGGATTGGCGAATATTTTAGACCAATTTTATACAAAACTGAAAATTGAGTTTGCCTTAACGACTTTCTCATCGATACGTGAGAAGCAATAAAATGCCAAGGCCCCGAATCGATTAAATGATGGTTAAAGGTTCACACTATTGTGGAAAGGGACGGGAAGGAGAATAGATACTCTTACGTATAAAAGTATTGGCATTTGGCAATATTGATTCCGAAGCTGATTGTAAGATACCAAACCGAAATATAGGAATTTATTTGTAAGGGGACAGAATAATGTAGTGAAGAGATGGCCCTAAAAATGTTATATCGTTATGATCATAGCAATACCGTTTACAGTTAATATAAAAAGGAGCGGACCTAAGTTCCTGCCTTGGTAAACACCAAAGGCTGCCAGAAAACTACTGCATAGAACAGATTCAATGTGCAGTCTGTAAAGCTTTTAACAAATCATGTTCAAAACAGAATGTAGACAATTGAAATAGAAGAAATTTATATAAATTTTATTGAATGCCTTACTGCAGCAAACAAATGTCTACGGGAATGCAAATATTACTCCTTGTTGTACCGCCTGGAGAATAGTTTTGACAAGACTCAAGAGACATAAGGTTCTACACATAACTTTGATGTCCGATAATACATTAAAAATTAAGATACCTTTGGAGAAGTCGAACAAAAATGTCAGTTAAACACAGAAGCTGCCCTAACTATGCTACTGCCACACTTCGTTGGATCGGGACATAGTATGAGTATTATCCTCGTGACAATGACAACGTAAGTCTAAACACTTACCCATAGGCTTTGCACATTAAAATCTGTAAAGTTTCCGAATGCTCTCTAACATTGAGGAAGGCCAAACGACTTTAAATTAAGACATTAGCCAAGTTTGATATGTGCTGCAGTGTCCTGAGGAACCAGCAAATAAGGATTTTAGAAAATCAGGCCAGAATTTAATCATTTGTGGCCCAGCTAATTAGGTCGAAGTTTAACCCTTATGTCAATGACCAACTTTACCGACAGTAATCATTTCATTCACGATTGCTCGGCCTAGTAGACGAATTTCTGTCCCATGTCTTAGATCATCTCCATTCAAACGTTTCTGAATGATAATTACGAAATTTCAATGAAAAAAAATTTTTTTTTTACTTTCAAATTGACATTTTAAAAAATCGAAATGGGTACCCGGGTGCCCGGTCATTGACATAAGGGTTAATAAAAAAAAATGGTTCTAAAATGTAAAATCCAAAAACACAAAACATCAACAACAATTTGTTTACTGTTTTCGGGTGTATTTAAGTTTAGTGGGGCTGTGGCGTTTCTAACAGATACACACACAATACACAAGCAAATGTTGAAGAACACCGAACGAAAATCGAATAAGAAAATGCATCAGAGCCGTATACCACAGCGATAACATAACATTTCCCCATCAGTTGAGTGTACTGTTGGCGCAAGCCTGATAATCTTGCCCCGAAAAACAAACTATTATGGCAAATTTGTCATGCCTCGGGTGGATCGGAAACGATAATATAATCATTAACGTTCACGGACCTACAGAGGAGTCCCCTGACCACGAAAAAGAACAATTCTACGAGAACATCGAATGCGCCCGCAATGCCTGCCCAAGATACGAAGTGAAAATCGTTTTTGGCGATTTGAATGCGAAATAGTTCGGAAGACGGCCTTCAGGCACAACGCAGGTTCCCATAGCTTGCATGAGAACACTAATGACAATGCACTACGAGTCATCGAACTGGCAGCATAAAAAAACTTGATCATTGTGAGTACCAGGTTTCCACGTAAAGATATCCACAGAGCCACCTGGGTATCACCTGATGGAGCCACTCGCAATCATATTGATCAGGTGTTGATAGATCGCCGCCACCCCTCGAGCCCGATGACGGTACGAACGTACCGAGGTGCCAACGTCGACTCGGATCACTATCTTGTTGGTATAGTTTTCCGACCCCGGATTGTCTTACGGAGACGTATTGCATCCGCGGGTCAGGTTCGAATCAACACGGCTGCCTTACGCAATGAGTATACCAGTAACACCTTTGGTCATGCGCTAGGACTCGCCCTCGAAGAGCTCGATGGAGGGAGAGTAAGTCCTGGGGCCAGAATGCCGGGCGTAGAAGAGAAATTGACACGCCTTAAGAATGCTGTTATTAGTACTGCTAACTCAATCTTAGGCAGTAGTCGTAGATATCGGAACGACTGGTTTGATGATGAGTTTATGATTGGCGAATTTAAAGAAGGTTTTCGGGTTATGTTTCAGATTGGTCTCAGTTTTTATAGGATAGTTATGGTAAACGGTATTATATAGTTCAGCGAATTGGAACTAACAGCCTAGAAAGTTAGAGTTGTCGGGAATAGTTCGATTTCGTGACAATCGGTCGTCACTCTTCCCTCGGGTCTGAGGAAGCACGGTGGCGACCGCAACGAGCTTTCTCGGGAGCGGTCTTAAGAGATCCCTCGTCCTTTTAAGGTAAGGAGACGCGCTCCCTAGGTGAAAGGCTACAACAGTAGCCCATAGCTTTTCCCATTTGTTATGCAGGGAGCAAAGCTTGCGATTTTACAAGGAGGGGAAGGGGTCTATGTTCGATGTATTTCAGTATATAAATGGGTGATGGCATCTTCGATAGTATATTGGTTAGTGTACCCGCATGTCACGCGGGAGACCGGGGTTCGTTTCCCGGTCGGGGAGCCTCTGGCGCAAGACTAATGACCTTGCCCGGAAAAAACAAATCATTATGGAAAATTTAACAAGCCTCAGGACTTGCTAAATAAGGCCAAGACCGGCTGCCGGTTGTAGTGCCGATGATGATGATGATGATGATGATGGTGGCATCATCGACGGATAGGTGATCGTACTTGAACGATGGACGGGCTAGGTAGTCAGTGATGAGGCAAAAATTACCCAAACTGGCGAAAATAGGATGACATCGGCTCGAAATCGAGACCGGTGGAGCGACTTGCTAAATAAGGCCAAGACCGGACCCCGGTTGTAGTGCCGATGACCATGGGTAAGCAAGAAGAACAGGGTAACCAGAAACGAACCTCTAGCGTTTGTAACAGATACACACGCAATACATAAGTAAACAGTGAAGAGCACCGAAAGAAAACCGAATAAGCAAAAAGCTCTGCACCAAATAATAACATAGCAATTCCACATTAGTTGAGTGTACTTGAGTTTAGAAACCGAATTCGTATATGCGGCCGTTAGTCTGATGTTTCAATGGTCGATCCTCACCCGTTTCATCGTGTGTTCAAGTTACCATCTCCACTACCGTTGCTAAACGCTATAATCCCGATGTGATTTGTGTACAACAAACAATCACAATCTCCCATAGGTAAACAGGACTTTACTACTACGATCCCGACTTCTGCACAGAGCACCGGCTCACTCGTCTGCTCCGCCGATCTCCCCATCGCTCCTCGCTCCGTCGTTTTGTTGTTGATCGTAACAAATTTACTGAGGAGGGAGTAGTGTAGCATGTCTAACAGATACACACACAATACATAAGCAAAGAACAATATAGAAAGAACACCGAATAAACAAAAACCATCAGCCGTATGCCAAACAATAGCATATCAATTCCACATCAGTTGAGTGTACTTGAGTTTAGAAATCGAATTCGTACACGCGGCCGTGGCCTGCTGTGTTGAGAATTTGATCAATTTTTAGTGATTCTCACCATTATAGCGTCGGTTCGAACCACACGTTCTTCACTATCGTCGCAAACTCTGTAAACTAACCATACAATATAAATTGCCATCTTATTAGGGTTGGTGGTGTCTTCTTCAAGAAACTCGGATACTTCTTCACCATTTTCTTCATTGTTTGGTCGTTGGCGTTTAATTTTATTTATAATTAATGGTTTGTCATTCCGAAAACAGACTCAGCTCCGGACGAAGAGTAAATGAGTCTTGCCCAGTACGTTCGTGTATAGTTTGTTTATTGTGTATTTATATTTAAAATTAAAGTTGAGTTTTTTGTTTGAGGTAGTAGGTTCGCAGGATTTGGGTTTTTCAAGCTCTTAATAGAACAGTCCGTTCTATAGCATCCCAAATCCTACCGGCACGATATAAATATGAATTTAACTAAATCTGTACTCACGCTAGAGATAGATTGTTGAAAATCAACCCAACTAACGTCCATCGGCTTCTATTTGAGGTATCCATTTCGTGGTTCAGTTTCGCTGCAGCGACTGTTCTTGCTGGGTTTTTCCTTTACTTGCAGCCCATCAAGGCGAATCGGCACACAAGAATTATCATATTATAACTATGATTCAAGGCCACTGAATAAACTCAACTTAACCGTTGTAAGTATTATTTTGAAATGTTCTTCTTAATTAAAACAAACGTGAATATTTTGCAAATTCCGACAAATTCGCACGACAGAAAAAATGTTCAAGTGTTTTTAAGTTTTTCTTTTATTTATGTTTATATTACTCTTTGACACAATTTCGCTTCTCATATTCGCTACTACAATACGATACAAGAAGGAGAGTGCATAGAACAGGGAGCGATTGCGCAGCCAAGTCAGTGAAGTCGTGAATTTCCAGGCTCTTATAGACCGATAAATACTAGTGGTAATAGCAATACGATACATTCATACTAGGTACTAAACTTTTCAATGTGTTCAATATCCACCAACTGTCCGCTACACCGGAGCCACACCGCAAGACAATCCACGAGCGCACAACGAATTTTGAAAATCGAGAGTCAATTTACGACAGAATGTCATCGGTCATTCGCGTCCTTTTATATGGGGTGCCAAACTTACCCCCACTTTTCCGCTTACCTATACCTTGAATGTGGTGTCGGCTCTCGCTGGTTTGAACACCCTTCAAGAAATTATCAGGTACAGAAAAACTAACGGAAAAGTAACGGGAAATTTATTTGGAAGTATGTATTTATGTGTGTCGTGGCCCTTGTATAGAGAATTTGGTAATTCATTGGTTTAAGAATCACAGCATGTTGCGAGATAGGGGATGAAAGGGGTGGGTAACAATAGTGTGTTCACTTTCCATTAAAGTCGTGACTAGTCAAAATTGAATAGTCTGTCCATTCTATATACAACGGAAACGTTGGCCATGCCGACTTTTTAGGACGGGATTTTATTTTGTAAGGAAAAATATTGTGGAAATGTTTAATATGGTGAATGTCTTTGTAGCGTGAAAAAATGTTGCTTTATGTGTGAGATATGGGTTTTTGGTCAATTAAGGACCCGAATTTACGTAATTATTTGGGGTGCGGCTATATATTATAATATATAAAAATCGGCCCCCGCCACCTTTTTTTTAGAACACTAGCTTAGAATGTGCCGTGAAAATTATTTAGAGTGTAGGTTGTGGTCAGAGAAGTGTTGGACTAAAATCTTCACTCTAAATAAATTTGGACCATTTGTATTCAAAAACACAAACTCTGAAATCGGAAAATTTACCAGAAATGCTAACCAATGCTTTCCAAGAAACTTCAAATTTCCATAACATTACACAATAATATGAGGTACAAGGATCTATTTCACTAGGCAATCGCAGTATTGTTGTTTACAACCTTGTAAATGGTGCAACCTGTAAAATCGAAGCCGTGGCTTCTTCAAACCCCATCCCGCCCAACCATAAAAAAACATACCCGCCCAATTCCTTTCGGTGCAAACCTGTATCACATTTTGTTTATTTAGGACACCCATGTCGGACATGAAGAAAAAGTGCGAAAATGTTACTTCATTTGCGGTTGACCCAATTATAGTATTTCCAAAAAATTATTTTGTCGCACGGATAATTATTCTGATCTCGGAACGGAGCAAAGAGTTTGTGGCCACCGAGAGAAAATTCTTTTATGATAAATAAGTATAGTATATGGTGTATAATTAAGTTAATGATATTATGGTGTTCACCATTGCCCGCCATTCTTCCATATAGCTGCGAGTATATCTTATTACGTGAATGATATGGCGGTGTCCACCATCTAATATCCCCCCCCCCCCCCCCCCCCCCTCCACACACTCACCATTCTTCCAAGAATGGGTTATTAGGGTTACACTTCCACACTTCCACAATAATGGTTATAATCCATCTATCTGGCAAAAATAACTGTGCGCTCCACTGTGGTGCCGGTGTCAAGAAGTAGTTTTCACCTACAGAATAATAGCCGACAATTCCAGGAACCAAGGCAATAGATTGTGGAAGTCATTTAATGGTTTGAATTCTCTAAATTTATTTGAAGGCTTTGCCAAAGTGGCATTATTTATTACATGTCATGGGCGGATGCGCCGGCAATTGGTCCCTTCAACTTTCAAAACGGACTGTTGAGAATCGTTCTCCATGTATTCATTTTGTTGTGACTTGTAGCCGATGAATGAAAGGAGAACAGATACAAATCGCTCCCAATGGCAACCCAACCAACAACCTCGACATGATTGATCCAATTTTTTTATACCTGAAATGCTTTTATGTACAACGTCAAGCTGCCGTTTTAAGTTTAGACCGAAAGAAGTTCATTGGCGGGCGATAAAGTTGTTTAAAGTTTTTTGTCCTCTATTTACGGTCGAGATTTTGAGTAATCACTTTTGGGGACAAAGTTTTGCTTGTGACGCAAACTATTTACGATTCATGAGAATATGTTACTAAGTGGAAAAGTTACGGTCATGAAAACCGAGGAGAGACGACAACAAAGAATTTAATTTTGCCTGACGGAATATATTTCTTTAGAATTTGAAAACATTACAAAAATAATATTTTTGAGATGTCTTGAAGAGAGACTGGAGTGAGTCAGAAGCTGGGTGAATTCGAAGTTTACCATTTGATTCGATTTGTTTTTTCATTTTTTTTTTCATTATATATATTTTTCTTTTTTTATTATTTTGTCTTTGTTATGATGCAAAGTTGGTACAGTGATTTATATAGCTGTGGAGTTGAAAAGTCTAACATGTGGAGAAATATTTTTGTTTTCAAGGACATCAGAAGAGTAATATGTTTCTGATAAGGATGCTGAAAATATGTTGAAGCTGAACGTTTAACTTTTGACCAAAGTGAAATGAGTTGTAGCAAGTATAGTGTAAACGAACGTGATTAATTTACCACCTCCAGTCGGATTTTGAATTGTAGAAATGGGAAGGTGAACGCTACTACGAAGTACTTATCTAAAATTTAGCCATGGGGAAATTAAAACGTATAAATCACACTGATGTGACTGGTAAATTATTTTTTGACAGAGATAGTATCTTTGCCTTGTGAAGATAGGTCATATGTCATACGACACCCATTGTTTAATAGTGAAACACATCTACCTGTTTTATTAGAACACCTATGACTCTTCCAACTTTGCTCGAGATGTGATTTTTCTATACGTATTTTTTAAATACTTACTTTTGACTCTTTTAAATATCAATGCACAGGTGACATTGCAAGAGAAAATGTCAATCCTTTATGGCGAAGACTATACTTAGATTGTAACCGGGGAGGAAACAATGAGCAAGCAGAGGTGTGGGGGTTCTTTAAGGTGCCCGAAGAACAACCCATCGTCCTAACCCGACTCCCTTTTCCCAACCTGCAAATACCATTACCGATCATAACCCGCTTACCTACATATGAGCTGTTCAAAGCTCTCCTTCATCAGTTTGACCTGGAAAATAATCCCACGGCAAGATCATTATCTTGCCATGGCATCAATCAATGCATACGACCAAATCATGTTGGTTCATCTTACATGAACCATTTAGGAACCCGATCGGCTCAGCTTGTCTGCATCCATGACCATCAAACACACGCCAATCTGTCTGTGTGTTCTTGTGCCAACAATTCGTTGGTCCAAAAAGACACGTCGGGCAACTTACTTGCTTACACAGCGACAACCGATCATCGAAATGGACACGACGATGATTGTTATTCAAAAAATCATACCAAGGATCATGAACCACGTACCGTTTTGCTAACACAAACAACCTCCAGCCTAGCTCTTGCCATAGTGAACAAATTTTCTATTGACTTAATGTCACAGAAAAATCGATTGCCTGCAACGGTATGATTTTAACTGATCATGTAAATAACCGATTCCCATTTTGCATCAGCTAAGGCAAACAAACGCGCATCTTAGCGTATCACCGCCGAAATAGCGTTTCTGTTTACATAATACACAGAAACCTATTTCTGCATCCGCCGATCGCCACTATCGTTTACGACAGCGATGCCTGCAGCCTCTACTACTTGTTCTTTTGTTTGAACAGCTGCAGGATCGATCGCTGTCCCTTGCATGTAACCGCCGATGCATCATCGTTGTTCGCACTTCTGGTGATTAGACCAGACCTGTACGGTCGTAATGGAAATACTTCCATTAAAACTCAAATCGATCATTCATTGGTCGTCACCAAAGAAAAGATCGGATTTGCTCCT
The DNA here is from genome assembly GCA_963931805.1 of Microdon myrmicae. Taxonomy (NCBI): domain Eukaryota; kingdom Metazoa; phylum Arthropoda; class Insecta; order Diptera; family Syrphidae; genus Microdon; species Microdon myrmicae. The sequence goes on from OZ007501.1 coordinate 61,404,293, forward strand.
CCCATATCGGTGGAAATCCACCACCATTACAGCTAGCTGTATGTTGAGTGCAGCAGCCATCTCAGAGTCAGATTTTTAACCGCGAGGAGAGTGGTCGAGTTTTACCCACCAATAGCAAGTGTTAAAACTAAAAAAACGCCGAGGCGACCAATGGAGATCTAATCTAGTGAGCCAATTGCGTGGACGTCAGTTAAATTCGAGTTTCAAAAGTGCGCCGCTTACCTAGTGCCACTTTCCGCGCACATACTTTCTTCCTCGGAGGATGTTAGTACCGTGTCGTTAAAATAGACTAAACTGTTTTTAATCTCTTACTCGGTGAATACAAACTAGAACCCGCCGCTCCATACTTAAAGGAACAGTTTAGTGCGTGATTTCTTACTCGATGGATGTTCGTGCTGTGTTGTTGAAATAGACGTAAATGTTTTTAGTAATGTGAACATTAATTACAACGCATAGACCAGTAAACTAATGTTATAAAATATCACCGCCGAACGGAACTGTTACAACATAGTGAACCTTGCTTACATGTGACTTAGTTTATAATCAATAAAATCAACAACCGTAAATATGTTTTATTTCTCTTGTTGGGATGTGATCTCACAGTTGCCTTGGGCTGTGTAAGTCATCACAAGGGGGCGACACACCATGATGCTGTTAGTTGCAATGCTATCGCTGAGTCCAGCATCATCGTTGGTCGCCACACCGTACCCTTGCCTGTGTGTACTTTGATCATTTATTCACAGTGGTGGGCGCTATGTGTGTGGTTCGACCATGGATACGTATTTGTATCATGAGCGGTTGCCCGTATAGCCCATTGGCGCAACTTGGTGTGTCCATTTATGGGCATGCGTTGTATCTTGCATGGCTTGGTTCGACTGCTTGGTATTTCTTGTGATGTGTCGCAAGCCTGTGCAACAGAACGATATGTTCGTTGGCGGTTCCGAGTTTTCGGATCGCTGCATGTTGTTTCCATTGGGGCTGTGGGGGGAAATGGTCTTTGCGTCGGCATGGACTCGGATTCTACCATCCGCCCACTACTTCCACTAAATGTTCCGCCGATTAATAAACTGGAAATTATCAAAGCGACAACACAAGAGTCACTGAACCTTCGCACAACGATCACCAGGGGAACAATACAAAAAATTAAAACACACTGCTACCGATTTAGATGGTTCTTTCATTTTAATTTATTTTACACTGTTTGATGGTGATGACCAGTGCTGGATTACCCATTAGGCCGGACTAGGCCATGGCCTGGGGCCCCTGACGAGCAAGGGCCCCCAAGAAAATTTGTCATGATTGTTTTTAATTTATTTTTAATTTTAATTAAATTTTTTTATATATTTTGGAATATTGTAAACAAAAATTTTTTTAAAGACAATTCATTTATCTTATGTAATTGATTATACAAATGTAGTTTCAAACAAAAATATTTAAAAGTCTTAATTGATTTATTCTTTTGATTGTTATTTTAAGCTACGATTTGAAAATTTTTTCACGCGAGTTAACGATTCACACAAACCCCAAGATAAGGAAATATCTACACTTGCAGATAACCATGGGAACATAGCGATAAGCCGCACAAGAACGAACCATGGGAACATCAAAGATAAGCCGCACAAGCAACCGTGGGAGTATCGAGATGTGTCGAACTTAGACTTAGGTATAAATATGAATGAAATTCAGTTAACAGGGCAGTTTTACAATATAGGATAGATAAGTCAAGATATATCATCCAATAAAGGACCGTAGGTCGTTGGAAAATAAATACATTGTCTTAGTATCCAGTAAATTGACTAATTATTAACTCGCGCTAAATAACCGAAACAGCGCTTGCAAACTCAAGCTTGTTTATATAAACAAAAATGATTCATTTCAGTGTTTTAAGCAAAACAAAACTATCTGTTGCTTTGTCGTTTGTCAAATTACATTTGTTCGTTGGTCTTAGAGAAAAAAAGAACGTCTTTTCAATTAGTGACGAATCTAAATGTGTGTAATGAACATATCGAAAACTACGCATTTGTTGAAAAAGGTAGGTTCTGTTTTATATTGTATCTTTTCACACAACACAAAAAACATCACCAAACAAATTGTCTTTTTTTGTTATCCAACAACAATAATGAAAGTAAGTTTGTATATTGTGTTTCGTTTTAAATTTCTTTTTTAAGTTTCGTTCAGTTTTTCGAAATTTGTTTTGTTGTTCGATTTTGATTTTGTAAACTGATTTAGTTTTAGCTATTTCGATAATTTAACATTTTGGTTTTGTTTTTTTGATTTATTTTTGTGTTCGATTTTTTGATTTTAAACTTTGTTGTTTAATTTCAAATGCATAATTTGATGTTTGCTTTTCCTATCAGAATGTTACGGTTTAAGTATGCTTGTAGATTACATAATGCGGCGATCCTATCAGAGCGGGGCTCAAAAAAGAAAAGTTGCGGATGAAAAGAAAAAACGAATTGAGACAGATTTATCGAAACTACCAAAATTGACGTCATTCTTCCAAAGTTCCACTGCACATGCTTCTTCATCAGCTAGTGAACAGATCGAATCTAGTAATGAAGATGTAAGAATCGAAATATAATTTACTGTTGATATTTATAAATTATAACTTTCTTATAAAATATAAATTAAAGTGTTTTTAGAGCAAATGTAATTCTTAAAACTTTTGAACTCAAAATTGTTTCATCAAATTTGCAGATTCAATCTGAAACAGAGCAAGTCGATCATCTCAAAACCTCTGAATCTTTGGATCAAGATGATGGATCAAACTCGCAGCGTGATGTTAGTCTGAACGAATACGAAGAGCTCAGAGCCGCGGATTTGGGTACTTTTGAAACTGCTGCGAACAATGACAATTGTTCGAGCGATCCAGGCAAGTGGGGTGATTTCACTGACGATGACGCCAATTTTTGGATCAATCGTGGTCCAAGCATGTGCCAAAATCACTCTGGACCGTTTGAGCCGTCTCGTAGATTTGACGATGCAGAAGGTAGAGCAAGATATTGCTCAGAAAAAACGTTTTTTGGAAGAAAGGCAAATCAAGAACGGTTCAAGCGCGAATGGCTAATTTATTCTCCCACGACTGGTTGCGTGTATTGTTTTGTATGTAAAATGTTTGCTCCCAAAGACAAACAAAACAAACTGACCAGCGATGGATTTAATGATTGGAAAAATGTTTCCCAATTACATCAACATGAGAATGGATCTCTTCACAGAGAATGTATGTTGACATACATTCAAAGGCGACAGAACTGCGTCGATGTTTCCGAGAACCTTCATCTTGAGTACCAGAAAGAGAAAAACTATTGGAAAGATGCAGTGCGACGATTGATTCCAGTCATCATAACGTTGGCTGAACGAGGATTACCTTTCAGAGGCACAAACGAGCATTTCGGCGTTCCAGATAATGGAAATTACTTAGGTTTACTGGAACTGATTGCACAGTTTGACCCGTTCGTAAAAAGTCACATTGAAAATTTTGCGGACCGAGGCAAGGGGAATCCCTCGTATTTATCAAAAACAATTTGTGAGGAGTTGATCAGCATTATGGGTTCAAAAGTAAGTAAGTACATCACATTATACAAGAGGTCTTAGTCGCGCGATATTTTGGTCTTTCAGTCGATTCAACTCCGGATATCGCTCACGTTGATCAACTCAGTGTAGTTGTCCGATATGTTGCTAAGAATGGAAAGCCCGTTGAAAGATTTTTGACTTTTTTAAACTTTGATAGCCATAGAGGTGTTGCGATGGCTGAAGTGGTTTTAGAATTTCTTGCGATTTGCGGCTTAGATTTTAAATATGATAATGCTCCGAATATGTCGGGTATTTACTCAGGTATGCAATCGATCTTGTTAAATCTCAACGAATTTGCGATTTATTTACCATGTGCAGCGCATTCGCTTAACTTAGTTGGAGACACTGCTGTAAAGTGCTGCTTGTTTGCAGTGAACTTTTTTTCTATTGTACAATTATTGTACACATTCTTTTCAAGCTCAACCCACCGGTGGGACGTTTTGAAGGAACGTATCGGAAACGAAAAGGTACTGAAATCGTTATCCCAAACTCGTTGGGAAGCTCATGCGAACGCCACTGAGGCAATTCAAAAATCTTTCAACGAAATCGTAGCAGCATTGTATGAAATTGCTGATGATTTAACACAAAAAAGTGACTGTAGGCACGAAGCTGAATGTATAAAATTCAAACCTTCGAATTTGTTTTCATGCTTGTTTTGTGGAGCGATATTTGGAACAATTTTCGGGCAACGAGCAAAGCATTGCAGTCAGTAGAAATTGATCTGAAAACCTGCGCGTTAATGTACTCGTCAGTAGAGAATTTGTTAGATGAGATGCGAGATAAGTTCGAAGTGTTTGAAAACAAAGCCAGATCCATTTTACCTGAGACAGATTATGCGAATGTTGCATCGCGAGTTCGACGAAGAACAAGACAGCCAAACGATGGCGATGCTCCAGAGGTTGCATTAAGTCCGCGCGACTATTTTCGTGTAAACGGTTTTTTGGTAATTATCGATACGCTCAAGATTGAAATCAACAGACGAAGCAAAGTTTACTTAGAGGTTTCGGAGAGATTTTCGTTTTTGGCTGATTTTGATTTGACCGAAAATGTGTATTCCAAAAAGATTTCCGATTTAGTTGACTTTTACTCTGACGATTTAGAAGAATTTTACCCTGAGCTCATACAGTTTCACGCTTTCATTAAATCAAAATTCCCAATGAAACTTAAGTTCACCCACTCTGAACTCTACGAAAGTTTGATTCAAGATCATCTTGAATTAGTTTTTCCGAACGTTGAAATTGCTCTTCGCATTTTTTTAACTCTTATGATCACGAATTGTTCGACAGAGCGCTCTTTTTCAAAATTGAAACGCATCAAAAACGAGCAAAGAAGTGTTATGCGTCAAGAACGATTAGACATGCTAAGTCTGATGTCCATTGAATCGGACATTCTTCGTCAAATTGATTTTGAAGAAATCATCAATGATTTTGTTGATCAAAAATGTAGAAAAAAAGTTTGTTGAAAACGAGCGTCACTTTCATCTTCCAAAGATTATTTTATAATTTAATATACTGTTAATTATTTTTAATCAAAAAATATATAATTCAACTGAAAAAAATGATTTCCTTTATTTTATTGTATTTGAAAACCTTAAAATGATATGAATTAGTTGTTTAAATTATACAAATGCATCAATAACGATTAATTTTACGATTATTAAAAAAAAGAGGGAACCAAAATTTGAATGGCCTAGGGCTCCCGATTGGCTTAATCCGGCACTGGTGATGACACAAATACACAACTTGAAAAAAAAACGACTTGATAAAACTTTAATATGTAGTTTAAATGTTATTTGAAAGGGGAAATACCGAATACATTTCCTTGTTAACGAACGCGACTCTCGACTCACGCGATTATCGCTCCCCTGTGCGCACCAGGGTAGCGATAGGAGACACGACCGCTCGGGTCGAAGGATGGTAAAGGACTCAGCGATCGTCATCTCATGCAGATATGATTTCGCTAAGGAAAAAAGGACGAGAGAGAAAAACTTTTCTCTTAAGGGTGTGAATATATTCTTGCCAAGGATATGTTTTATTTCCCACAAGTGTAACGTAGAGCCTCTCTTGTGGGAACAAGAAAACCAGATCTCGTAGTCGAGATCATGGTTGTGTGTGTGTGGACGTTCAGTTCCGATGTTGTTGCACGTGTTCGAAAACAGTGGAACGACGGAAAGGGCAGTCGGCGAGAACAAAGGAAAAGGCGACCAAATGGTTCGCGCCGTAATGAGGGTCATGTTTATGCAACGTCGCTACGACGGATGTTGGTAAAAAGGTGTTAATGGGATACGATAGTAAGGGTAGGTATTGATTTCCTATTTGCATTTGAATATGCTGTAGGATTTAATTGATGCAAGAGACGCGGAATGCGTATTTGCTTTGGTCCCTAGGGTGTAAGTCGCCGGCCAATGTGTATCTAGGGAACATTGTTGTACACATGGCGGCGCAGTATTTATGATCCCTGTCATGAAGGTTACAATGAATGTAAATCTAATTATTTTGTTTACCGGAATTCATCTAAGGAAATTTGACTGGCGACGTAGATGCCGAAATTGATTGGAAATTCCTGGTAAGCTAATAAAGAAATCGTAAGGAGCAGTGGTATGCGAAGAGAATGCATGAAGGTAAGATTTCTTTACAGGGACTTAAAGATCATAGATTTGATCTCTTAAATGCGTGCAGCATTTTTAGGTGCCGAATGCGAATGCATTGGCGAGGACTTGAGCATCTTAGGTGATGATTATGGGGGTTTTTTTAGGAAGGTATACCGTGGGATTTGGCGGAACCGCCACAGGGCGTCTTGCAGGTGTCCTACGCTTGCTTATATTATTATGTTACAAGCGTTTGCAACTACGTTGCCCCGTTGAAAGTTGTGCTAATATATTTGTATTTGTTGATGTCGCCTGCATGTTGTATGGTGGTGAGCCTGACAGCCTCGTATAAAATTGCAATCAACTTGCAAAGGAAACTGGAAAGGGCGACCGTCGTATTGTCATGAAGGACGCACCTGCTAATGTGGTCTTTTACAGATTAAACGTATGCCCCTTGGTTACACCTGTGTATCCCGTCTAATGTAGCTTTTGCTAAATTATTTTTTTAGGTATAGTGGTTCTGAGGTGAAGGGTTAATCGGTGGGGTTCTGCCTGAACCGCCACAGTATCATGGTGTGGGTCCATCTTGCTTTGGTGGAAGAATCCCACCTTCGTTGCCATTCTCTTAGCTTTTAAAGTTCTAATTGTGGCCGCATTCTCTGACGATTCACTTGGGAGACCTCATGCAATGCAGCGTTTTCTTTAGTTGCAATGTCAAATGGTGTCCTCCCAGCCAAAACATTTATGACATCTTCGGATACCGTTCGGAATGCACAGCATACCCTTAGTGATGCCAGCCTATGTGCTGAGTTCATTCCCCTCATGTACGACTTATACTGTCCGGCTCCTGCCCATATGTGAGCTGCATACATTATAATGGAGGTGTTGACACTGATTATGCGTTTCCTTATGTGGGACCGGGGTCCTCCAACATTGGGTAGCAATCTCGCCAAAACGTTGCATACTCTTGCCGTTTTTTCACTCGTGTTCCTCAGGTGTTCCTTGAAGCTCAACCTGTTGTCGAATATAACACCAAGATATTTAATATAGGGACTGGATCTGATTATTTGACCTTCTATTTCCAAATCAAAGTGTACAACTTTCTTGCCGTTGCTTATTAAAACTGAATCCGTATTATGTCCAGCTAGTTTCAGTCCGGCCATATCTAGCCAGCATTTAATGCTCTGGATTACTTGGGAGCAAATATTCTCCTGGTCATCTAGATGTTTAGCTATGGCCACTATTTCCAAATCATCTGCGTACCCAATGATTCTAACCCCTTATGGTACATTGCCGCTGAGCACACCATCATACACGATATTCCATAACTGTGGACCTAATACACATCCCTGGGGTACACCCACTGTTATTTTATATTCCTGTCGTCCCTCATCTGTGTCATAGAGCAGTCTTCTATCCGAGAGATAGTTTCTTAGTATACGCACCAAGTAGGGAGAGACTTCTAGATCGCCCAACGCTTCTAGAATCCGATTCCAATTCACCGGGTTAAACGCATTTTTGACGTCTGAGATCAGCACCGCGCAATATTTGTTTGTACCACCTAGCCACGATGGCTCACAGCTATCGCATTGGGGGGATGTCGCACACCACAGATAATGCCTTACCGGCTGATCTATCTTTCCGGAACCCATACTGCCATTCAGAGAGTCCCGATTTCCTCTCAGTGAATTCTTCCAGGCGAGTGGCAATTATTCGCTCAAGCAGTTTTCCTGTTGGTTCCAGCATGCACAACGGGCGATAAGACGATGGTGGTTCTGGATTCTTGACTCCTTTTGATATAAGAACAATCCACTGTTTTTTTCATCGTTTAGGAAATTTTTCTGTTTGAAAGCAGGTTGTGAAGAGACTACAGAGGACTTCCGGCTTTTTTGTTAAAGCGATCTTCACTACAGCGTTAGGGATACCAACTAGTCCCGGAGTCTTGTTTTTTTTTTTGACAACCCTGCAGCCAAGAGCACCTCGTCAGTGGTCACGGGAGGTATCTCTCCTTCAGTGACACTCCACTCCTCTTGCACTCCCAACACCTCATCACATTGCCTTAAGAGCACAGCAACGATTCTGGTCATGTCTGTTTTCCTTTTTTGCATTTGACTACTGTTGTTGTGTAGTCTTTTCATGACTATCCTGTAGGCGCAGCCCCATGGGTTGTTATTTAATTCATCCCATAGGGAGCAGAACGCGTCATACTCTCTCCGTTTGTTGACGAATTCCGCATGCAACTGTGGGTAGGTGTTGCGGTTTCTTGCTCTTTGTTGCAAACGTCGTAACCTGTTGCACTCCGATCGCACATGAGCGATTCCTGAGTTGCACCAATACACTAGTTTGATAGCCCCTGCTGGTCGTCTTTGTCGTGGCATAGAAGCATCACATGCGGTAGTTAGCCACTACATGACTTTTCCAGCCTGCCTGTTCGCATCGGCCTCTGCGTCAAACTGTGCGATTTGATCTTCCAGTATATAATCGAGCAGTTTCACATCAAGGTCCTTCTCTTCTTTGCCAATCTGCCAGTGATGAACCCCATGTGTGGTAATATTTCGTACATCATGACTTGGTGCTCAATATGGGTGTAGGTGTCCAAAACTCGCCACTCCATGCTTCTTGCTAACATGGAGCTGGCAAATGTGATGTCGATTTTGGATCGGCCTCTCTCGTTTAGGAAGGTGTTATCAACACCATCATTAAGTAGCACCACATCTAGGACTGCGAAGGCTTCGAGTAGTGCCTGGCCTTTACTGTTGGTCCTTGTGCTTTTCCCCATTCTACTGCCCAAGCGTTTAAATCTCCAGCAACTATAAGAGGACTCTTATCTCTAGCTTCTTGTGTTATCCTGTCCAAAAAGCATTTGAAATATTCTATTTCCCACTTTGGCGGAGAGTAACAACAGTAGAAATGAATTCCTCTGATCTTAGCATAGACAATTCCTTCCAGCCGCTGGACACTTCTGCATTCCATGGGAGAATTTCCACTTGTCCAGATGGCCGCTTTTCCGCTGCTGTCTTCCTCCCATGTAATAGTACCAGTGCCAGGCATCCTGTACTGCGCAATGATGAGTACCACGTCGGCACCATATTCCTTAACCATTTGGGAAAGGACGTTTTCATGCTGTCGCAGTACTAATGTAACCAGTAACCAAGGAAGTTCATGCGGTTTCACTACCGAAAAGAAAAATATCAAAAACAATGCGTTTACAGAATGTTTCTTCTGCAAAATATCTACCACCCGGTTCTACAACCTCCTCCCATCTCTTTACAATTATGCTACCGCATTTTCAACCTGTCGTTGAGTTTTGAACTGCCAATCATGCATATAATTGACCATGGCCAAAAAGAGATGGTTATCCGGCGGACCAAGATCTGTAGAATGTGGAGGATGGGGTAAAAGTTCAATAGAAAAGAACCTCCAGGATCATCCTTGCTACATGAAGCCTCGTGTTGTCTTGTTGGAGAAGAACAGTCTTCCTATTTATAAGTGCTGGCTGTTTTTTTTTTTTGTGTGTGTGTTCTTCTGCTCCGTACAATTATGCTGAGTAAACTTCTTTGGGGATGGTTTTACCACTTTACAAAAACTAAGAATGCACAATCCCAGAAGTACACACAGCATGACCTTCGATTCATGAAAAGCAGGTGTTGTGGAGTCTTGCTTGAGAGAGAGTCCCCCTGTTCTGAAAATAACATTTCGCTCTAGGGATCTATCGACTCCCGTTACGAGAGTTAAGGTATCAATTCCATTGATAACATTCCTGTATTACTCACCTACCAATAACATTCACATGCCCTTTGAAGTATTCTCAACCAAGTCACGACACTAATCACAGTCAACCGATAACAGTCTCCTATCGCGGAAATATGACTCACAACTATCACCACAGTGATTAAACTTATCAATGCATCCCATGACTAACAACTGATAACCAACGCGAGGCCAACAAGGAAAACCGAGGTTTCATGAGGAATGGAAAAACTACGGATAACCAGTATTAACTCAATTAGTTATAAGTATACTAGATCTAGACTCGAATAACATAAGGAATGAATAAATATTTTTAATATAAAACTCGGGCGACCGTTATTGATAGTTCATTTGTTATATTTCGTTATTGTTCCGTATTTATTTGTTGAATACTTTTATTATTATTATAACAGATTACAACGCGTGAAACCAGGCGATTGATACCACGAAGAAAGCTCACAACGACAGAGTGACCAATAAACTCCTTCGGTACCCGACTGGATGGCGCCCCTTCTGGTTAATGGCAAAGGCTGTCAGCGGTACCGTCGCTTTCTCCTCTTTCCCCCCATTGGTGACAGACAGCGGGACGTTAGTCACAAATTCAAACGATAAAGCTGATGTGTTCGCGAATTTATTTTCCGCGAATTCAAATTTCGATCCCGGTCTTTTGGAGCCACCTGTGATCATGCCGCTACGGTCTTCCATGCGGAATGTGAGATTTCGTCCGCGTAATATTCAACGCATCTACGTGAACTGGACTGTAGGAAGGCAACCGGCCCGGACGGCATACCAACAATAGTCCTTAAGAACTGTGCTCCAGAACGATCGCCGGTTCTTGGCAGACTCTTCCGCTTACCTTATGCACAGAGGACCTTTCCTGGCTGCTGGAAAATCGCTTGAGTTCAGCCAATCCCAAAGACGGGAATAAAATATTTCCCACAAAATTCCCGTCCGATAGATTACAGTCTATGTTATCTAAGGTGATGTAAAAAGTCATCAATACTGAGTTAATTAAGTATTTGGAGACCTTTTGACACTTATAACCGATATATGGACATATGCGATGGAGGGACTTGGTGAGTCAAGGGCGGTCGCATTGGATATCTCCAAGGTTTTTGACCGCGTCTGGGACGGTGTATTGCTAAGCGAACTTCGTGCATATGGACTTTCCCAGCAGCTTTACGACTGGACGAAGATTCCTCGAAAATCGGTCGATCCGGTTTGTTGTGGATGGCGAGTGTTCGGATCTGTATCCTGTTAATGCGGGAGTGCCCCAAGGTTCTATTTTTGGCCAACCTTGTTCTTACTTCACATAAATGATTTGTTGGAGACCATGGATAACAAAGTGTTCAATCTTGCGGATGATAGTAAGTTAGTTTCCTCCTTCTCGAGTGTTCAGCCGATTGGTGCATCAATATCGCACCAGCTGAGATGTAGACAGATTGACCCTCTGAATCAGGATCTGGATAAGGTGCTGCAGTGAGGCAGGGCCAATCTCGTCGACTTCATTGCAGCAAAGACACGATATACAACATTCACAAAGAAAAGTGGATCATCGGTCCCACAACTGATGATGAATGGCCGGGCCCTCGAATCTGGGGAAAGTTTGAAATTGCTCGGCGTCACGGTCTGTGGGAATGTATCGTGGCATAAACACGTATCGAGCATCTCCAGGTCAGCCGCAGGAAACTGAGCTAGCTTTTTAGAGCCAAGAAATGTTTTAGTCTGGTCCAACTTTTTCTTCTGTATAAATCCCAAATTAGACCGGCGCTCGAATGTTGCGCGGCTCCTAAACATACCCTCGATCTACTTGAGAGCATACAGAGACTGGCGATCCGCCTGATCGCTATCACACCGAAGACACGTAGCCGACCTCTGTCTGTTTTACAGATATTATCACGGGTACGGTTCTTTGGAGATTCGTGATATTGTTCCACACAATTCGGTTTATATGCGCTCCACAAGACAATCCAACGGATCGCGCCAGTTTGTGGTTCATCTCCCGACGGCGCGAACATCCCTGCATCAGAACTCGTTCCGTTACAGAGCGGGGAAGCTGTGGAACTCCCTTCCCACGTGAATGTTCCCGCAGCATTACAACCTGAAACTGTTCAAAAAGAACTACAACCATTATTTGGTGGCATCTCGGGGCGCCCACTCGGCGCTATAGGTTCGCCTCTCCCGAGAGAAGTGTAATAAATAAAATAAATAAAATCCACGCATCAGACCAGGAGAACGTCTCAACTGACTTAATAAGGCATGATGACTACATTAACACCCTGGTAGACGGCATCGATGATTTTTTCGACTCCCTTTTGGTTGTTTTGTGTTCTTCATTGTACGTATGTGTAATCGAATGAAGTCGCGACAAGTCCAATTCGGCGAAGAACAAATATAAATTGTATTCCACATCTCTGGTTTCACTGAGAGGTCACCGGGGATCCAATTAAGAAACTATTTCACCTCCGAAATTCGTTGCCTCAAGCAATCAGCAAAACACTTAAAACGGGACATCTGCCAAATTTTCAATATATAGTGGAAGGTTTCACTAGACCCTTTCGTGGTTCATATGATCTGATGTGGACAATAATCACTAGATGACCCCACCTACTATCTATTTCAAGTTTTTTGAACGGTCTATCACGCAGGCTGTAAAAGATGGTTTGGAATTTCTACTGTCCATTTCACGGAGCCGTTAATATTATGATTAGACCTTGGGAGGCCCAACTTTCCACCAGAGCATTTTTATAAAACTCGAAAAAGTAAAAACCGAAAATCTACCCTATTTGAATGTTTGCACAAAACTTACAGTGGGTGTCACTCGAAAACATCCCTCCTTCCGGGTGGTTTGTCGAAGCACATTCGCTTCTTCTTCTCATTACCATGCTTCATAATATGACTGAATATCTTCTTAGAATATTCTAAAACTAAAAATTATGCAATGGTGAGACCCGCTTCTTCTTTCACTGACATATGCGAAATCTACTTTGGTTGAAAGCCCTACAAGCGAGTTCTGCCTCCCATATAAATAATGCAGGTAATTAAAATCAAAATTCTAATTGTCTTACAAATTAACGCTGGTAGATTGTACATAATTCAAAATTTATAGCTTTTTAATGATTGTGCAAATATCTCGGAAATGTTTAACCCCTTTCTAAGGGTTAATGTAAAACCCATGTGAATGTATGTTTAATTAATCGCTTTGCACGTCAAAGCAATATGTTCATGAAAATAATTCGGTAGCAGGAGCTGTTTACTTATTTACCGGATGTTTATTCTGCTTCTAATGAGAACAGTTCGTTGACTTGGGGTTTTTTGGTCTTAGATTACGTTTCCACGTGCATAGAAGTGTGAAATTACAAGTAGTAAACAGCCCTAGCCGATGTTGAGTACCCACACTGCTGCTGATATAATAAAGTATTGGGAACAACTTAATTTTTTTCTAATTACAACCCTTCAAATGTGATGCAAATAAATTCATGAACTGATTAATCACTACGAAAATGACCACTATATGAACCTCAAGAAGTCCAGGAACCAAAGAATACAAATTTCGACATTGCCGACATAAGAAACCCAAATCCTCAAAACACTACTGCTGTATTATCTGGTGTATATGTTAATATATTATATATATATTTCTCCGTCGTGGGCCGACGGTTTTGTTGGCGTTAATAAATATAAATATAAATGTGACTTACTGTTTGTCCCGTTGAGATGGCGTTGGAGGTACTCCTTGGTATACTTCCTACCTGTTTTGGTCTCCGTCCTGACTGGTTCTAGGCGTAAGTGGCCCTTTAACGCATGGTCCCAGCTCCGGGGAAATTCTGTAAATGATCCGGCCTTCGGCTCCTTTGGGAGAGATGCAGTTTCGTTCCTCTGGGTCAGTATGCGGCGGTGATGGTGCACAAGAGAGGCCACACAAAACAACGGAAATTACGTTAACGTCAATTAAAGAAAACACTTTTGATGATTTAATTATTAACATAAGTTTATTTGGAATATTCGCTACTGAATTATTGCACCGGATGTGTCACACTTAGTTAATGTATTTTCACGACAGATCCCGTCAGATGGTTTGTTGTATTAAAGAAATACACTGATACCCGGACACGTTAATGCATTATACAGATGATGATTTCAACTAAACTATTTCTTATACTTATGCATGTGATTATTTTAAAAAGAATAAATTGAAAATGAAGAACCAAGTTGAAAATAATTTACTAATTTAAACCGACACCTCGGCGTACGCGCACTGTTTCCCTATGTCCGTTCCGGACGAAATCTTACAACCAACTCTCTTCCTTTTTCGATCGTTTGATCGCAGGAACACCTTTTTCTTCTTTACACAAGGAAACCTGTTAGGTTTCTTGGGCGATGATGGCACGCATTATCCTTTGTCTTCGAATTTCTTTTACTGCCCGCGCATCATTTGTCTGGTCCCGAGGTGTTTTACCTTGGATCGACAACCGTCTGGAATCCTTAAATGTATTGTTATTTTATTGGTGCCCAGACTTGGCAATTTATTTTTCTCTGAACATTCGGAGCCAAAGATATTTTTGTATCTTATGGGTCTGTTGTTCAGCGAGTGTTTTTACGATCACCGTCCTTTGTTCCGTATAGGAAATGTTTCCTTGAATAGGATTTTAAACGGACGGTGTCGCCGTGAATTTTATGGTTTTTTGCCAACTTTACTTATGAGTTGGCCATGTGGTCCGCAGATTTGGGTCCAGGAGAATTTCCGTGTTGAACATCTGGTTCATTTATCACGTTTTGGGTTTTTATGGAATTCAATATGGATAAATTGCACGTGTAGTTCAATTTCTTTGATATTGAATTATTGAATTTGATATAGGCAAATGGAACGTTTAGTTCAATTTGATTGATATCAATTTTGGTATTGGCCCGTTTAGTGTATGGGGCATGCTAGGGCTTGGGGAGTGCTTCATCCTTTTAGTGGATGGTTTTGCGTGTACCGCAATTCATTGGTGGAGGGTGACTCCAAAGAGGTATATAAAAGAGGTATATATTTATGGGTGGGTGGTTTTGGGCGTAACAATCCTCCCCCCTTTATAAAATGGGTATTATTCTTGGAAGAGGAATAATACTCCTTTGGTGAAAAAGTGTGTGGTGTAGTGTGGGGTCGGTGTTCGTGGCGGTTTACAGTAAAATTTAATTATATACTTTTTTTTTCAGTTGTCCCTTTAATTATTTTACATTTGTTGGGACTGTAGGTATACTTATGTATATATGTGTACGTATAATTATGTATATATGTATAGATATAACTATGTATATATGTGTAGGTATTGACCTTTGTTCATTTATTATAATTGCGTTGGTGCATATAGTTTTCTTTATTTATCTTATAGTTGAATTGTTGTTCTAATTTTTAAATGTATATAGATATTAAGATTAAAAGATTTTTTGTATAATATTCGTAATTTACTATTTAATTAGAGATCTAAGTTAGTTATTTAATAAATCAAATAATTTTTTTTTTTTTTTTTTGTTTACTATACATTGGTTTTTGTTAGATGTGTTGGTTTATTTTACTATAGTTTTAAAGGATTTTAATCGATATATTTACAATAAATTTTTTCTTATATATTTATTTCACTCGATAGTATACTGGTTAGTATACCCGCCTGTCACGCGGGAGACCGGGGTTCGATTCCCCGTCGGGGAGCCTCTGGCGCAAGACTAATGACCTTGCCCGGAAAAAACAAATCATTATGGAAAGTTTAACAAGCCTCAGGACTTGCTAAATAAGGCCAAGGCCGGTTCCAGGTTGTAGTGCCGATGATGATGATGATTTATTTCATTACAGTTTTACAATTGACTATTAGTATTTATTCAATGATTTTTCCTTTGTTTAACACTTATTTTCATATAATTTTACCAATTAGTGTTTTTATTATTTATTTAAAGTTTTACAATTAATTCGTATTTCTAGAAATTTATTCATATTTCCATTTTTATATATAATACATTTTTTTCTATAGTTTTACAGATAATTCGTATTTTTACAATGTATTTATATTTTCGTTTTGATATTTAATACTATTTTATTATAGTTTTACAATTAACTATTAGTATTTATTCAATGATTTTTCTTTTGTTTAATACTTATATTCATATAATTTTACCAATTAGAGTTTTTATTATTTATTTAAAGTTTTACAATTAATTCGTATTTCTAGAAATTTATTCATATTTCCATTTTTATATATAATAAATTTTTTCTATAGTTTTACAGATAATTCGTATTTTTACAATGTATTTATATTTTCGTTTTGATATTTAATACTATTTTATTATAGTTTTACAATTAACTATTAGTATTTATTCAATGATTTTTCTTTTGTTTAATACTTATATTCATATAATTTTACCAATTAGAGTTTTTATTATTTATTTAAAGTTTTACAATTAATTCGTATTTCTAGAAATTTATTCATATTTCCATTTTTATATATAATAAATTTTTTCTATAGTTTTACAGATAATTCGTATTTTTACAATGTATTTATATTTTCGTTTTGATATTTAATACTATTTTATTATAGTTTTACAATTACCTATTAATAGTATTTGTTCAATGGGTTTTTTTTTGTTGTTTTTTGTTTTATGAAAGTTTTACAATTAAAAGTATTTTTATTATGTGTATATTTTCTCTTTTTTTATATATATATTTAATACTTATGTTCTTTTAATTTTACCAATTTGTATTTTTATTATTTTATTAAAGTTTTACAATTAGTTCGTATTTTTACAATTGTTTAACTTTTTGTTTTGGTATTTAAAAGTTTTTTATTATAATTCTACAAGTCATTCGTTTGATTGGTCTTTTTGTGGTTTTTGTTGTGTTTTTTTTTTTTTTTTTTTTTTTTTGTAGACATATGTGTTTCGTATGTCATGGCTCTTGAGCTGGTAATTTAAACGTTCCTGAGGGGATTCTACATCTTCTGGTTTCCCTTAGTTCGTTTCTTTTGTTTTCCGTTGGAATTTTTTTACATAATCTATCACCACGTATTTGGGTGGTTCCTGTTATTCATAATAGGGTTTTAAGCGGTTATTGTGCACCACCACGTTACTTTTTCCTATTTTAATTACGGAGTTAACAGGGCCCTTGGCTTCCATCACATTATAAGGACCTTTCCAAATGGGAGCTAATTTCCCTTGTTTCTGTGCGTTCCGTATCAGAACCTTGTCGCCCACATGAAATGTGAAAGGGCGTACCGTACGGTCGTAGTACTCTTTGGATTTTCTTTTGGAAATCAATAGGTTACGCCTTGCTATTTCATACGTACGTTGAAGTTTGTACTTCAATAGCTTATGGTAGCTCTCATGATTGTACACCGGTTCCGGTGGTTGTTTTATACTAGATGGTACCTCTGGGGTGAAACCAATGAGACAATCCATTGGCGTAAGTTTGGTACCTTCATGTACATTGGTATTGTACACGAATGTTGCCGTCCTCAGGTATTGATCCCATGACTGAGAATTCCCATCCACAATACTGCGTAGGTATTCTACGTGTGGGCGATGAGCTGGTTCCAGAGCTCCATTCGATTGTGGATGGTACGCTGAGGTTTGGAGTTTCTTGATACGGAGCAGCTTGCACACACTTTTAAACAAGCTGCTTAGGAAGTTGCTTCCCTGATCGGTGACCAGTTGCTTCGGAGCACCATACCGAGCAACTATCTGGTCGAAGAAGATCGTGGCCACCGTTTCTGCCTCCGCATCAGGTAAAGCATAACAATCTATATACTTAGACAAATTGTCTTGAATCGTGAGTATATATTGATTGCCTGTTGGGGTTCTCTCAAGCGGGCCTACTATATCCAGATATACCTTCTCGAAGGGCCGCTTAGCAATATCGGTAATTACCATGGGCATACGTAGGTTCGGTGAAGATTTCATGGTTTGACATATTTTACATATTTTAATGTATTGTTTTATGTCGCGCATCATCTTCTTCCACCAATAGTTCCTACGTATTTTCTTATATGTTTTACTCACCCCTTGGTGCCCACTTAAAGGGTGGTCATGGTAATCCCGTAGTAGATGCTGGATTTCGTCAGGGTTTGTTATCTCCATCCCTTCTTTCGTGCATGGAGGAATAGGGTCCTCGCGAAGAGATGACTCGTCGTCCATTTGACTACCCTGGGTTTCTTCGCTCGCCCTTAGTTTCTTAACTTGGGCGCGAGTTACTACATTGCACCTTTGTAGTGTGGTAGGTTCATCACAATTTTACGGGATGCGGCTTAAGGTATCCGCATTGGTGTTATATTTACCAGGTTTACACTCGATCTGGTAATCAAAGTCCAATAATTTGCGATGGAATCTAGTTAAACGCGAGGTGGGATCTTTCACGTTAAATACTCCCTTTAAAGAAATGGAAAATAAAAATAAATGGTAATAAAACACAAGCTGTCTGGTTTTCGAGACGCACGAAACACTGCTACCTACCAAATGGCACTAAACTCAGTATGTGTGCAGTTGATATTGATTGGTCCGAAGACTGTAGATATCTAGATATTATTCTAGATAAAAAACTTGTCTTTCAAAAACACATCACTACCACAATTGACAAAATAAACAAAGTCGTAAGAGTTATGTATCCATTAGTGTGTAGAAAGTCAAAGCTTACCCTCGAAAATAAAATTGTAATTTTTAAAACAATTTTTCAAGCTATACTCCTGTACGGCGCCCCTATATGGTGTAATTGTGCTCGCCCACACAAAATAAAATTGCAAAGGTGTCAAAGTAAAATATTGAAAATGTTGCTGAATTTGCCATGGCATTATTCGACACATGAACTACATGAAAACGCTAACGTTAAACCGGTAGAGTTCCTTACTGACAAAATCAATCGAAATTTCTTCGTCAATTGTTCTTTTTCTGAGAATGTTCTCGTTTCCCGTCTTGCGTTATCCTAAATCACTACATATGTACTCTGTCTATGAAAATTATATCGAGATCATTACTATATAAAATAACCGGAAGTCTGTGCAATATTAGTCTTAAGATTCAAATAAGGGTTTTTTCTTGTATTTTTTCCTTAATTTATTATTTATTATTCATTAAAATTGTGCTATTGTCATTATATAGATTTAAGATTATAGTTGTAAAGGAATTGCTGTCCTAAATTTCTTAAATACTAGTTGTAAAAGACAAATGTACCATATTATCCACCTAATAAAAATTGAATTGAATTAACCCCTTTCTTCATTGTTAATCCACCACCAGTTGGGATGGGATCGGTCATTCATAGATTTATCTCGATCGCCTCTTGCCATGCTAAAGCGCAAGTGAACTGCAGCATTTGATATATCACTGTTATAAAGAATCCGTTTGTCCCCGTGTTGTATTCCAGAATACTACCCTTATTCGCTTTAACACTAACTCATGTCCTTTCAAACACAACCCTTAAAACTACATCCTCACATATCTTACATTCTCAGTTAATACAATTCATAAATAAACAGACACAATATTCTATAACCAGTCACTTACAGCACATTTCATAAATATGCCCCTTTTCATAACAAGCACATTTTTTCATTTCAAAACATGGCCACTTTGATTTTCGTTCAAAGTTTATTCAAAATTCTAAGTCACAGAGACTTCTAGATTGTTTTGTTCAGCTTATACGCCACAGTCAGTTAGAACAAAATGTTCTATATAAACAAGTAAATTTATATGAAAAGAGGAGAAAGAAGAGAGCTCAGCTTGAGATAGCTGAGTTCGATAAAATAAAAATAAATAAAACAAATATTTAAATAAAAGAAATCTTTTATTATTATTAATAACATATTAATAAAGAACAATCAAATTCTTTAATAAATATAATAACCTCCACGCTCTTCCCTCGAAAGAGGAAGCACGGCGTTGGAGCCGTAACACCCGGCACCACGAAAAGCGTGGTAAATAAAAGGGACTCAGTGCTTGTTTTGGATAAGACCTTTTCTATCCAAGGGAGCGAACGCTTCTGGTGGGATAAACCCATTTTAGAGTGTATTCTCCAAGTATCTGTCTTTTTTTTTCATTTTTAAAACATCTTTTTATTTTCTTTTTATCTTCTTAGTTTCTAAATTACATGCGAGACAAAAAATGCTTAAATTCTAGCTTAATTATCTTATATTAAAACTTACTGGTCCTACGCAGACGCTCTAAGCTAAACATTCCATAACTATTGTATAATTTGCCTTTCGGTGACAGAATTTTGTTTGTGGAAGTACTTATAATTATTTAAATGACAAAGAAAAATTTTAAAAACTTTGTTTTAAAAATTTTCTTTGTTTTTTTTTTCTTAAAATTTAACCTACTTTTTTTTTCTTTTTTTTTTTTTTGATATAATTTTATTTAAAAAACAACTTAACTTAACTTAAATGTTATACTACCCTAATTCTAGAAAAGCTAAGTCTATGTAAGCTGGCTGATAATACTGTTATTCTTTACCGACTTTGGTATCCAGGTCTTTATATGCCATTCAACCACCAGAACTGTTGACGCTGTCCGATTCTATCGTCCCGGTCTCTATGGGAGATAGCCCTACTGAAGCGCAAGAGATCTTCTTCGGTGTGCGTTACTTCCGGCTCGTGGCACAATCGCCCGTCTACGGATGATCTACTTACATGATAGATCAGCGGAATTCCGGATCTATCCTGCATAAGCCCTTTCATGCCCAAATCAAAGAACGCCTCTGGTGGAACAAAGCCGTTGCGACGCACGTTCTCATAGTACAGAGTGTTTGGATAATAGGCCCCGAAAATTAGGTCATTGGACGAGCTTATTGCTCTCGCAATATGTCCTCTGATTAATTTAATCATAAAATTATCCACCCTATTTATGTACGCTTCATTATATAAAGTCTCATTTGGGTAATACTTTTTATAGTCCGATTCCGCTGTCCGATATAATCTGAGACAACTTCTGAGACACTTCCTTTCGCACACCCGAATCTTTTCCATCAAATTTGGACCTATGTTAAACCATACTGGACAACCATATATGAGCATTGGGCTGATTAGCGTCATGTAGCATATGACTTTTACCCTGCTGTCAAGTTGGCTACTGTGAAATAGCCTCCTTGTCATAGCAAACGTTTTTTTAGCCTTGACCAGAGCAGCCTCTACATGTCTGTTGAAATACAGATATTGGTCTAGCCAGATGTCAAGGTATTTAACTAAACTCTTCGTTTCCAGTTTATCTCCATGCGGTCCCACGATAACTAGCTTTCGCCAGTTTTTCCTTGTGTCGTTCGTGGCTTTATATAATGGAGTTCTAAATAGGATGGCTTCACATTTCTGGAAGTTGATCTTAAGTTTCCAGTCATCGCAATAGCGCTGTACGTTGTTGAAGTCTCGCTGTATTAAACTATTTATGATCTCAACTTTCGGAGCTGTTCTGTAAATTATGAGATCGTCTGCGTACGCAATAGTCTGCGGAAGTGCATCTAATAAGTCGCTAATGTAAATGTTAAAAAGAATCGGAGAGAGTACCGCGCCCTGTTGCAAGCCATTCTTGATATTATACGTTTTATTAGAGGTCACATTACCATTTTTGACCACGAACCTCCTGTCTTTTAACATATCGTAAAGTACATATAGTAGAGGCTTATGTATGCCGTGTCTGATCAGCCTGTAATACAACCCTTCGATCCAGACGGTATCAAAGGCTTTTTCCACGTCGATCAGACACGCACCTGTGCATTGGTTTGTACATTTATTCCATTGTATGTCGGAGACCAGTTTAGCTGCGGCATGTGCGGTTTCATGACCCGCCTTAAAGCCAAACTGGTTATTTGGAATAATGCTGTTGTCGTCTACCCATTTTACCAGAGCTTTGTTAATGGTTTTTTCAAATACTTTACTGATGCTTGGGTGTAAAGTTATCGAACGCATGTTCATTGGGTTTGTACAGTCTTTGCCCTTTTTGGGGATAGGCTGAATGATAGCCGTTTTCCAACGCGCGGGTTAATATGCATTATTCAATGCGTTGTTAAACAGGACCGTGTATATATCTATTGCCTTTGGGGCAATACTTTTGCTTCTTAATGAGTCGAAGATACTCTGGATTCCTTCCCTTGTGATTAGAAGGCTATTAGCCCCACCATTGGAATTAATGTCAATTGACAGATTATCGTCACTGAATTCGGTGAAACTCGGATTCTCCGATTGCCAATGTGAAATTTCATTTCGGAGGTGCAGGTGATTCAGTAGAATTCTGTCCTCCAGGTCGTGATTTCGGTGAATGGTTTCATTCACCTTGTACATTTCCTGAAAGACAGCTCCCAAAGCGTTGACCTTTTCCAAAGGATCATCGATCACGAAGAGCTCACTATTGAGGATAGCGTTCTCTGTATCTATGCCAATGTTGGTTAGCATCTGCTTGTTTACCTCAGTACGTGGAATTTGGAGACACTGAATTTCGTTTTGATTACTTCTCTTGAATATTTTATTTATTTGTGGGAACATATTCGGGTTATTAGTTTTTATAGCTCGAATTCTGTTGTTCCAATACAAATTTGTTGCTAATCTATAATTCGCTTTAAGTAATTGTTGGAGGTTTTTCAATCGGGACTTCAGTGAAATTATCTCCTGGTCTTGTCTGTCTGTCTCCAAGTACCTGTCATTGGGGTAGTATGCTCCCGAGATAAGATTACTTGCGCTGCACATTGCCCTTGCAGTGTGACCACGAATAATTTGGGTAATGAAATTGTCTATCCTATTCAATCCTGATTTGTCATACAGTGTCTTATTAGGATAGAATATCCTGTATTGAGACTCGGGTGTTCTATGTAATCCTAAGCAGGAACGCAAGCACTGCCTCTCGAACATGCGAAACTTTTCCATGTAGGATGGGGAAACGTTAAACCATACACTAATATTGGACGGATAAATGCTGAGTACGAAATTATTTTAACTTTGTGATCTAGGAGGCTATTTCGGAACAGACTTTTTGTCATTGCATATGAACTTTTAGCTGCGGAGAGGGCAGCTGCTATGTGCTTATCAAAGTATAGGTATTGATCCATCCAAATACCAAGGTACCTGACAACAGTTTTCAATTGCAGCGGAAGATTATTGCTTCCTACAATGGAAACGTTTTTCCAATTATTCCTTGTATTTCTTGAAGCTGTAGAAAGAGGTGTTCTGAAAAGGATAGTTTCTGTTTTTCGGAAGTTGATTTTCAATTTCCAATCGTCACAAAAGCGTTTGATTTTATTGAAGTCGTCTTGAAGAAGTCTGTTAATAGCATCGATTTTTTTTTCTGATCTGTACATCACAGTATCGTCGGCATATGCAATAGCATGATTAAGAGACCCAACTGGATCACTAGTATAAATATTGAAGAGAATGGGAGAATTCACGGCTCCCTGCTGTAAGCCATTTTTAATATGGAAAGTTTTATTGGAGATTTTGTCCCCACATTTTACCACAAATTGTTTATCCATTATCATGTCGTAAATGATGTATAACAGATATTTAGGCAAACCTAGCTGCATGAACTGTGTTGTGTCCCGCTCTAAAGTCAAACTGGTTGTTCGGAATGATGTTTTCATCACACCAGTTTATCAATGCCTTATTTATGATTTTCTCGAATATTTTGCTAATGTTTGGCAGCAGACTATTCGAGCGAAGATTGGCGGGATTGCTCCTGTCCTCGCCCTCTTTGGGGATGGGATGGGCTAGTGCTATTTTCCAACGTCTTGGAAAGTATGCATTATTTAGAGCGTTATTGAACAAGGTAGTGTAAATTTTCACCGCTTCCGGAGGCAGATGTTTAAGAACAGTATTCGGAATATCATCTGTTAATAAAAGTAAAATTTAGAACCATCAAACAAACCCGATTTATTAGTGGATTTCTGAAGGAGAATTATTTCTGGTCTTTCTGGATTCAAACGTTCTGGAGGTATTCGTTTCCTTTTTCATATAATTAGCCATTAGTTTTCAGCCATCGGAACCACCGCCGATTCAATCCAAGGGAATGAATCAGTATTGCCGACGCCATTGCTTTGGTCCATCATTCTTAACACTGAGTTGGTGACCAGTTCCGTGGGACTTATAGAACGAATAATTCCAGCGGAGAGAACGTTGTTTCGCAACAGAAACCATCGAAACATATTGCACGTCAGGAGACACCATCGTGTTCCTGACCGCGGGTATTCAACGCTTGTTGTATACACCATGAGTTCATTCATGTTCACAAATATATTTGTGTGCAATTTTCTAAGCGGCGCATTCGCTCTATTGTTTTCACTGAAGATGGTGAAACTTTTGTTTTCGGAATGCCAACTTTGCCGTTCATTGTGCAGCGATATATGGTTTTGGATAGCTCTGTAGCTGGGAAGTATCGTGCGCCGGCGTACGACGCTGATTCACTTCCTTCCGCCATCGTCACTATAAATTCCACTGTAAAGGCAACAAGTCGAACATTGAGACACGGGGCGGACAACACAGAGAATAAAACAGGACAAAACTTCACAACACCGGAAACAATTTAAACCAGAAGAGTAAAACACTGAGTATTGTGTTGATTGTGATTTATTGATTTTTATTTATAGTTTATGGTTTGGACAAAAAAAAACTCAAAAAATATTGTTAAATGTTATAATTGATCGGCAGTCCAAGTAAATGGCGCCGCCATTACGGAATGTACACGACACGTATTCGCGAAGACAACAACTCAAACGTTTCAGCTGAACTCACAAACAAGCTCGACTACAATTGATTATCGCTTCTCCGTGCGCACCGGGGTAGCGATAGGAGCAACGACCTGCTCAGGTCGAGTGATGGAAATGGGCTCAGCGATATTAATTCGCTGACAAGGGAATTTGGCCAGTGAAACTGGCTCTCTTAATTAAGGTGTGCGTTTTCCTATTCCCAGAGAAACGTAAAGTCTCTCTTTGGAGTAACCAAACTGATCTCATAGAGGAGATCTTCACGATTCACAAGTGTGTGTGTACGTCGGTTTTGTCATAGATCAAAGCCATGATGAAGTACCTGAAACACAAAGAAAGGGAAAAGGATCGTAGAGATCTTTGTTTATGGGAGAAGGTTACTGGGAAACGGATCCAGAACTATGTAGGATAAAAAAAATGTATGACCTGTGAGTTCAACTGAGTAATGAAGTTGCAACTCATTAAATGGTAGATGTATTTGGGATACGTTTTGGTGATCGGATTGTTTGTGTATCGCCAGAATGTCTGCTGGTAGACAGCGTTCTTTAGTTTGCACTTAGTGCATTGGCAAGGCATTAGTCTCAACGCAGATGATGCTAATTATATGCATCTGCGTTGGACCGTTTATCGCTGGCTAAAAGGGGTCGCCAGCCGATGTGTGTGTAGATAGTTTTTTGTACACACATCGAGGCTGGGAAAATAGACGGCGCAATATTTATGATCCCTGTCATGAAGGTTGCATTGTATGTAAACCGAATCAGGAACAGGAATTCGCCTAGGGGGAATTTGTCTGGCAACGTAGATGCCGAAATTGGTTTGGAATTCCTGATAAGCTAATAAAGAAATCTTACAGAGAATTGGTATGCGTAGAGAATGCATGAAAAGTAAGTTTTCTTTACAGGGACTTAAAGATCATAGATTTGATCTCTTTAATGCGTGAAGCATTTTCAGGTGCCTAATGCGATTGCATTGGCGAAAACTTATGCGTCTTGGGATGAGGTAATGGGGGTTTTTGGGTAAGTGTACCGTGGGATTTGGCGGCACCGCCACAGCTCTGTTTTCAATGTCGGGGTTAGTATGAATGGATTCATTCACTCTGTGTACTGCCTCGAAACAGGCGCCTTTTGAGTTCGCTTTCTCTTGCGGATCCTCGACTACTATTAATTCTTCGTTGGAGTTAATGTGTTCCGGAGTGAGTCCTGCGTTCAGCAATATTTGACAATTCTCGGGAGTCCTCAGGACTCGAAGGCAAGGAATGTCATTATGATCTTTTCTTCTAAATACTTTATTTATTTGCGGAAACATATTCCCACCACTGGTTTTAATGGAGAGAATTTTGTGTTTCCATTCTTCATTAATTACTGATCTGTAGTTGTCACGGATCAGCTTTTGAACGTTTTTAATCAATGACTTAATTGTCTTTATTTCTTGGCTATAAGGATCGCTGAACTGTCTGTAGAACAGTTTCAGCTGGGAGAGCAGAGCGCTTCTTTCTCTATACAGGGCATCAACAGTTGAGTTCCTGTATCTATTAAAATGCTCCTCCATGTGAGCCGCTTTTGGAATAGAACGGTGCATTGTTTTGATGACAATGTTGTCCATCGTTGAGAGATAATGGTCTATTTCCTCCTTTCGAAGGTTTCTACTAGTCGGAGGATCTACGCCATTGGAGCGTAGTTCTCTTTTTATTATGCGATCAAAGCGCGACCAACGTGCTTTTCGGAAAAAGAACGAATGTATCTGGTCGTACTGCTCAAGTATTGCGTGTTCGTTTGGAACATGTAAAACGGCGCCGAGGCCATACCCGATTGTGCGAACGCAATTTCGAATATTTAGATCCGTGTCTAATAATTGTAGTCTCTCGTCCATCATAAGTAAGTCTAGAAAGGAGTTTCCTCTTGGATAAGATGGTGTACTTGTAGCGTACAATTCTAGTTTATATTCTGTTGCATTTGTTTTCCGCCAGTTGAATAGTGCATTACCTCTTGTGTTCGGCGTGATATCACCTCAAGCACAGGTTTTGGAGTTGAAATCTCCCGCCAGAACAAAATAATTGTTTTCAGTTCGGTGATAAATTGCGAACACTGAGGAGCTTCAGGTGCATACACGGATACCACGTATAGATGTCTTTGACTTTTCAAAGGTATATCTATAATGCAAGTTTCCAGCAGCTGAAATTTGTGTACATCTGTGCTGTAAATGACCTTGTGGTGAAGGCCTTTCTTAATTAGGAGAGCAACTCCACCTCCTTGTGTGGCGTGTGGACGATCTCGTCTAATGACCTTATAGTTTTTGTAGCCCAATTTGTGCCTCTGGTTTAGCTTGGTTTCGCTAGCTAGAAGCATATCGGGGCGTTCGGCTTCAAGCAGGCTACCGACATTATCCCTCCTTTCCACGTGGATTAGTAAATTCACATTCACAGCAATAATTTTTAGTGTTAAATTAGTTGGATAGTTCATTGTGGTATGTTGGGTTGTCTGAGAACAAGGACGAATAAATAATATCTATTCGGGCCGTTTGTTCAGTCAGTTTTTTTTTTCAAATCCAGCAATCTGTCCTTGTATGGCTAACAGGATTGCTCTTATGTCTGAATTTGCCTCTGGGGCGGGCGCTTTTATGACGTTGGGTAAAAGTTCCGCCGCCGTTGTATTAATTGGATTACTAGCCATTTGAGAAAGTGATATGCTAGGTGCGGAAGATTTTGTGACATTACTTCCCTATGCCGCGAAGTTTGAGTTTAATAGACTGCCGGCAATTTGAGCGAATGATACACTAGGTGCAACGAAGTTATTATAAGAACGAACCTTCATTCGTTTCTCTTCTTCAAGTTGTTTTTTTTTTAAATTCCAACTTGGCTTTTAGTTGTTGGAATTTCGGACAACCTCTAAAGTTGGCCGGGTGACCTGTATTTTTACACAGGACGCAAGATAGTTTGCTCCTATCCTGAACCTGTTCTTTACCTAAGGGGCATTCTCCTACAGTATGATTGTTTTGGCTCTTTACACATTTAAATTCCATACAGCAGTTAGATGCAACGTGGCCGAATCGTTGGCACCGCATGCACTTGTTACGTGCGTCCGCCACCCCATCAATTAATAGTTTGTAATTAGTAGATAATTTGTTTAAAGTGGTGTGATGGTAAGGTGGTGGAGGAGTTGCACGATCCAGAAGTGAGTTTTTGAACACGCCCCGATTCGGGTGTGGATCGTGCAGTTCTTCGAGTTCGAATTCGGTTTTCGAAGTGGACGTGAATGGGGAGCGAGAGAGACAAAGGGTCAATGTTTTTGATGTACGGGCTTTTTGTTGACGTTCCGTTGGCAGGAGAGAAAAAAGATCGGACTTGGTAGAATAATCGAAAAATTCCTGTAAATCGTGTGGATGAAAGGGCAGAAAAACCGACGGAAACCGAACTTAGTGAACCGTATTGTAACCGTATATAATTTTCTTCGGTCGTAATTTAATGTGTACCTAATAAAGTGTGGACTTGTTTTACGAATTGTTTTGTATTGGATCTGATTTTGAACTTAACAACAGCTCATTCAACTAAAAGCAGTATTTAAATTGAGAGACTTCAAAGAAAACATTGCTGGATTTGAACAAGAAGACCCTTAACGTTGTGTTACCTAATGGACGATCTCAGTGGATATACAACTCAGTGTTTATGAGATTGTGTTGCAAATGGTGCTACAAATTCAACAAATGGGAAATTAAAACACATTTCGAAAATAAAAGACGGCGCATAAGGATCCCTCTGCAGCAAAAACAAGAGTTCTCTAAACCGGTTGGAACCAGGAGCCGATAGATCGTGGCTCAGCAACGGGACGTCGAGCTGAATAACTAGGTAACAAAACTAACATTTTCCAACTAAATCTCCACAGCAGAAGTGCAAGGCACGCACTATATAGTAGTTACCATACCCATCATAATCATAATATTACACACTGCAACACACGGTCAACTTTCCTTATTTTTTCCCAAATTATTATTTGGTGGAAAATAACTTTAATATTCCTAAGTGCATCGACTTTGCTGTTGGGACTTAGGGAGACAATGAAGAACGGCAACTTGTGGTTGCGACTTCGGGAGAGAGAAGTGGAGAATGGCTTCACATCAGTGAATTTTAAACTGTCAGTTTCGACAGTTTGTAGTTCCGAGAGGAGTTCTTCGGAGGAAAAAGAAGGATCAACTCCTTAAGGTAACATGGAGATAGTTTCCTCCGATTTAGGTGTGTACGTGAAGTACTCACTACTTGCTTCCCTTAGAGCAGATTTTATGATAGCCATCTAAACTATCACATAAAAAACTTATATTATTATTACTTAAATTTTTCGTTTTGAAATGTCTGCATGTTAACTTACCCAATTTAATTAGGTCCTTAGCATCCATAAAGCTAACTATGATAGGAGGCACTTTCTCCTTCTTATTGGCTGCTGCTTGTTGTTTTCCCAGCAGTTGTTGCTGCTTCTGCTGCTGTTGTTGTTCCTGCTCTTGCTGTTGAGTATTGCTTTCTGATAGGGCTTCTTTAATTTGTCGCTCCAAATCGTTCTTCTTTTTGGAGAGCTCCTCTTTCTTTTTATATAACTCCGCAATAAATTGAGCACGTTCGACATCTATGTCACTCATTTCTCTATTGCTGGTTTGGTGGTCTTGTGTTGCCAGTTCTTTGTATTTATTCCCTGCTCCGGAATAATGTGGCTTATCAGAAGTGGTCATTCCTTCTATGAAAGTTTTTACCTTAGAGTTGGCTTTATGCCGTTTGGCAAGGAGGTTTGGCTGGACTTTGAGCCTCCTCTTTGAAGGAAATATAATTACACTATAACGACATGTAGCGTATTCATGTCGGGTTTTGTTAATTGGTCTAAAATATGAGATGCGTAAGTTATTTTTGTTATTGTTTATGAATCAAGGTCATGTTGTCTATAGTTTTCGTATGTTGTAAGGGTCATGGGTTGGGATTGTGTTAACTCGCGCGTTAGTGTAAAAAAACACTTCCAACCTAGTACTCGATATTCATTTTTCGATTAAGGACTGATAAAATTTCAGAAAATAAATAACAAAGTCCGAATCTGAAGCTATAGGCATATCAGAAGAGCTTTTGAGTTAACAAAAGTATGCACAACTTGGTCACCTCGTTCCGGTAATTCTGGCATGAGACGGATACTTATGAAATCTGCGTCGTGAAGCTCAAAAATATGTAGAGAAAATAGTGCGATGGAAATAAAGGCAGGGTAAAAGTTGCTGACATAAAATCGTGGGAGCATTCTTGCTAAAGACATTCGCTCCAATTTGCAAGATTCATTGCATATGTATATCTGGATTGATAACTCGATTTGTAAGTCTTACACAATATAGTAGTTTACTTATCCATGGCCGTGGAGCCAAGGCTCGAATCGGAGCGGCTATAGCGGCAGTATCTCGTTAATACAACTGGACCTGTTCTAAGACATGTCGGAGGTTGTCGAATAAAAGTGGCGCGATAAATCTTAAGGCACTTACGCGACAGATGTTTAATGAAACATGGTGGATCAACGTAAGAGAAGGTCGCAGGGTTGGACTTACAGGGCCGTGAAGCAGAACAACAATGACCGGAGAACGAGTAGCAAAATAAATATAAAGCTTGACGCAAAGAAACAGCGAAGGAATCTTGGTTTTACTTATTAGACGCTGCATGTATCCCCGCGAAGAAAGGAGGAATGTAGGACCAAAATACAGCGGAGTCATGGAACATGGTTGTATTCTTTGCCTCCAACTCGTATAAATGTTCCTGAAACGTGCCTGGGTCTCTCTCTTCCTGAAGTCTCCTATCATTATCAAAGAATAAGGTGGAATATGCAATTATTCATTTCAATGTTATTGATTTGATCGTTTATTCATAGTAAGTTGAAGTTTATTACCACAACTATTAGTTAGCAAAACCATGAAATATTTCATATTTATCGTCTCAGGTAATGTATGGACTTCGATTGTTGTGAAACTAATTGGAAAACTATGCAAATGTCTCGTCTGGATTACATTACTGAGACCTCGTCATCTCAACTTGGTTGCTTTCAAATCCTTAACATGATTTATAGTCAACAACGATAACCAACATCACGCAACCTAATGTAATATCATGTGGGCCAGATGGTCATTCGAATAACGGCAGACGGCACTCTGTAGGCATCAGGACTATGATGGATGTTCGTATTTCCCACTATGAAAGCATTGGTTATTTTGATTAGCCTAGATAAGGAAATCACTTGACCTAGGCCCAAATTAAACCTCTGGCATTGATAGCAATTAATATAACCCCATCGTATCAGAAGTCAACGACTAATTCTGCCAACAGTTGAAATGGTTAAGATACTAATTACGAACAGAAGCCAAGTACATTTTGATTGGCAGATACATTCTAAAGGGTGGGAATACATTAAGGGTTCCCACCTTTTCTCGAAGTTCTTGATTAGCGAGCTCTCGATCTGGGATATATCTCTTCTCATCAGTGTAGCACATTATTTGCCCTAATTGCTAGGAAATATAAATTGTGGTTCTTTGGCAAGTGGCAATTCGATTCAGAACAATTCTCAACAGGGTGTGAACGTAACGACTATTAATTTGGACAATAACTTACAATGCCTTGCGGCCTGTATACGATGTCCAAAAAATCGGTGTTGTTTTTTTTTTTATTAATTTTTTTTTAAGTTTAGGGATCAAAGAAAGAAATGCGATTTCACTGGATTTGTATTTCATTTGTAATCGTTAACGTAGGTCTCTTAAGAAAGAATTGTCTATTCAGATAAAGCCTCGATAGTGTTTGCTCTGAGTGTTGACATCTAAGAGTATTACAAACCCCATTTGCATGTGATTAAAGGAAAAGAGTCGTCACATTCACATCAGTCGTCAATAGTATTTCTCTGGGTAACTTTACACTCAGTGGGATAAGAAGGTATGACGAACACTTGCGGGAAATCATTATACTGAAAAGGATACATTTGACTGTTCTTGCACCTTCCACCTACTTTTGCCAATAATCCTGCTTTATCCCTTTCCCTTTCTCGACACCTCTATAAACGAGTTATTCCATCAAGGCTGACTGAAACCCCAACATAAAAAGGACCATCTTGAATATTCCGCTTACCACCTCCGGGAAATCGAAAGCTGCTTGACAATATTAATTAAATTCACGTTCGAGAAACTAAATCAGATAAAGCTTAAAGTAGGCTTCACGTACGGAACATGTAATTCTCATCCTTTTAGTATGCTCTGGCTTTGCCACTCAACATCGTCATAACGATGTCTTGCTTCTAGAGCACTGTAGGGGTATCATGGGTAAGGACATCGCACAAGTAATCCGTGTTCAAGAAATCTTACAAATTCTTCAGGATTTACGATGTGCGGCTCTGATTGGTTGTGCAAGATTGTGAATTAATACAAATCAGAAATAAGGCACTTAATCCTTTTTCAAATATATACCTATCCTGAATTCGAGTGGTAGATCTTCGAGTACACTAACGCAAGAGCTGCTACCCGAGGATAGCGACTTTTCAATGAACACGTGTGAAAAATATTCCGTATTAGAAGCCCTATAAATGCTAAGAAATGTTCATGCTCTCGGGTAATGGTAAGAAATCTTCATGCTCTCGGAAGGATGAGATGTTGATGTGTATATGTGTTAGATTTAGCAGCTGTTTAATTGCTAGGTTACCGTTAATTTAGGTTTACTTTTCTGTGCTATTTAATTGTGATGTTTTATTTCCTCTGCTTTATTCTATCATTCCCCTTTTCTTTACTTAAACATAAAAGGGTACTCACGATTCTCCGGTGGGACCGACCTGGGGCTGACTATGAATCAGCTAGGGAAACATCTTTTGATTACGCTTGGTGATGGTGGTTGCGATATCAGTGATTGCGTTGCCTTCGGCGCTTTTGCCGTCAGTCAAAGTCCATAACCATTTAAGCATTTGGTTTACTAAGTGCTGGGGTTAGCGATGAATCAGCTATCCTCTCCCATTCCCCCTTGCGATGGTGGCTGGGGTGTCGTGGAGAGCGTTGATTCCCTTCTGGTGATTGAGGTTGGGTTACTTATGATACGGGTTTAGTTTCTTGTTCGCCTACTGCAAGTGAAGATATTATTAGTGTGGTGGTACGGTTAGTTTTTACATAATTGGAGTACTGTAAGCGCCCCCCCCCCCCCCCCCCCCCCCCCCCCCCCGCCACCACACACGCCCCACAAACCCCACACGCGGCTACTTGTATCCATCGTTCCATTTTTGTATCGGAGAGTATAGCCATCTATATGAACTACTTTGGGGATGGAACGATTCATTGTGTTAGTAACAATATCGTTCATAATTAGGAGGTAATGATCGATTTCATTCAATTTTTCTATTCTAGTTTCTATTAGTCGGTGGGTCTATGCCAATGTTGCGTATTTCTCTTTTTACTATACGATCGAAACGCGAAATGCTTTTCGGAAATCGGGAGGGTGTATCCGGTCGTGTGGGTTGGTTCCCCATGTAATATAGAGAAACCCCGCTCAAGTAGATACTGCTCGTTGGGCACGTGTATTACGGGTCCGAGTCCGTATTGATCGCTATCATACTCTATTGTGCGAAGACAATTTCGAGTAGTTACCTCGGTATCTGGTAACTGAATTCGATAAACTGTCATAAGTAAATCCAGGAAGGAGTTACCTCTTGGATAAGACGGTGTATTTGTAGCGTACAATTCTACTTTATGCTCTATCGCATTTATTTGCCGCCAGTCAAACAAGGTATATATAGATGCCTTTGACTTTTTAGAGGAATCTCTATAATGCATGCCTCTAGCACCTAGAATTTATGTACTTCCGTGCTGTAAACGATCTTATGGTGAAGACCTTTCTTAACTAAGATAGCGACCCCACCCCCTCGAGTAGAGTGTGGTCGATCTCGTCTAATTATTTTATAATTTTTGTAGCCCATTTTGTGCCTTTGGTTTAGCTTAGTTTCGCTAGCCAAGAGCATATCTGGGCATTCGACTTGGAGCACATTGCCTAAATTATCCCTTCTTTCGATGTGGATTAGTGAATTTACATTCACAGCTATAATTTTTAGGTTTAGTTCAGACGGAGGGTTGAAAATTTTGATGTGGAGAGTTATTTGAGAACAGGGTTGAATAGAGAGTTGTGGGGGTATAAGTTGGTGTGCCTGGTACGACACGGATTCCTTATATTCCCAACGACGTTGCTCCGATGAGGATAGTCCACCCAGGAAGACAGGAACAAAAGAAAACACACTGATGTTGGTTGGTTGTATAAATGTTTTTTTTTATTTGATTTTGTTGCGCCATCGCGGCTGAGTTTTTAATTAACATTTTGATAAGTAGAACGTTCTTGGGCACTCGGGGTGCGTTAGCCTGTTACACGAAAAACAGCTAGAGATACATTTTTATCGCAATATAAATACAATTTAAATCACTATAACTTTACACTTCTTCTGTTTCCTTAGAAAGTCTCCGATTTCCCACAGTTAATTTAGTTACGTTAGGGACTCTTCGCGGACGAGTGTGTGCATAAGCCTGCACACGCGGCGGTGGTCAGCGTAACGACTTCCTCCTGTTAAGCTTCTTAATCGACTGACTCGAAAAGGGAAGAAATTGGATAATTCAATTTTTGCACCCGACAACCAAAAGAGAACATAGTTTTGCTCTCTCATTGCCTCGTCTGTCGATGCGTGGTAGGTTACATCGGTAAACTGATGATCGAAGAGAGCGGGAGAATGAGAGAACAGAAACACAACGTATGATTAACTTGGGGTGGATTTGGTTGGATGTGCATGAATCAATGTAGTTCTGAGCGGAACCCATTGACCTAATTCGGTAATATGGTGAGTTCAGAGTACATTGATCTGTACGAAGACAGAACTGTGAAAGAGAGGAACATTAAGCTGATGATATTCACCTGCGAAAAGAGAGCATTGATCCCCAGCGAATGATGTGTCTGGAGAAAAGCCGAAGTAACGCTAGGGAAATATTATCACGTGATTCAATCGAATGTTTTGATAATTTTCCCCAGCGGTTCTGCAATGATGCGACAACTTCGTCCGGCTGGATTTGGTTGTCGCTAATCGACATGAACAAGAGTTGCCGTATGACAAAAAAGGGAAGCTAAACTCATTTATGCATTGTCTGCGTGGAACAATGAGTTTAGCTATGTGTCCTTGGTAGTAACATGCTTTGCAGGTGAACAGGTAAGTAGGGGGGAATGGGGTTAGTTTGGCGCGCTGTAAGGCGGTCGAAATTGGATGGGATTGGCCGGGAATGGTGAGTGGTTCTCCGTGTAGTTTAGAGAAACCTCCACAGAGTATCTATTTGTGCTCTTTGTTCAGTCAGTGTTTTTTGAAATTAATAACATGTTATTATTTCTGAATGTGTCTCCGGTGCAGGCTTTTTTCTATTATTATATGTATGTTCCACGGATGCTGGTTGCTTAGGTGCACCGGCAATTTGTGCATATGACACAGGGAGCGACGAAATTGTTGTAAGAACGAGTTTTCATTTTTTTTCTCTTCTTCAACATGTTTCTTTTTGGATTCCAAATTTAATTTCATTTGTTGAAATTTAGGACATCCTATAAAATGTGCAGTGTGACCTGTATTTTTACAGAGGACATTGGACAGTGTTTTCCTACCTGGAAGCTGTTCCTTTCCTAAGGGGCATTCACCAATGATATGGTCGGAGAGGCACTTTACGCACCTGAATTACATGTGGCAGTTCGATGCCGCGAGCGTTGACAACGCATGGACTGCAACACGCGATCGGTTTTTCTAATTTTTTCCCAACTTATTGTTTGGTGGTTGAGGTGTTTGATGTATCGGAGAGCATCAACTTTGCTGTTGGGACTCAGTGATACAATAAAGAAAGGCAATTTGCAATTGCGTTTTCTGGAGTTGGCGGTAGAGAAGGGTTTCGCACCTGTAAATTTTAAATTGTCGGTTTCGACATTTTTTAATTCCTCTAATACCTAATCAGGGGAAAAACATCGGTCAACGCCTTATAGGAGCATGGAGATTATTTTCTCCGATTTCGGGGTGTACGTGTAGTACTTGTTTTTTGTCCTACCCAAAGCAGTCATTACTTTGCGATAACCTTCAATATCATCGCACATTAATTTAATTTTAGAATTATTTATTTATTTCGTTTTAAAATGTTTGCATGTTAACTCATCTAATTTTATAACGTCCTTTGTTTCCATGGACGTAAGTATTATAGGCGGCGCCTTTTCCTTTCTATTTGTTATGTTATGCTGGTTCACTTAATTTTATAACGTCCCTTGTTTCCATGGACGTAATTATTATAGGCGGCGCCTTTTCCTTTCTATTGGTTACGTTTTGCTGGTTCTTTTGCTGCTGCTGCATCTCCATTGTTTGCTGGCTTTTGTTTGCTTCCTGATGTCGTTGTTCCTGAATTTTCCGTTGTGCTGTTGTATTTTCTTGCCATTTTTGTTGTTGCACCAGGTGTTTTAATTTAAGGATCGCTTCTTTTTTGTTTATTCAGTTCCTCTTTTTTGGTGTCAATATCCGCAAGTTTTTCTAGTTCCGCTGGATCTGTTTCAGTATCTGTGATATTGTTGTCTTCATCAGCAGGTAATTCAATTTCACTTGGGTCAAGGTCAACCAATCCGTTACCAGCTCCAGTGTATTCACTTTTCTTTTCTTTTACATTTTTATCGCCATCTGCATTTGGCTTGCACCGCTTTGTTATAACACTCGGCTGTCGCTTGAGCCGGGCTGTGTCATCTTTTCATATATCTGCCTGGCCCCTTTTCATGAAAGGAGATGAACCCTTTAACACTTTATGTTTGTTTCTACTATTTTTCAAAACAACTGGTCTCAGTGGCGGCCACACTGTGAAATCCGCACTTGCACACTTACACTCACTATCCTCTATCGCGCGACGATTTTTGTTGTTGTTTTTTTTTCTTTCCCCTGTTGCCAAATTTGCGTTTCTTCCGTGGGGGTTCTCTATACTACATGGAGAACCAACCCACCGTTTCCGCCTTATTTCGACCGCTGACAGCTTGTCAAATCAACCCCAATTCCTCCTACTAACCTGTTCACCTGAAAATCATATTTTCCAAAAGGACGCATAGCTAAACTCATCATTCTATGCAGGCAATGCATAATTGAGTTTAGCTACCTTTTTGCCATACGGCAACTCCATTTCGCTAACCCATGAGATTTCCACCGGAAATCGCATCATGTCGGTTAACAACGGCATAGTCTGAACAACACGACACGGTTGCATAATCATGCATTCGCTGTGGAAATTATCAAAGTATTTAATTTAGTTCCCACCATCAGATTTCCATAGCCAATTCGCCGTCCTATTCAGTTTCCCCGGACACTCCATTCGCTGGGGATCAATGATCTCTCCTTGCAGGTGAATAGCTACAAAACATTTTCCTCTCCTTCTCAATTTTATCTTCCCACAGTTCAATGCACTCTGAGATCACCACACTCACCGAATTAGGTCACTGGGCTATTCTCAGAGCTGCATTGATACATGCACACAAACACCAAATCCACCCCGGGATCATTGCACATTGTATTCCGGTTCTCTCATTCTCCCTTGTCCGCCGACTATCGAATCAACCGAAGTGTTTATCTACCTCGATGAGCGGGGAACATGAGAAGCGCAAATGTAAAGATGATCTCAATTGGTTGCTTCTGGTACGAATCAAAAAATCCCATCTTCATCCCTAATTCCAACCAGTCGCTATTTAATCATTACCGCGGTCGGTCACGCCGCCGCTCTGGGAAAATTTTATTTCATGCCGGTTTAACCAGGAGTCGATATTCAACTACGGTCGTGGCCACACGCGTTTCGCGAGTCACATCTCAACTCCATATTGCTCACATGCATTTGAGTCAAATAATTAATTACTGCGGCCACAGTAATGAGAAAGAATGTGTTTCAACTTGTATAATATTTATAAAAAAGCATTTTAATAATATTTAATAATAAGTTCTAAGTTAAGTAAAAAAGGAAAACAAAAATTACAAACCATCTCTCTGGATAATGTGCAAAAAGTAAAGAAAAACAATACAATAAAAAAAGGGATTAACATCAAAAAAAAACATTCAGTGCGTTTAATTATTCCATCTTCCTTTGGTGGACAATTTGCAGCAGAACATATTCGGGGATTTAAGTGAACCAGTGTCATACGTCGGCATCTATACTTCTACCCCCACACTTCTCTTTGACGTGCCGATGATGACTGATATGGGAAATTTCCTACTTTCCAGATGCCACTCTTTCACTGCTGTAACACGTCTGCGCCACATTCCTTAGCTGTTTGAAAAAGGAGATATTGGGCGGCTTCATAATGGCTTAAGCTAATTTAGGTACACTTAAGCCTGCCAATTTTATTTAGAAGGGTGGTCATCGCGTTTTTAATGCTCGGCATATGTGATTTCCCGTGTGAGTGTACGTTACCGTCTTCGCACTTTGATTCGCAGAATATACATTTGGTTTGTGCTTGACAGCCCTTCGCTTTATAGCATTTCAGGCAGTCTAGGTCCCTACAGTCGTAGAGTACTCGTATTCACTGTCGAACCAGCTTCCTTAAACTTGTGTATTCATGTTTTGCAAATTGAGTATTCGATGCTTCTCTATTGTGACAAACTTAGCACCGGTTACAAAATGTTCGCCGCGCAATAACAACTTCCCCGCACACCACCTACACTCTCTTCCCGTAAAACATTCTATAGAGACTCGAAATCCATCTGTTGGCTCCTTGAATTTGCGCCGACTTCTTGCACGGATGTAATCTTGCACACTTCGAGCATCCGGCTCGAAGGACCAAAATGTTTCGCCAGCTGGGAACCGCAACTCCCATGTTGCCGATGGTTCGCCAACTGGGAAACAGGAAAATGGTGATTCTGCGTCGATTAGAACAGCAATAGTTGGCGTTGTAGCCCATCAAAAGACTGCCGCATTGGGCAGTAATTAACTGACATTGAATTTTATAAAGAATTAAACACATTTATGAACACACTAATTTAACATTTATTTCACTAATTTAGGAGACTATCAAATGAACCAGTGCTGAAAGCACCGTAAAACAAATTCAATTCTTTAACGTTAAAAAACATACAGGTGCTGCAAACACCGTATACAAAACAAATCAAACTGTCAGAGAACCGTACAGTAGTAAAAGATCACACTTCCTTGTTCTCCTTCATGTTATTTTTAATGATAACGGGCTCGTTATCAGTCCGAAGGATCTGCTGGTTGTCATTGGCAGCGTTCAGTGCCAATGGTGTTTTTTCCGTAATGGTATAATGTATAATACATGTTGCGGAATTGCAACAGCTTCCCGGGACGCGACACCATCTTCCCGAGTAGTCCTCCTTAGTTGGCGTCGCCAACGTTTCGTGTCAGCGCCGTGGGAAGTGGCGGTTGGTATTTGTGGTTGAACTCAGAGACCTTAATGCTCGTGTTGCTCATAAACCGGTACGGTGCAGAGGTAGGGTGGCAATAATTAATTATGTTGACTAGAACTAACTCTTAATTGAATTAATTTGTTATAAAATATACTTAGTTATTGTTCCAATTTCTAGTCAATTATCAGTATTAGTGTGTGTGTGTGTGTATGTGTATGTGTATGACCGAAGATCCAGTTGGCCATTGATTGCCAACGTTGTAGCTTGTGATAAGGCCGTCGTTGTTTATTGTTTATAGTCTCCGACATGTTGTGGGGGGGTTGCCTGAGAGGCGATATTTGCCGCATCAGCTGCGGCAACGATTTGAATAAGCACTTACGTTATTCATAGTTTGTTGTTTGACTTAAGCCTTTAATGTTGAATGTTGGTTGGATCGTAAATCCCTGGTGTCATCGATGATCTTCTTGGACGTAGTCCTCTCTTTGGATCGTGGATCCCTCTGTGTCATCGATGACCTTTTTGGACGTAGTCCTCTCTTTGGATCGTGAATCCGTAAGTAGTAATTAATAAGTTGGATGTAGTCCCATGTTGGATCGTAAATCCATTTGAAATAATTGATATCTTGGACGTAGTCCCCTGTTGGATCGTGGATCCGTAAGTTTAGTTTATATAGTTGGACGTAGTCCTATGTTAGATCGTGGATCCATGAATGGTGATTAAACACTGTGGTCGCCAATAAGTTGAAGGTGATGGGTTGTAATTCCACCATCTTCTCAGTATGTCCAGCCTGTGCCGCTACCAGAAATGTTAGGTATACCATCAGCTGCATAGAATCATCTGCGACTCGAATCCAAGTTGATTGCTCTGGCTGATGCTGTTGCAGTTGGGGATATGTCCTACGCTAAACCAATGCTCGGCGTTGGGCGAATTTCTTGATGAGAACTGAACTCTATGTCGGCAGCGTTACCTGTGGTCGTATTCGATGAATTGGTTGAATGATGGTGCTGGACATGGCGGCTTTTTCTTTTTGGAATGTTGTGGTTGAATCCTTGCGGCCTATTTTGTTGAATTAGGCTGGCACTTGATTGAGCCAGAGAGGTTGCGCATCCGGGTTGCTATTAAGAAGATTACTCTGTTGTTCAATAGAAGCCTCTGTTTAATTGTGTCGCAGGATAAAATAGTCACAATGCTAGGCGCTTTTCCTCGTTGACTGGTGGCTGGACCTTGTGTACACCGTTCGCCTTCCGTTGGTCTGATTTCCTGAAGGGTGCCGGCATCTTTCCTGTTCTTCTCCTTCTATCTTCCCTAATCTTGGCACCGAAAGCCTATCTTAGACACCGACTCCGTTGGAGTGGTGCCCCCGTGGCAGCTACGCGCAATGGGCGGTGTTAAGAGGGTGCCCCCAGAGCATTTCGTCCAGGCGGCGAAAGCGAAGAACCCCAGACACTTGACAGCGTGCCTGGGTGGCGAGAGCGGCAAATTCAGGATGCTCGAACGATGAGTCCAGGTGACGAGAAGCGGTGCACTCCAAATCAGCGACAGCTTTCCGATGACATGATTTTCTGACGGTTGCCGGCATCTTTTCTGTTCCTCGTTTTCTTTGTCACTTCATCTTATTTCCGAAAGCTTGTCTTTGACAACGACTCCGTTGGAGTGGTGCCCCCGTAGCAGCTATGTGCAATGGGCGGTATTAAGAGGGTGCCCCCAGAGCATTTCGTCCAGGCGGCGAAAGCGAAGAGCCCCAGACACTTAACAGCGATGTGCCTGGGTAGCGAGAAGCGACAAATTCAGGAGTGCGTGAACAATGCGCCCAGATTTCGAGAAGCGGTGCCCCAGGAACAGATCTAAATGAGGTGGTAAAAATCGCAATTCCCGGGGTTCTTTTTCTTATTCATCTGCAATTTGATGTTTGAGATGATACTTGTAGGTATAAGACCGGATGTGTCTTTGTTGACGAACTTTTCTTGGTACTGACCCCTTAGATTTGATTGAATTGTCCTCTTGACTGTTTTGGCCGATGGGCCCTCGTCCTCTTCTTGAGGTTCCTTCATTGTACGCGGGGCGTATCGAATTCTCTAGCGTGGGTCGTGCAAAGTACCTACAACATCGTAAGAAGAGGAGCCGAATGATGTCCTCAATCGAAACCCTGGAATTGATCGAATAGAAATCTTCTTGATTTACCTGCGGTGAGTT
This sequence comes from Microdon myrmicae, assembly GCA_963931805.1. Taxonomy (NCBI): domain Eukaryota; kingdom Metazoa; phylum Arthropoda; class Insecta; order Diptera; family Syrphidae; genus Microdon; species Microdon myrmicae. The sequence goes on from OZ007501.1 coordinate 61,445,496, forward strand.
CTGCAGAATTAAATAAATGCAACAACATTGGATGTTTAAGACAGTGGACTGTAATTTGGCTTTGTTTAATAAGAGTAATTTGTGTACTGTAAATTATATTTGGTAGAATTACTAGCTTTGTTTATTAATGATGAGATCAATATTTTTATTTAGGTTGTTGACGTCCGGCGTGCTTCCTCGGATGAGGGAAGAGCGGGGACCTTTTAATTTTACCTTTATGTAATATTCTTTCATCAATTCGTGTTGCAGTGTTTATTCGCTCCGTTTGTTTGAGCAATTTATTGCCATTGATAATCAATTATCAAAGAAAGAAATTATTCCGTCTCTTCGATATATTTATTTTAAACTCTCAAATCCACAATACTACTTCCTCAATACTTAACTCTCAAAAAAAAAACTCGAAGTCTACTGAACTAACTGCTTCCGAATTCAACTGAACTGAACTACTTTTACAATTGAATTTTTTCTCTACTTATAGAACATTGTGTTCTAATTTACTGTAAATTATAATATGAACAAAACAATTTTTCTCAAAGTATTCCTTTAGTTTCTGTGACTTTTAAATTGAATAAAATTTGAACGAAAATCAAAGTGCTCTGTTTTGAAATAAAAAGGGGCATGTTATTAAATGTGCTGTAACTTGCAATATTGTGAATGTTTATGAATGGTATGCATTAAGTGAGAATGTAATATATGTTAAAGGAAGTTTTTAAGGATGTGTAAGGAGATCCAGTGTTAAATTTAATAAGGGTAGTATTCTGGAATACAACATCCCACCCTTCTTCGAGAAAGAAAATTATCCTTGAAGAGAATAATTTTCTAGTAACTATATGTTAGATTAAGATTAATTAAAGACTTGGATTTTCGTTCAATTACATTACAAAGGTTTTCAAAATTTATCTTTCATCAAAGGTTACAATAATCAAAAAGTTCTTAATACTAGAAAAATAATCTATTTACATTATATATTAACTAAATTTTTTCAATAATCAAAAAGTTCTTAACACTAGAAAAATAGTGAAAATAGTCTATTTACATTACATATTAACTAACTAAATTTAAATATTTCTCCTTGGAACCTTTTCTTTTCTTATCCAAAAGTTATTATTACTTATTATATTTATTATATAATATTAATATTATTTGCTCAAAATTCTCATTTCCGTTCGAATATATATATAAATTCCAAAATTTCCAATATATATATTACCTCTAAAATTTCCTTTCTTTCCTTTTCCGTTCGAATATATATTAATTCCAAAATTTCCAATATATATTACCTCTAAAATTTTCTTTCGTTATTCCCCCTCTTTAACTTTTTTTTTTTTTTTTTCGTTTTCGTTTTCGTCATTTCCTACAATTGTTTGATTAGTTCATATATATTGAATAAAAAAACAAAGGCCATTTGTTATGTGTTTATCTTTTCCTTAAATTTATGGAAAATTTTCCAAAACCTTTCTGGGCCTATTATTATGATGATTGTGTTGTATTCCAGAATACTACCCTTTATTAAATTTAACACTGAATCTCCTTACACATCCTTAAAAACTTCCCTTAACATATATTACATTCTCACTTAATACATATCATTCATAAACATTCACAATATTGCCAGTTACAGCACATTTAATAACCTGCACCTTTTTATTCATTCAAAACATGGTAACTTTGATTTTCGTCCAAATTTTATTCATGTTAAAAGAGAGACCTTGTTAAAAGTTGTTTTGTTCATGTTATATTTACAGTAAATTAGAACACAATGTTCTATAAGTAGAGAAAAAATGCAATTGTAAAATCAGTTAGTTTTGAGTTAGAGTTCAGAGGAGAAAGAGTTCAGTTCTGATTGAGTAGTTTGAGACAGAAGTTGAATTTGAAAAGTAATAAAGTAGTAGTTGAGTATCAGAAACAAATTGAGTTCAGTTTGAAAGCAGTTAGAGTTTAAGTAGAAGAAATTAAGTTCCAGTTAAAGAAATAGAGTTAAATAAATAAAATTGAAGAAATCCTGCGTTTTAATAAGTCTACAAAATAAAAGGTCCCCGCTCTTCCCTCATTCCGAGGAAGCACGGCGCCGGACGTCAACAATTGTATAGAAATGCATAATACCAAAAATCTTTTTAAGAAATGATTTCAAATGCCCTAAATGACTGTGTAACTTTTTATTTTTTTGTATTTTGTGTTTGAATAAATGTTTATTGTTGTAAAAAAAAATTTGTAATGTACTTATATGGTTTTCCTTTTCCGTACCTATTTTAGTTAAATTATTATTTTCATTATTTATTATTTCGTGTTTGAGTAAGTGTTTGTGTTTGTTTTCGTTGTTTAAAATATTTATTGTTTTCGCCTTAGTGTTGTCATTGTCCATAGCTTTAACCACTGTCGGAACGTCTACCTTTTCAGTCTTACTCACTGCTGATGGATCGTTTAGTTTCTCAGTCTCATTTGCTGATTCGTATAGTTCTTCAGACTTATTAGCTGTTAGAACATCTTGGTTCCCAGTCCTATTTGCTGTTTGAACTATTTCTTCAGTTATATCTGCTGTAGAAACATTCAATCCTTCAGTCTTTGCTGCAGAAAAGATTTGTTCATCAGTATTAGCTGCTGAACTGAATTGGGTTTCGATTTTAATTGCAACTTTTGGGTCTTCAGTCTTTAACACTGCTGAATTTTCAGTCTTTGTTGCTGAAGTGTCAGGGTTGTCTATTGGGATAGCCGGAATATTAGGGATTTCTGTTTGTATATTTTCTGCAAGATCCGAATTTTCAGTCTTTACTACTGCTGAGTTTTCAGTCTTGGTTGCTGAAGTGTCTGCGTTGTCCATAGGGATAGCTGAGATATTAGGGTTTTCAGTCTTTAATACTGCTGAAAATTTCGAATTTTCAGTCTGTGTTGCTGAATTATTTTCCAGAATGGGAGTATGAATCGGAGTCTTTATATTAGGGGCTGGGTTATCTTCGTTTATATGTCTAGATTTATAGGAGTATGCGGGCTCAAGGTAAATTTGGCTAGGAGCTTCATTAAAATGGTCGTTATCTATTTCCAAAGATCTAATGCTGTAAATAGAAAAATTTGGTCTGTCTTCCATCAATTTTGGTTGGCGTCAGGCCTCGTTTTCCGACTCTTGCACCCGAGAAAAGTGAACATTTTGTCGATCGTTTTGTCTATTGGTGGTCCTAGAATTTTCACCAAAACGATTTTCAGAGTTTGTAGGGTTGTTTCGGAATGGGTTACGCGTTGTTGTACCTTGTTGGTAATTTGTTGAAGCCGATCCATTCCTAGATATCTTGTATCTACACTCATTCTCTGTGTGATTATTCCGACCACAGAAATTGCATACAATGTTATATTCTCTCTTTATGGGTTGTCTATTCGGAAAATTGTTGGACTGCATGTTCCGATAACATGTGTCCTGTGTATGCCCTGACTTACCACAGGTTTGGCAGACTATTCGATTAAATCTGTCATTATAGTTATATGGCCTGGGAGAGTTGTCCATTCGAGCAGCATGTGATACTACATGTGCAATCGACTGTTTTAAATTGTTTCCCCCATGGACTTTAGCTAGTATCTTTAGCTGTTCGTTCTTTAGTCCATCTTCAAATGTTTGAACGGCCAATTTTATGTTTTCTTCTATTAAGTATTCCCTACCCACCGCGTCTGCTGTTATTTCACACGTGGCAGAGTTTAGAGTCCGCAGAGCATTCGCAACTCTATCGCCATATTCCCGAACGGTTTCTCTGTAGCGTTGTTTCAGAGAAATCAAGTCATTGTGTGCCGTCGACCGAGATTGCTCCTCTTTATATTCCGATTCGAGTTTATCTTTTAAATCCTCCCACTTTGCGATTTTGCTATACCTAATCAGATCGTATGCATGACCCTCTAGTCTATTTTTGACTAGCTCTAAAAATGTCTCGTATATATCCGGGTCTGCCTTCTTTATGGATCTAAATAAAACGTCTCCCCCGGAAATAAATTTACCTAAATCGCAGGGTTTCCCGTCAAAGGTGGAGACGATTCTGAAAACATCAGAAATTCCGACAGACAGAGCCATTTCAGGGGTTTTACTGAGTATCTGTTGATAGGGGATTTGTTCTTCCCCCTGCCTAGCCGCCTGTCTCGTGTAGTATGGACTCGTAATATTGAAAATTTGAAATAAAGTATGGCGAAAATTTGTTATCAATTCTTAAAAATATGGCTGATGAAAAAATGGCCTTTATGTTATTATTCAATATATATATATATATATATATATATATATGGAAACGATATGGTTTGGACCCAAAACTGAAAAGAAAGAAAATTTTCGACGAGAAAGAAAAGAAACGGAAATGTCGTCGAAAAAAAAACTGAAAAGAGAATTTTCAAAGAAATTTCTATCGAAAAAATAATTTTGTTGAAAAGGAAAACTTCCAAGAAATATATTCCCTCAAAATTCCTACATATTTTTTTATGTTTACTTGTTTTTTTCCTTTACCGCTGCCACCAGTGTTGACGTCCGGCGCCGTGCTTCCTCGGATGAAGGAAGAGCGAGGACCTTTTAATTTTACCTTTATGTAATATTCTTTCATCAATTCGCGTTGCAATGTTTATTCGCTCCGTTTGTTTGAGCAATTTATTGCCATTGATAATCCATTATCAAAGAAAGAAACTATTTCGTCTTTTCGATATATTTATTTTAAACTCTCAAATCCACAATACTACTTCCTCAATACTTAACTCTCAAAAAAAAAACTCAAACTAAAACTCAAAGTCTACTGAACTAACTGCTTCCGAATTCAACTGAACTGAACTACTTTTACAATAAAAAAAAAAAAAAAAAAAAAAAAAGTTGTGGCGAGAAGGCCGAATTTAGCGAGACAAGGACACATGTGTCCTTCATCTTGTCTCTGACTTCTGGTCATCTTGCGATAACCAGAATCACCCACATCCGTGAGGATGTTGGGCTCGGTCTCGCGATCTCTGAAAAGAAAAGAGAAAGGGGGGGGGGGGGGGGTATCCAAGGATAGTGTGGACAGTGTTAGTCCAAGTGTTCTCTAACTACTTTTATAGAGGGATGGTGGGAAAGAAATCATACAAGACCGGTGGGTCTTGGGTGCGGTAGTGAACGCAGATCACGTCTTTGGCGTCTGATAATCTGCGCTTTGGTCGGTGTGTATGTTTGTGTTTGTGCCGTCTTGTACTGTGCGTTCGTGTGTGTGGTTTGTTAATAGTAGACCCTATGGGATGGGTCCAGGAATCCTCTATTATAGAGGGGAATGTTGTTGGGAAGGGTGCTTTCCTCAGTTTTGTACTGAAGAAGAAATTGTGGGGGTTTGATCCGAAGAGATCGAGAGAGAGAAGGGTCAAGGACGCAGGAGTCCCGTACAAGTACGTTCTCGCTGTTCTGAATGTTTTCGAGGTACTCATATGCTAATTGAAGCAAGTACTCGTCGATAGGGGTAATGGAGGCGCATTCGTATAGGCGAGAGTTGGGGTAATGACGACCGTCAGGCCTTCTAGAATGATTGGTGCATCTTCTGAGGAGTTTCCTTTCGAAAACCCGAAGTCTTTCCATTTGGGCCGAAGATATGCAGGACCATATGGGAAAGGCGTATGATATTCCAGATCGGATTAGCTGCTTATAGCAGAGAAGCTTAACTTTGGTGTCAACTTTGGTGTCAACTTTGTTGCTCCACTTGAAGATGTTGTGCAGTTGCTTAGACCGACCGAGGCCCCTTTGGAGAATGTGGGTCACATGTTACTACTTTTACAATTGAATTTTTTCTCTACTTATAGAACATTGTGTTCTAATTTACTGTAAATTATAATATGAACAAAACAAATTTTCTCAAAGTATCCCTTTAGTTTCTGTGACTTTTAAATTGAATAAAATTTGAACGAAAATCAAAGTGCTCTGTTTTGAAATAAAAAGGGGCAGGTTATGAAAAGGGGCATGTTATTAAATGTAACTTGCAATATTGTGAATGTTTATGAATGGTTTGTATTAAGTGAGAATGTTTATATATGTTAAAGGAAGTTTGTAAGGATGTGTAAGGAGATTCAGTGTTAAATTTAATAAGGGTAGTATTCTGGAATACAACAAGGTTATTGCTCGGCCTATGTGTTAAAGTTGGAATTTAAGTTGGGTTATGTTGGAGTTTGTAAAATGGGACAAATAGAAAGTATTCCTTAATTTATTTTATTTTCCGCCGATTACAAACAAACCTGTTATTCCAATAAAAGCAGAAGTTAGGTTATTCCTCACAAGATTAATGAACCACCCAACCAGTACGGGCTCGTAGATGTCCAGTCCGATTTAAAACTCTGGAAATAGATATGTGGTAAGCATATTCCACTTGACCACGGTATCTTCGTTTTTCAGAAGCATATCTGCCAGAGTTCCATTCACATGAAGTGCTCCATCACCTTGATTATCATCAGCGCTTGGTGATGTAATAACCTGCTTCATGCTTCCCATTGGTTTCGGTAGAATTTCTTTCTGCGTTCTACCTGTTGTTGAAATATTTGTTCTGCAGGACCTGGACAATTAAAATCTGCAAAAAATGTTAAATGTTGAAACCGACTGAATACATTCCTGTGGGTCGCCTTCCCAGAGGTCTTGGTCAGATTCTGTGAAGGAAGTTATTAGAAATATAACATCTTCAATATTGCAACCATGTGACGTTTAATTAACTTCTAGGAATAGACATGAACCACCGCATTTTTGTTTTTAGGTACATTGAAAATGTGTTAAGACTCGTTGTGACAAAGCTCCGTGCTTACGAGTTTGGTCGAAATCCTTGAGTGAACTCGAGAACATTTGACGTGAACGCAAGAAGATACCACTTCGCAAATCTCCGATAATTATTATCAACGGTTTCGGGACTTCTGTATCTTCCAAATATGCGTACGATTATGTTAGGAGCATCCACAATTGCATCCACAATATTGTTCCGAATCACTGCACAGCACTGTTCATTAATTGAGAAGGTGATTGTTTCGCCAGGTTTGTCTCCTTGTCGTACCAGTGTGAAGACTTGTTCGTCACCCTTAGTTTAAACACCACACACACTTGTCACACCTTTAAAATTAAAACACTCTTTGTTTTTTTTTTCTTTTCTTTATTTAACTAAACTTTAATGTTACTATCTTAGTACATATGAGAACAAAGGCACACTTTAGTTTCTTCTTTATTCAAGAAATCTTTAACAACTCAACTATTTTCCGTTTTAATTTCACTAAAACGCTCTTCACAAATTATACGTTTTTATTCTCACTCAACCCCACGCACCACCTCAAGACCGTCTCGGTCGAAATTCCAAACACAACTCTCAAAAGTCTCGCCGTCTCGGTCGAGATTCAAAAACCAAACTCTCAAACGAAGACCTGTTTTTTCTTCATCCTGAAGATCGAAGGATATGGCATTTCTTTCTTTATCTTTCCCGGCTTGGGATCAAACGCCGAAACACAAAGGGAAAAATCAACAGAGGATCGTGCGAATGCACATTTATAATCCTCTATGTTGATATGCGCTAAACGAATGTGTAATTCGTTTTATGATGCCTGTTGTTTGTTCTAGCCGACTCGGCAAGGATCCCTTTTGTAAGAATACGATAGGGAATACAAATAGAGAATTGTGCTAATGAGCATTTCTGATTCTCTATGTTGTTTATTGTAGCCGAATGGGCAAGAATCTTTTCCGTGGGGAATCGATACAAAGGCGAATATTTTCCTTTTGTTTGTTTTAACTTAATTTTGTTAAAACGGAAACTGGCGTTGGTTGTTTTAATTGTTTTAGATAACCATTTTTCTGAGGTCTCGTAAAATTGCTGGCGCGCAATTTTTATGATACTCAGTGGTTTTGTTTAGGGGTTTGTGTGGTGAACCCTTGGTTCAATGATTATATTTTCAAGTTTTTTATGTGAACAAATTGAACGTTCAGCTCAATTTACTTGGCATTTAATTGATTAGCGCAAATTGCACGTTTTAGCTTGATTTGCTTGCTATCAATTTATGTGGGACGAGGTGTATGGGGTAATGCTTTGATTTAGCATTATGTCACATCCTTTAAGTGGCTGTTTTTGGCGTGTATCGCCGTTAGTGGTGGAGACTAGCTCCAAAAGGGTAATTTTTATGGGATGGGTGGTTGTGGCCGTCAGCTCCTCGATAGTATACTGGTTAGTATACCCGCCTGTCACGCGGGACACCGGGGTTCGATTCCTCGTCGGGGAGCCTCTGGCGCAAGACTAATGACCTTGCCCGGAAAAAACAAATCATTGTGGAAAATTTAACAAGCCTCAGGACTTGCGAAATAAGGCCAAGACCGGTTTCCGGTTGTAGTGTCGATGATGATGATGATTGTGGCCGTAACACCAGCAGGACGAAGTGAACTTCTTGAGGTAGATAGCCCCAGCTTGTCTAGCTGGTAGTTTTACATTGTTCTTCATAGCCTGTAGAATAGTTGGAGAAATTCCTAGAATTCGATGACTCTGGGATAGTTGTTTTTCGCCGAACTTTCGTTGTTCAGGAACAACAGCTATTGTGGCACGTATCAATTCCTTCCGTTTGTTCAGGTTCATTTTCAATCGTTGTTGCCAGGTTCTAATTGAATAGCTTCGTATAAGCGTCTATGGCTTCATCGCACTTTCCTGCATTGAGATATACATCTCCCGTTTGGCCATATGCTATTTGGTAATTTGGATTGTCCAACAACGCAGAGTTGCAGTCTTTAATCGCACTATCATTTTCTGTTACACGGATATATGCTGCAGCTTGATTATAGTAGAATGTTGGATTTTTCGGATCGAAACTAATGGCCCGGTTGATTAAAGTACCACTTCTTCATATTTGCATTCCTTCATCAGGCGGTTCACTTCAATATGCCTTCATAATCTGTTCGGCTGTTTCAAGGAATTGCTGATTGCGTTCGATAACATTGATTGGCACTTCGCATAGATCTAACTTTGCGGCTTTGTTTGTAATTGCCGTTATTGATTCCAAATCAATGTCTTCACTTAGTTCAACTAGAAACTAGAACAGTCCCGAACAAATATGTCTTCATTGTTATTAGTTAATTAAAAACGATAATCGCTACCCGTGGTCGAATGTCGATGAAATTGAACACTTTTGTAACACATCACACAACACCTTTTAGTTATATCACTTGGATTTTTGGTTAAATAATTAAATTATATGAAAATTATATTGATTGTCACCTACCTTGGTTGCTGATCTGCTAACAGTTGTTCCTCGGGTCGTAAATCCAGCTGTTGCCCCTCGGATGTTGGCAAATGTAAAATCCGGCTCACTACTTGACTGGAAATCCATCTGTTGGCGCCTTGAATTTGCGCCGACTTCTTGCACGGATGTAATCTTGCACACTTCGAGCATCCGGCTCGAAGGACCAAAATGTTTCGCCAGCTGGGAACCGCAACTCCGATGTTGCCGATGGTTCGCCAACTGGGAAATAGCAAAATGGTGATTCTGCGTCGATTAGAACAGCAATAGTTGGCGTTGTAGCCCATCAAAAGACTCCGCATTGGGCAGTAATTAACTGACATTGAATTTTATAAACATTTAAACACATTTATTAATACACTAATTTAACATTTATTTCACTAATTTAGGAGACAATCAAATGAACCCGTGCTGAAAGCTCCGTAAAACAAATTCAATTCTTTAACGTTAAAAAATATACAGGTGCTGCAAACACCGTATACAAAACAAATCAAACTGTCAGAGAACCGTACAGTAGTAAAAGATCACACTTCCTTGTTCTCCTTCATGTTATTTTTACTGATAACGGGTTCGTTATCAGTCCGAAGAATCTGCTGGTTGTCATTGGCAGCGTTCAGTGCCAATGGTGTTTTTTCCGTAATGGTATAATGTATAATACATGTTGCGGAACTGCAACAAGATTGAATTCCCAAGTACGAGAGCAACTTTCGACATATACTACGTGCTGTGGGGAAGAAGTATTGTGCCAGGCATGGGCACTCGGTTCACTTCTTCCGCCATCATAATTATCGGTGCGTTGGACACCACACGGAGAGAAGCAAAACTGTTCGAAAGCACGATCACTGAGAACAATGAGGAAAACACTCTCTGGAACAGCAGCACGGCAAATTAAAACACTGGTTTATTGATCAATTAATTAATGTTTTTTTATTGTAATAAGGTTGTTTAACTTGATTACATTTTGTGGGGACTTCAGCAATGACGATGGCCACCAGTGCAAAGAGTGCACCGATTAACAGCAATTTAGAGTTCATTGTTTTAAAATAAAGTTACTTTTCTCACTTATAAATTCTTTTTCACTATCTCAAACGAACTGCGGCACAAACTCGCCAAACAATTGGACACCAACAAGTTCGAAATACCTCTCACGACTCTGGGTATTATCGCGTGTCTGCAGCGTTACGGACAGCGGGAGCGACATGTGACCAGCGTGGTCAACGGATGGAAAACGACTCAAGGATATTCAATCGTTGTCGAAAGAAATTCAGCCAGTCAAACTAGCTCTCTTAAATTGAGGATGCATTTCCTGTTCTAAGAGAGACGTAAAGTCTCTCTTTGGGGTAACCAAACAGATCTCATACAGAAGATCGCCACGGTATACATATATGTGTGTACATTGGTTCTTTTATGGATCAAAGCCATGGGAAAGAATCTGAACAAAGAAAGGGAAAATGTGCGAGTCCGGTAAAGCAAAAAACCGAAACTCGTCGGATGCTAATTGGTTCTTTGTTTGAGATGTGCGTCGCGGCTAAATAAATAGACGCGACGCATCGAAGAAATGGTGTTAATGGGTTTTAGCTAGATTACCGGGAAATTATGGCATCACTGGTGAGGGTAAGTATTGAATTCCTATTTGCATTTGCTTATGCTGTAGGATTTAATTGGTGCCAAGAGATGCGTATATTTGTTTTGGTCCCTTGGGTGTAGGTCGCCAACCAATGTGTTTGTTTGGTGATTTATGATACACATGCTGAAGCTGGGATAAGCCAACTCAAGGTTAAGATTTCCTGATTATGCGGTTGTATTATATATGAACCGATAAATTTTCTTTCAGCGAATTTATGATAAGCTTGGAGAGAACTCTTATAGGGGATTTTAAATGCGAAGTTATGCATGCAGGTGAGAATTCTCTTTTCCAGGGGCTTTTTCGATTACAAATTTGTTCTCTTTAATGCGTGAAGCATTTCAGATGCTAATGCTATTGCATTAGCGAAAGCTTATGCAGACCGGGTGAATGTTATGGGGGTTTTTTAGGAAAGCGAATCGTGGGGTTTGGCGGAACCGCCACAGTGCCTCTCTCAATAGTTGCATTTCTACAGGAAGAAAATCAAATTGGAAACGATTTTTGGGACGCCCTGTATTAAAAGGATCTATTTTTCCCTACAGAAAGAAGAAAATCAATCTGATAACTAATTATAGTAATAAAAAATAATAAACAAGAAAGAGTCCTGGTGTTAAAATGTTCTTGACTACCCATACGTCAACAGTATCCTGTCAACCCTTGAGGAATAAGTATGCACTTTAATGTCTTGCCCCCCATTGTTCCAAGACTTAAGTCACTGCAACACCATAAATGAATCAAATAATTTTGTTTCATTTCATCAGAGATTAAAAAATTTACAAAGAATTGTTCGCACTACCAACACAAGATGGCTCAATAAATATGAAATCCCGTCTGGTGTAATGTCAGTCGAGCACTTAACAATGACCCGATTCAGAGAAATGAACTTGCCATGAAAGATGAAAAATTTATGACTTAACAACTCATGCTTTTTCCAACCACCGGATTTTATGACGTGAAAAATGATGTACAAAAACAAGAGGGTATTATCTGAAGAAAACCCCAGATGCTACACAACACCATCCGCGCATGAAACGCATTTAAACAATGACGCAAGTAGAAGCATATTGCGGTAAACAAACTCTTCACACCAAATGCATCAGGATCCATGACATTGAAGTCCTCTCAACCGAACGTAATTGTTATGGTCAAACCCTTTTAACGCGACTCCTTTTATGTCATCCAGTTCCATAATAAAAATTGTACCCAAGGACCAGCATTATAAGTTTTGTCACGTACCAAGGCGGTTAAATTTACCTTCAGTATTCGACTCTTAAAAAGTCCTGCACCGCAGTAACTCTTCATGTGAACGGTGGGATTCATATATCGTTGCCATTATGTGAGTGCGGTCGAGACTCTGGTACGCTCTAACGAAGTGGTCTTTGAATCCCCAATGAGGATTTGTTTTCAAGGGTTTGTTACAATTGTTTGTCGATGTCGAAGCTGTTTTTGTAATATTAATATTTCTGACTATGATACCTTACCTCTGAAGTTTTATGCTGTCAGTTTATAAGAAGGAAGTAAGCTGTCCAATTTTCGGCAGACTCAAAAATTGCCTCGACAATTGTCACCCCACAATTTTAATGAGAATTGCGAGTTTCACACGATATCAACAGAGCTTAAGGTTTTTCGTCACCCGTAGAAATGTACAGAACATTTTAAAAACATCTTTTGAATGTGCATTGTTCTGCGAAATACTTAGCACACATTTTTCTTACTGTACATCATCGCTGCCTTCGAAAAGGGCAGTTGTCGACTACTTCATACGAACTGCTTTGGCATGTGGGTATTTTTGCTAGGTGCGTCGGCACGGACGCAGGTTGAGCAAAAGACCACCGACGTTACACTGGAAATTGTTCCGCCGAAAGAAAACAAAACGAATAACAGAAAACACAGGAATGATTCGGTGGGTATGTTCTTTTTATTTGAGTTCACAGGTGGCAGGATGTTATTCGTTATTACAAAACACTGAGTCTTTTAATATTGATTAAGGTGAATATATTAAAGTCAATGAGTGGGAAACTTCCCTTAGTTCTAAACACTGTACATTCTGGGGAAGCAGTTCAATCAACGATATAAGGTGTGCGACTTGATAACATACGATCGCGGCAAGGTTTTGTTGTATTTCGCTAGCACAAATTAACACACACACGGATTAACATAAAGTTATACGTGATCACGCGTAAGAAACGACAACAGTGATTAATTGTGGTCTCGACACCATGTAAGGAAACGCACTAGAATTAAGGCAACATGCACTAAAGCACTCGACATTGAATATTCTGCAACGATCCTCTGGGGACTCCAATAGTGCGTGCGCACACTTAGGGATATGAAATCTGACTCGATGATGTGTTCGTCGTCAACATTCACTAGCTGCGGTAGTGGTGAATTTCCGTCGACCTGGGAGGAGCTACTTCGATCCTTTCATTGGCGTCGGCCAATGGACGATCGACTTGAGTTTTGGTGGCAGGTTTCTATGGCGACCGTACAGATCAAGTTGAAAATGTATTCCTTGAACGCCATAACAACGCAGTCGGGAAGGGTGCACAAAAGGAAGTTCAGATACGCCGGCTGATCAAATAAAAGATCGCATATCGAGGCTGGCTGACCCCACGGCCCACTTACCTGAAAAACCCCCAATATCCGCAACTCAACTCCCATTGTCTCCCGCCAATGCAATCGCATTGGCACCAGAAAATATTTCCTTCTCGAAGAACATTAATGCATACAAGCAATACATAGAATTCCTAAAAAGAATTGCATCCACAAGAACATTCATACATGATCAGTGCATCTCTGCATTAGCGACCAAAAAACCGAATTTCCAATTAGTGTAGATATTCACACTATAATTCGATCCAGCCGTCGGCATAGATGCCATGCATAATTGTCACAGATAATATACACAACCATCATTGTGTATCCAGCTAAATTACCTCCCGAAGACTTGCAACTATTGATTCAGTTGCAAGCACTTCTCGCGGAAATATTTCTTTGTTTGAATCTTCAAACAATCACCGACGTCTCGTTTTGCCGTCGGATCTGATTTAATAACATAAACATGTGCAAACAAGAGAATCCGATTCTCCCAGTTGGCGGAGAGACGCTATACGATCTCTATTGTATGAATTATCGCAATCCCTTTTAGCATCTAATGAGTGGCTGCTATTTAGACAGCTGACCCTCATTACCGAACGATGCCTTAGGTCTTTTACCCTTTGTTCTTTTTCCGTCGTTCTAGGTTCCGTTTATCCTTGGCTAAACGCATCGATGAACACGGTGATGTGTACGAACACACACATACACCACTGCATCCCCGAGATCGCCTTCCATTGGTCACTGGCCAAAGGAAATTTCATTTCCTTTTCACCACACCACCAAAAACTCACCCCAAACGATTAAATATCGTTGAGTCCATTTCCATCCGCCGGCCGCCATGGTCGTTGCCGACTTCCGCTCTCCGGTGCGCACGCAGACGCGAAAATAATACCGTCGAGTCGAGTAGAGTGATCGAGTTATTAATTAAAAAGTAATTTCATTATATCAGTAGTGTACACTGTGATATATTTCCCGTTTTGTGCATCCGCTCGTCGTCTGTGTAATTGCAACTGTAAACTAATTAAATGTACCCCGATTTGTTTCAAAATAAAAGAAAGGAATACAGTAAACAATTTTCTGTTCTTTTTATTTCTTGTTGGTGAACGATTGTCCGAGGTATTCCGCAGTGTTTCATTTGTTGAACAGAGATTTGAATGAAACAGATAAAATGATAATACAAGTGTTAGAGAGAAGTGATTTTAGGTGAGAAACTCAAACACCTCTGTTGGCCATACATCATTTTCGTAAAGTGTTCACCGGAACTATACGGATCAGTGGAATCTTCGTAGAACCAGGGCCAATGCAGGCACAAAGACGAAGATATTTCCCACACCATCGTAAACCATAGGGAATATGGTTTCTTTTTCTGTTGATAATATGTAACCGAACTTCGCTGCAATGATCGAGGCTACGATGCTTGGGTGTATATTTATATAAGCGTTCATTAAAACAAGAGAATGTTGCCGTGCAGGCGAAGATAGTTTCTTCTATTTACATTCAGTAAACAAAAGCATTTCGATTCGATAGCCAGCGTGAGAATCGTGGCTGCTCGTTGTTTGGACAACGTATCCTTAGACATGACCGATGCAAGTGATCGTTCCTCGATATGGCAACGCATCGCATAATCGGTCATGCTGGTACGTAAATAAATATGCGTACATGGAGGCTAAAGCCATGATGTCGAGAGTAATAGGGAATATTACAGGCAACGGAAATGGATTCTTCTGTGGTGTTAGTTGAACAGGGGACTGCTCGCCATGGCCAGGGCTAGGGTAAAGGTTTATTTGTTCTCTTTTCTTTTTCGAGAAATATATCGTAGGGCATGCACATTGGGAATCTGGCTTGCAGATGTGTAACCCAGCAAGTAGCCCGGCATGTCTTCTTGGACAACGGATTGATGGAACGATAACACACAGAAAGGTTGACGTGTGTTTGGTGGGCATGTGGCCGTCCATAGGAACCGATCGGTTCATGACGGATGCACCGAGGTGGTTCAGTTGATGACAAGATAGTAATCTTGTCATGAATTTATGTTTCAGTAATGACCGTTCCAGGGAGGGCTTGGAACAGCTCACATTCAGGTAAGCTGCTTAAAATAGGTGCAGGTACTTTTCGGTTGGTTGGGTTAAAGCGATGAGTGGTTCTTCGGGCGCCATAAAGAACCCCCACAGGCACATGCACAATTTCGTTATTTAATATCCGCACTTGGTAGAGGATATGAAATCCTCTCAGTGCGACTGTTTCTGTACTTTAGTCTTTGTAATGAACTTTTACAGTAACACTTAACCTCTAAAATCCACGATTACATGAAGTGAAAAGGTTTCGAATAATGTGAAGTCTATGTGCACGCCTGCAAGTCAAATGCCGTTCGCATTGTACTTTGACATCTAAGGATACTGTAGTGCTCCAAGAAGCTCTACCATTTTTCTCCCACATTACATTTTACTCCCACCTATAAGAAAATCCATTTCATATCCCCAACATAACATTGTCAAACCAAATCGAACTAAACGTTCAAATTCTCATTTATTGAATTCAAATTCATTTATTCAATTCAATGCATTTGTTCGATTCTATTTCCTCAAATCAAACAGCATAATGCATTATTTTCCATGTATGCTAAAAGCAATTAGCACCTAAAAAACCTAAAAGTGCACAAAGGCTTATCTATTCGATACGCCGGCACACAATTCTTGCAATCATAAAACATCCAAACACATACCAGATGTTTTATGATTTGCTAATAAACACGGATTCCCAGATCCTAAACTAACAACCAATTCCCATGGATCTTGTGGCCAGATGGCTAACATAAACAAAAATCCCAAGAAAGAATGAAACGATAAGGGCGAGCGTCTTGACCTTCGAAAGAACATAAAGATATTTGAGGATTAGAATTTTGAAGTAAGAAGGTGAACACCTTGAAGGGGTGACTTGACAATTCTTGCAAGGCGCTTGGCAGAGTCAGTGTATAGCGCGCGTGCGGAGAAGACCTCCTCAAAAATAATATAGGCTTAATGTAAACTAAAATCAGTTCTAAAGCGTAAAATAAAATCGGTTTTTAAAAGAAGCGGCAGTTTGTTTTTATGACTGCTCAGCAGCAAACTCTTTGGTGACATTTCATTTAGAAACATCAGTGTAATCGTGCGGCAACATGGTCGATAGTGCGCGGAAAGTGTAATTACGAGTTCGACACATACCCAAAGAGAACAACAACTGTAGCCCACTCTTCCCGGGAAACCGGAAGCACGGTGGTGCACCAAAAAAATATTATAATACTTCAAAACCTTGTTTGTGCGCATATTGTTGTAGAAAGGAAAAAGTAAGCCACTTTCTGACACTCATAATAAACGTGATGGCATTACGTCGGTTAGGAAGGGTCAGATAGATTTCATCCTGTGGTCAGAAAACTACCCTAGTATTTAATTTCCTGCCTCACTGCGTCATAGCATTGTACGGATATGAAGGCACCCTCTTTGTTTATATGAACTCAAAAACAATTAACTCTACACATTAAAAATCCCATAAGAACATTAGTTTACCAATCCCCACCCAACACAATAGTCAGGCGCAAGGTAATTCACGCACGAGTTGCTTTTGTTCTGCAGCACAAATCCACATCGATATCACCAGTTGAGATCTTCTGCTGCCGCATATTCCCAAGTATGATTAGGATGCATATACTCATCCAGGATGTAGTTCTCCGACGATTAATGGGCTGACAACCACAATAACCACTACAGACAAAAGCTGGCAATTATACTGAAATTCATCCAGGAAACTGGAAACACACTCAAAGGTCATCGGCACATTCACCCTGACGGCGTTCAAGTCAGACTGTCATGCCTCGTTCGTTTGCGGTAGAAAGGATTAATTCTAGAAGTCCATCTTTTATGAGAATGAAGGGCAAAGTCGTAAACTGATTGCGTGAATTTGAAGATAAGTATATTACTGTCTTCGGCAGTGTCAAAATCAGGATAATGTAGATCCTCTTGAACGTTTGGATCAAATCTTTTGGTTATTAGAGGGTTGCGAAATTTGTCTTAATTTAATCTATTGCGTTTGAGCTTAAATGGATTATGATACTTATACCACAAAGTAGTAACTTTCCATCCTCAGAAAGTTAAAATATCTCATTTAGGGTACTCAGCTGTCTTAAGTGGTGTAGTCGTAGATTTCTTGCCAACGTATTTTCATATTCCACAGCAAGTACTTGAGGAACAGTCTTTCCAAAACAATCCAAATCACTTCGGGGAAGTTTCCCGCGTTCAAGAATATTTAATCCCGAAAAGTTGTTGCTCATATGACATACTTCTTTTTGATGAATAAGTCTGTTTATTTGGGTGGATCACTTGAATTAATCCAAGAGAAGCAGCACATACACATACACACAGACACCAGCCATGGACGAGGTGAAGACCACTCCCTATGCGCTAGTTGGGCACTTATGCAAATTAAAAAACCATCCAAACACCGTACCGCATTCATGTTCTGCTCCAGTTCCTTGGATTTTATTAATAGATATCAACAATTGTTCGTTTTTATGCTGGCAGACAACTCTTGGTTGCCTGGGTGGTTGAGTCTAAGAGCCTGAGTGTCTTTTGTCTGAAAGTTATTGAGATAACTGCAGTTGTTCGAAACACCACTTGTTTCTTTTATCGGCCCATTGTATCCATTGTTTTGTTTCCTCGATAGCTTGGAAAACTGTTTAAAGGATTTAATCCTTAGTAATTTCCCTATTGAAATGTTTGAGACAAATTGTTTCGTGTGAGAGGTGGAATGTCGATAGCAGGAGAAGTAAGGGTAACTCAAATGCAGTTATGTGAACAAGGTCAATGAGACGAGAAGGCTAGAAAAGTTTTGAATTGTCTTTGTTGCCATTAAGCAACATACACAAAAGGTTCTTTTGAATATTGAGAATTAAATATGCACGGGATGGGGTGTCACAATAAGCAATGGAGCATTTTATGGACTCTTTTTGCCGGCACTGTTCCCAATTAAAGTCGCTTGACTAGAACTTCAATATTAATAGAATCACCATTATAAACAATGAAGAGCCCACAGTATTTTTGTTTTGTAAACTGTGACACGGTTTTCAACACGGAAACACAGAGCTGTCTTTTCTTATTTCCTCAATTGTCAGGTTATATTATTGTACTTCAGGTGTGTGTTTTGTATTTATTTATTTACCCTCGCTACATCGCTCGACAATCAACACGCTTTGGTGTTACTACGCTTCAGCGCAGCCTTTTGGTCTAAACCAGCGGTTTCCAATATTTATGCTACCACGCCTCCCCGAAAAAAAAATGTCCGCGCCTCCCCTACCTTTTATTAATAATAGATTAAATAATATAGACACGTTTTAGATAATAAAAACTTTATTACAAAAAAAACTGAAAACTACAATCAACAGAATAATAACAAGGTTTAGCTATAACATCCACATACGTGTATATTTATTTTTATGTAAAATTGATTTTAAACATTTAAACCAACTACATCTATCGCATAAAAATTTAATGCGAGGGTTGTTGTTGTTTACTGGCACAAAATTTATCAAATCTTGATGGCAATGTGTAGAGTGCCACTCGTATCTCTTTTTCGACTACTAACCAGGCTCGATATTTGGTTTTGATTGCAGCCAGTGCCGAAAAGCCCGTTTCGCATAAATACGACGTTACAAATCTCAGAAGTGTAGGAAAGGTCTTCGTCATGTGCCGGTGTTGGCACAGGTTCACAAAGATTTCCTATCATGTTCATGTGTGAGATGCACTTTTAACTCATTGTCCGGGTCATGAAATTATTATTATTATTTACTGGCCTGTAGAAACCCGGAAGTTCATGACCTCGCCGACTCGGCTCCGCCATTGTTCCCTGTCCTGTGCGCTCTCCTTCCAAGTTCGATCATCCGATCCGATCTCCTCGAGGTCCAATCTAACATTGTCCTCCCATCTCCGTCGCGGCCGTCCTGTCGGTCTCTTCCCCAGTTTACCGTCAAGAATTCTATGCACGGTCCTACCATCGCCCATTCGCGCTACGTGTCCGGCCCATCTTAATCTTTGACGTTAAACTTCGAAAGCGATCAAGCAGTCGAAAACGAAAACAAACTAAAACTTGCGACTCGACTCGCTACCACTAAGGATTAGTTCTTGATAACTTCCCGATAAAGAAATTTAGTGAGTAATAAAGCTGCCTATAAACTAGTACAGTACCACGAAAAATGTCTGTGCCAACCAACAACCGGAAGTGCACAACGAAAGCCGATCATGCGTGTATCTCTGAACTAAATAAGTACTAAATTAAAAGCTGAATAAAAATTCATTGACCCTAAGAGATATTGTGTAAATAGTAACTCTCTAATTTACATATTAAACGAAACACACTCCGCCGACGACGTCAATACAAATACCCGACACAGAAGATGCATATCAAATTAGCATAAAATTGCACAAATCAAAACTGTATTCATATAATTAATCCAATTCATAAACAAGAACGAAGCCACGAAATAGAAAAACAGTGGCGTGACGTGTTGTGACAACTAAAACAAAGTGCAACAACAACAAACAAAAAAATGTTAAAAGTGACAATAAACGTGCTTACAAAATAACTTCAGTAAGGTGCAACAACAACGTAAGACAATTTAAATATATTACCTCGGTCGTAAAAGTGAAAACTAAAACAGACAATATATTGCTAGTTACGCACAGAGTTTTCAAAGCATCATTTGGCGCGAGTGCAAGTTCAGTGACTCTTAGCCGACGATAGCCGAGTTCGAGTCCGCGTGCGGAAGAAATCGACTTCGTGGTTCGTATTGCGGTCGCCTTTGTTTTTTTTAAATGAAAACAAACTGGAAAGAACCAGCATGAACACAGAGGAAGACAAAAACGTGACAAACAAACGAAAAGGTACACCGAAAATCTCCATTGTGACGCGAAGTAAAACCGCGAAATTAACAATGGAGAAAAAAGGTCAGCAAATGGAGGAGGCCAGAGAACGCCCCTCCCCCTACAATTTTAATATGTATGGGGCAAACAATTCGTTCGCTTCTCTTGCATCCTCAGAGTCTGAGGATGAAGAAGAGGAAATTACTGAATTGGAGGCGAAACTTGCGATGGCAAGAGCCCGTCTAGAAGAGAGACGCCGAAAGAAAAAAATAGCGGCACTCGAAAAAGAAAAAGACACCGAACAACAACAAAAGCCGAAGCCAAAAGTCGGCCAACAGCAACAGCAACAGCAACATCAACATCAACAGCAACAATCAACACAAAATCGACCGCAGCAAGTAACACAACAGCAGCAAAACAACAATATCAGCGGAAAAATAAACATGCCACCAATCAACACCATAGATGTTGAGTGTAAAGAATTGGTAAGTCTTTGTAAGCTAGCCATAGGTAACAATTTTGCAGTTAAAAGACTGACGGGTAACAGGCACGCCATTCAAACATATACGGTGGCAGACCACGACAAAATTAAAGAGGTATTAAAAAGAGCCACCGCGGAATTTTACTCGTTCACACCGAAACAAACGAAGGGCGTAACGGTTCTATTAAAGGGTGTCGACCCTGAAACGGAACCGGAGGCTCTGCTCGAAATGCTTCAAAACCTGAAGCACGAAGATCTCGAGTTTACCGCGGTAAAACCATTCACCACACCCAAGGCAAGAAGGGAAAACCGCAAGCTACCCTTCTTTTTGGTGCAATTAACACCCAGCAGTAACAAAGTTAAAGCAGAGACATAAGATAGGACATAAAAACTACGATATTATACGAAGAGATCGACCTAACTCCTCTCAAGGGCGGGGGGGGGGGGGGGGGGGTGGGGGTGTCGCAATCTTTATTAGAAAAGGGGTTAATCATAAAGTAATATATAGTGGAGAAGTGCGCAGGTTCCGGGTGCTGGAAGCCTGTATCGTCCGCATACCCCTTCAGCAAGGAAGGGGTTTGTATGCGATTGCGGTCTATGCACCTGAGGAGCACCAACAAAACCTATTTATAGCGGAGCACTTTATCCTAGGGGGAGATATGAACGCCAAGCATAGAAATTGGGGAAATTATATATCTAATGCCAGAGGAAATCAGTTGGCTGGTTGGTTAGATCAGTATCATATTGAATATAGAACTGACCTGCTAGCTACGAAATATCCATCGTTCCCCAGAGGTAGATCGTTCTTAGATATCTTGCTAATCGACTCACGACTGAGATTACTTAACACCAACAGACGAAACACAAACTGTTTACGGACAATTGAATACGACAGCGACCACTGTGCATTCACGGCAGTAATAGAGCTTCCAAACGAGCTCGCAGATCTGGAGGAATTCGTGATCCCGCAACCCTATAACTACAGGGCAATGCGATGGCCGCGGTTCACCAGATCATTAACAAGAGAATATGATCGAATGACTTGAATCTGCCAGTAAACAGAACCCTGACAAATGACGAAACCGACCAATACATTCAACAAATGGACGAAACCGTAAAACGAACAATGGACAAAACAATTCCCAAAACAACAGTTACAGATCACATTAACATGTACAGAAACGCAACAATAAACGCACTCCACAAGAAAAAGAGCAGACTGCTATCGAAATTAAAACAATTACACAGACAGTTTACAGACAGACAAGACCAGGAGATAATATCTCTGAAATCTCAATTAAAAAACCTCCAACAATTACTTAAAGCTAATTATAGATTAGCAACAAATTTGTATTGGAACAACAAAATTCGAGCTATAAAAACTAATAACCCGAATATGTTCCCACAAATAAATAAAATATTCAGGAGAAATAATCAAAACGAGATTCAGTGTCTCCAAATTCCACGTACTGAGGTAAACAAGCAGCTGCTAACCAACATTGGCATAGATACAGAGAACGCTATCTTCAATAGTGAGCTCTTCGTGATCGAAGATCCTTTGGAGAAGGCGAACGCTGTGGGAGCTGTCTTTCAGGAAATGTACAAGGTGAATGAAACCATTCACCGAAATCACGACCTGGAGGACAGAATTCTACTGAATCACCTGCACCTCCGGAATGAAATTTCACATTGGCAATCGGAGAATCCGGGTTTCACCGAATTCAGTGATGATAATCTGTCAATTGACATTAATTCCAATGGTGGGGCTAATAGCCTTTTAATCACAAGGGAAGGAATCCAGAGTATCTTCGACTCATTAAGAAGCAAAAAGTCAGTGGGAATAGATGGAGTACCTAACATCGTACTCAAGAACCTGCCCCCAAAGGCAATAGATATATACACGGTCCTGTTTAACAACGCGTTGAATAATGCATATAATCCCGCGCGTTGGAAAACGGCAATCATTCAGCCCATCGCAAAAAAGGGCAAAGACTGTACAAACCCAATGAACATGCGTTCGATAAGTTTACTCCCAAGCATCAGTAAAGTATTTGAAAAAATCGTTAACAAAGCTCTGCTAAAATGGGTAGACGACAATAGCATTATTCCAAATAACCAGTTTGGCTTTAGGGCGGGTCATGAAACCACACATGACGCAGCTAAACTGGTCTCCGACATACAATGGAATAAATGTAGGAACCAATGCACAGGTGCCTGTCTGATCGACTTGGAAAAAGCCTTTGATACCGTCTGGATCGAAGGGTTGTATTACAAACTGGTCAGATATAGCATACATAAGCCTTTACTATATGTACTTTACGATATGTCAAAGGGCAGGAGGTTCGTGGTCAAAAGTGGTAATGTGACCTCTAATAAAACGTATAATATCAAGAATGGCTTGCAACAGGGTGCGGTACTTTCTCCGATTCTTTTTAACATTTACATTAGCGACTTATTAGATGCACTTCCGCAGACTATTGCGTACGCAGACGGTCTCATAATTTACAGAACAGCTCCGAAAATTGAGATCATAAATAGTTTAATACAGCGAGATTTCAACAACGTGCAGCGCTATTGCGACAACTGGAAACTTAAGATAAACTTCCAGAAATGTGAAGCCATCCTATTTAGAACCCCATTATATAAAGCCACGAACGACACAAGGAAAAACTGGCGAAAGCTAGTTATCGTGGGACCGCATGGAGATAAACTGGAAACCAAGAGTTTAGTTAAATACCTGGGCATCTGGCTAGACCAATATCTGTATTTCAACAGACATGTAGAGGCTGCTTTGCTCAAAGCGAGGAAAACTTTTGCTATGACAAGGAGGCTATTTCACAGTAGCCAACTTGACAGCAGGGTAAAAGTCATATGCTACATGACGCTAATCAGGCCAATGCTCATATATGGTTGTCCAGTATGGTTTAACATAGGTCCAAATTTGATGGAAAAGATTCGGGTGTTCGAAAGGAGGTGTCTGAAAACCTGTCTCAGATTATATCGAACACCGGAATCGGAATACAAAAAGTACTACTCAAATGAGACTTTATATAATGAAGCCTGCATAAATAGGGTGGATAATTTTATGATTAAATTAATCAGAGGACATATTGCGAGAGCAATATGCTCGTCCAATGACCTAATTTTCGGGGCTTATTATCCAAATACCCTGTACTATGCGAACGTGCGTCGCAACGGTTTGGTTCCACCAGAGGCGTTCCTTGATTTGGACATAAAAGGGCTTATACAGGATAGATCCGGAATTCCGCTGATCTATCATGTAAGTAGATCTTCCGTAGACGGGCGATTGTGCTACGACCGGGAAGTAACGCGCACCGAAGAAGAGCTCCTGCGCTTCAGTAGGGCTATCTCCCACAGAGACCGGGACGATAGTATTAGACAGCGTCAACAGTTCTGGTGGTTGAATGGCATATAAAGACCTGGATACCAAAGTCGGTATAGAATCACACTATCATCAGCTAGCTTACATAGATTTAGCCTTTCTAGAATTAGGGTGGTATAAGATTTAAGTTAAGTTAAGCTAAGTGATTTTACATAAAATAAAAGAAATAAAAAAAAAATTGACAACGTTTTTCAAATTTTTCTTTGTCTTTCAAATAATTATCAGTACTGCCACAAAGTTCTGTCGCCGAAAGGCAAATTATACAAATATTAAGTAATGTTTAGCTTAGAGCGTCTGCGAAGGACCAGTAAGTTATTATATAAGCTATTTAAGCTAGAATTTAAGCATTTTTTGTCTAGCCTTTAATTTAGAAACTAAGAATATAGAAAGAAAATAAAAAAATGTTTAAAAAATGGAAAATGGATAGCAAAGTGTTCAGTTTTGCGGATGATAGTACGCTTGTTTCCTTCTTTTCGAGTGTTCGGCCGATTGGTGCATCTGCGTCGCATCAGCTGAGATGTAGACAGATTGACTCTCTGAATCAGGATCTAGATAGGGTCCTGCAGTGGGGAAAGGCCAATCTCGTCGACTTCAATGCAGCGAAGACACAATATACAACATTCACAAAGAAAAGTGGATCATCGGTTCCACAGGTGATAATGAATGGCCGGGCCCTCGAGGTCGGTGAAAGTTTGAAATTGCTCGGCGTCACGGTCTGTGGGAATGTATCATAGCATAAGCACGTGACGAGTACCGCCTTCAGCTTCAGGAAAACTGAGTTATCATTTTAGAGCCAAGAAATATTTTACTCCGGCCCAACTTCTTCTCCTATATAAATACCAAATTATACCCGCGCTCGAATATTGCTCTCATGTTTGGAGCTCGGCTCCTAAACATGCCCTCGACCTACTTGAGAGCGTACAGAGACGAGAGATCCGCCTGATCGGGGACTCGGCGCTGACGTCGGGACTACAGTCGCTATCATATCGAAGGCGCGTAGCCGACCTCTGTCTGTTTTACAGATATTATCACGGGTGCTGTTCTTCGGAGATTCTTGGCATTGTTCCACGCAATTCAGTTTAAATGCGCTCCACAAGACAATCCAACGGATCGCACCCGTTGGCGGTTCATCTCCCGACGGCGCGAACATCCCTGTATCACAACTCGTTCCGTTACAGAGCGGGGAAGCTGTGGAACTCCCTTCCCACGCGAGTGTTCCCGGAGCGTTACAACTTGCAACTGTTCAAAAAGAACTGCAACAGTTATTTGACTCGTCGCGTGCGAAGTGTTAGTTGTCCCGGATGACAGCCAACCGTACAAAATAATCACATGACGGCCGACGATTACTGGATCAACCTCAAGTTCGAATTGAGAAGAGCCACAACGAACTCAAAATTACCGACTGTACTGCGAGCTGTGAAACGAACATTTTGGCCGCCTCAGACGAATCGACCAAACAGGAGCGGACCGGTGTCAGGAGTGACGATCAAGATATGGTGGATATCGGTAAAGAGGGGAAGGGAAATAAGTGAATTAGTAAACGCTCACCGAGATTGCTTCAACCGAAGTGCTAACGAACTAAATCAGTATAACAGGGCGAATGCACAATAGAACTTAACACCACACAGCCAGTGTTCGTTCAACCTTACCGCATACCCCTCGCTAAACGGAAGATAATAGACGGCAAATTCAATGAAATGCTGGAACGGGGAGTTGTCCAATCGTCAATCTCCAGTTTTTGTGCTTCAATGGTCCTTACGAAGAAGAAACATGACGAAGACAGAATGTGTATCGACTACCGCGGGCTATACAAAGTAATGGTCAAGCAGAAGTTCCCGGTGTCTATTGTGGAGGAGAGCCTTGCAACGTTAGCCAGGAAAAGGTACTTCACGGCGTTGGACCTCATGTCCGGATTTCACCCCAGATACCCATAGCGAAAGAAAGTAAATAAATAGTAAATAAATATGTCGCTTTTGCTATGGAAAACGGGTTGTATGGATTCGTTCGCATGCCGTTCGTCTTGGTGAATGCCCCAGCATACTTCCAAATGTGCATGAGTCAGATAAAAGCACGCATGAACCGCGAAGATATGGCGGTTTATTTAAATAACATCAACACCGGAAGTGATTCAGTAGCGGAAGGTTTACAAAAACTCGGAAAATTTTCTGGTGGGTCCGAAGGAGTCGGGACTGACCCTCAATATCAGAAAGTGTGCGCTCCTGAAAACCACTATTGAGTTTCTCGGACATCAATTGGATGGGAGAGAAATAAAACCAGGCGAGCGGAAGATAACGGCGGTTAAAAAGTTTCCTGAACCAGAAAATGTGCATCACGTGAGGTAGTTCCTGGGCATTACCGGTTAATTTCGGAAGTTTGTACCGAGGTATTCACAAATAGCAGCGCCCTTAAACAATCTGCTAAAAGAGGGAAATCCCTTCGCGTGGGTGAAGAGGCGTTAGGCGGCATTTGAAAACCTCAAGCTCGCACTGATTAACTCTCCTCGCCTGGTATGATGGAGACCGTAATCATGGGGTCCATATGAATGCTTCAGCACTAGGACTTGCCAGTATATTGATACAGCGTGGGTAAAGCGATGACACAATGTAACCGGTGGCATACTTTAGCTGAAAAGTAACGGAGGCAGAAATAAAATACCACATCTACGAATTGGATGTCTTAGCGATAGTGGAAAGCCTGGACAGGTTCCGAATATATCAATTGGGTAAACCATTCAAGGTCATCACAGATTGTAAGCCATAGTAGCAACTCAGAACAAACCAAAGATGATACCGGGTGTCACAAGAAGTTAAGCCACCACTCCAGGTATTTGAGTTTACAAAGGTTCATCAACTAAAGCAGGATATGTGGATACCATGGGACATCGGTCAGTAGAAAAGAACAAGACATGGAGGAGGCATCCGCCAATATAGTCAACATATGCATTTACGCCGAGGATTGGTTAGCCACCATGCAAGACGAAAAGCTACGCGACATCATAAACCAACTTAAAGGAGCGACGGGCTGCAGAAATGGAAGGAAACTCCATAAGGAATATCAACTGGACAGAGGAAGACTGTTTAGGCGCAACGGCAACCAAAGAAAGTGGGTCGTGCCGAAACGAGTTTGATGGCTAGTTCACCTGGTGTGCCACGATGAGGCGGCCCAAACGGGCTTCGGCATAATCTTTGAAAGGCTGAGAAGGACGTACTGGTTCCCAATGATGAGAAGTTTTGTCGGGGGATGTGTGGAGTGCGCGTATACAAAGAATGGGGGCGGGGCGACAGGGGGAGAACTACACTGTGCGAAGAGCACACCCATACCATTCCAGGCGGTCCATTTGGATCATCTCGGACCCTTTATTACTGGAAGAGCAGGAGCTAAACACTTTATAACACTGGTGGTCAACTTTACCCAATACACGGTTTTGAAAGCCGTAATGACAACTAATACAAAAGGAATGATAGCTGTGCTCAATTCGAATTCTTCGGTATGCCCAAGTGCCTAATCACATACAGAGGTACAGCATTCACAGCCAGTGAATTTACAAGATATTGTCCAACTTACGGCATACAGCATATTATGACGGCCGTTAAAACACCACATGCCAATGGGCAGTAGAGAGGTTCAACCGCGTGGTACTAGCGGGACTCAAGTTCGATCCGGCACGGATTGGGCACAACAGTTGAGGAGCATTCAATGGAGTCTGAATTCGGTGAGGAGCGCAACCGCAAAGATAATCCCACACGAACTAATGTTTACCTATACGCCAAAGAAAATTGTTGGAGACCAAGTATTGTTGGAACTTGAACAGGAGGTATGCCATGATCAAGGCGAAATGCAACAGCAGCGAGATGCAGCCCTGAGCAACATCATTGTAGATGAACAAAAGCAAGGGCAACACTTCGATAAAGCCCATAGAAGACCAACCACATATAAGGTAGATGATTTGGTACTGGTAGAACGGAAGCCTATAGCAACTGGTGAGTGTCGGAAGCTTGCTTCATGGGACCGTACTACGTGGCGAAAGTGTTGGGAAATGACCGAAATGTTTTGAGAGATGACCCAGGAACGCAACGCATCCAAAAGAAAATCGAGTCCATAGAAAGTAGCTGTAAAACACCTTTCCCACCAATAGCTGTAATTTGAAATGGTGAAGAGCAATTCGGTGTAACCCCGACTCTAACGCGGCTGACGTCTACTTGTAGCCTCGGACACTGAACGAACGCTAACTTCACTGTTCGTTGAGTATTTGAGTATACAGTATAAAAAGAGCGCACGGTGGATACTCGTTCTCTCTTTGTCCGGTGGTGAGCGTCAGAATTATTAATAGAAATTTAAGACCCTTGGTTAACATTATTATAATAAATAAAGAAAACTAACCTTTTATACAAGTGACAAAATGTTTGAGTTCTTTATTTCCTTCTATGAGAAAAAAATTCGAGAAAATTACGTTTTTTTGGCCCTCTCAGATGAGAACTTCCCCTTATTCTTCCTTTGTGTCTGCTTACACTACTATGTTTCTCACCACCTCATATGATCACAAAACAAACCGAAACCTAGTCTACACACAGCAAATCTTGTACCTTAGTTTAAGGTTAGAATAAGCAGGAAAAGGGTTTATTAAAGAATATTATTAATTTAGGCCTGTTTGCAATTGAGATTAATGTTAGATTAGATATAAATTAGAGCACTCGCCAAAAAAACTTCTAAAATATTATCCCTAGGTCACTGAATCCATCATCATCATCGGCACTACAACCGGGAACCGGTCTTGGCCTTATTTAGTAAGTTCTGAGGCTTGTTAAATTTTCCATAATGGTCACTGAATCCCATATATAAATAAATAACATACCAAGTCAACTAATGTTCCGTCACAGTGGAACCACACATTCCAACACACACAAAAAAACGTATATATTATTCTACTATTACTACTAACACTATATATTGGCCTGTATGAACCTGGAAGTTCATGACCTCGCCGACTCGACTCCGCCAACGTTACCTGTCCCGTGCGCTCTCCTTCCAGGATTGACCATCCGATTCGATCTTCTCAAGGTCAAACCTAACATTGTCCTCCCATCTCCGTCGCGGCCATCCCGTCGGTCTTTTTCCCGTTGGTTTACCGTCAAGAATTCTACGCACGGTCCTATCGCGCCACATGTCCGGTCCACCCTAATCTTCGCAACCTGATTACTCTCACTATTGTAGGTTTGCGGTATAGCTCTTCCAGTTCGTGGTTGTGGAGTTTCCTCCATTGTCCTTCCTCCTCGCCATATTTACCGCCAAACATACCCCTTAAAACTTTATTGTCGAATACGCGGAATTTGTTTTCTTCCCGTTTTGTGAGAGCTCATGTTTTGCATCCGTATAAAACAATCGGTATGATTATGGTTCTATAGACCCGGAGGTTTGTGTTACGTGATAGCAGTTTGGATTTCAGTATTTTACCGACTGCGTGCCAACTAGCGTTTTCAGAATGCTTTCTTTTGTTAATTTCCTTCGACATTTCGTTACTGACCACCAGTATTGTTTCTAGATATTTAAACTCTTTAACTTTTTCAAATATCTTGCCCCTGACGTTTATATGTGTTCATTGAGGTCCACCTGCTCTCGCCGTAATGATGTGTTTTGTTTTGCCTTCATTTATTTCTAGGCCCACCTCTTCTGCCGCTTGCATGATGATTTTACTGTTTTTACTTAGAGTTTCTAGATTATCACCCAAAACGACGATGTCATCCGCATATGCGAGCACTTGTGTGATCCCATTCAGGGATGATCTGGCCATGTTGTCGTCTTGTACCGATCTGGTGACATACTCGAGGACAAGGTTACAGAGACATGGTAAGAGGCCATCCCCCTGTTTTAGTCCGTCCCGGATTTTAAATGGTTCTGAGAGGTGGTCTTCTATTCTAACTCGCCCTTTGTTTTCGTTCATGCAAATTTGAATGAGGGCGGCATATATTTTCGGGATCCCCACCTCAACCACAATATGGTAGAGTCTTTGCCTTGCGACTAAGTCGTAGGCTTTTTTGAAGTCAACGAACAGTTGGTGAACCCTCTCTCCGTATTCCCACTTCTTTTCCAGCAGTTGCCTTATTGTGAACATCTGGTCGCTTGTTGACCGGTTCCGACGGAATCCGCATTGGTAGTCTCCCAATATTTCTTCTGCGTACGGTGTGATTCTTGCCAGTATGACATTTGTTAATATTTTGTATGTGATTGGGAGCTATTATATTCCTCTGTAATTTTCGCAGTCGGATCTGTCGCCTTTTTTGAAAATGGGGATGACTATTGAGGTTTTCCATTCTTTCGGAATGACTTCCTTGTCCCATATTGTTTTAATAAGTTGGTGGATCTTTCTAGCGGTTGCCTCTCCTCCATGCTTCACAAGCTCTGTCGGTATGCAGTCGACTCCGGGAGCCTTGTTGTTTTTCAATCGGTTTATTGCGTCTACAACTTCGTCGAAAGAGGGCTCTGGGATCTGGGGCTCGGCTGTATGTACGTCTGGTGCGTTTATTTGTGGTTGATGGGTGCGCACATTGAGCAGGTTTTCAAAGTACTGCTTCCATCTTGTCACGATATTTTTTGTTTCTATCACCAGACAACCGTTTGTGTCTCGGATTATTTTGATTCTCCCTCGGTAGCCATTTCTAATTGAATTTATGCCGGCATACATACCTCTGCTGTTCTTTGCTCTAACATTTTCTATGATTTTTTCGATCCGAGTTTTCTCCCATTTGCGTTTTTTGCATTTGAAACGTCTCATTGTCTGTTTTCGAATCGTCGGGTACCTTTCTGCGTTGACTTCATCATAGCTTTCTAGGTGAACCACGCTGAGGCGTTTACGTTCTTCGATCTTCGCCCTGCACTCATCGTCAAACCAAGGCTTGGACTTAATTGTTTTCTTAAGTCCTAATACCTTTTCGGCTGTTTGTTTGACTGTGTCTCTGATCGATGGCTATTTAGTGCCCAGATTATTGGTTTCTTCTTCCTCACTACTCCCATTCTCCAGGATGCTAAATCTATTCGTTAGTTCCTCTTGATATTCAGCCCCATTGCACAGGTCTTTTAGTTTATCAATGTCGAACAATGTCCTAGGTCTCGAATCTCACGCACTCTGTGAGTACGTGTTTCGCATTTTCTATTTTCCCTTCGCAATACAAGCAGTATGGCTGATTCACATGTTTATACTTGTGCAAGTATTGCCGGAAACATCCATGTCTGATATTAGCTGAGTCAAGTAGTCATTCAGCTCGCCATGTTTTCTTTTCCCCCATGTTTCTATAGCAAGTATCATGGTGTGGGTCCATCCTCCTTTGTTGGAAGAAACGCACCTTCGTTGCCATTCTCTTAGGCTTGAGAACTCTAACTGTGGCCACATTCTCCGACGATTCTCTTGGGAGACCTTATGCAACGCAGCGTTTTCTTTAGCTGCAATGTCAAGTGGTGTCCTCCCGGACAAAACATTTATGGCATCTTCGGATACCGGTCGAAATGCACAGCATACTCTTAGTGATGCCAGCCTATGCGCTGAGTTCACTCTCCTCATGTATGACTTATACTGTGCCGCTCTTGCCCACATGTGAGCTGCATACAGTATAGTGGAGGTTTTGACATCCATGCGGCTTTATGGATTTGCTTGTGCTTGAACGTCGTGCTTTTCACTACCAGATCTTTTGACGCTGCGGACAAATTATCAGAATTCCATTATCATTTGAAACATAGTGTAGGCTTTCTTTACCTATAGTTGGTTGGAAAATATCTTCCTTTACAATTTTCGCATTGAGGTCCTCGAGGAGGATTTTAACATCGAATGATGACATCCCATCAAATACTTCCTGTATGGTCTCGTAGAATGTGTCCTTCATTTCTTCGTCGGTAGATTCTGTTGTGGCGTGTACGTTTATAAATACATAATTGTACCATGGGGGTGGCATTTTTTAGCACCGACATTGGGTCATTAATAAATTACACATCTTTTACATGGGGCGTAATTTTTTTGCTTATGATGGAGGCGGTTCCGAGATTATGTGTATCAGTACCTCCACATCCCAGCGTAAACCTGTTGGTTTCAATTACTTGATGTGGTAATCGAACTTCCTGAAGCGCGACGATGTTTTCTACGACAGTCTGTATCACGTCTGGTTTATATAAGGTTCGAACATTCCACGTGCCGACACGTATATCCCCCTTTTCTCGTTTTTCTCGACGTCTTCTTTTTGTCGAGTCGGAGTTTTCTTGATGTTTTGTTTCCTTATGGTAGTGTTAGCTCTCACACCTATGCCTATCGGGTTTTTCATGGGATTGTTTTTTGTATATTGATTGTTCATTTTTGTTCCCACAAGTCTCGGGGTTTCAAATAGTCCGCCATATCAAAGTCCCTCTGTAACGTGGTAAGGTCTGCTTACTGCTCTGTATCGACCCGGTGTCAGAGAGGCGCCGTCACAATACAGCCGGTATACCCCTGCCTGCAAACCATCCAATGGGCATGGTAACACGTAACACCCTGGATAATGCGGGGGAGGGGGGTAGCTCTTTGTGTGTTACCCCTCTGTCGGCACGATGCGTTTATCGCGCTAATATAAATAAACGAAACGAAATAAAAACGAACGAAATTTTTTATTCTCTAGCTATTTTATTTTAGATCGAAAACGAAAGATGTGGACTGTATAAGATGCTAGTATTTTTAGAGAGTAAAAGCCAGAAAACGAATTGCTTTTATAGCGTTATAAGAGGGCAGTCCTCTTTTACATGTATGTGTACAATATTTATGGAACTTAATGGGAATGAAACATTTTACATTAGGATAAAATAGGCGGAGCATTTGCATCCACGTGGTTTTGCATGCTGTTAAAACATGTGGAAAACAGTCGGTACAAAAATAAGGACATTTTAATGAGGTAATTAAGCAAGGGCCAAGAATGCAGAGTGTCTAGAAGAGACCTGCATGAAATACAACACAATGGATAAAATAAGAATGAGGATATTCTGGGTAACGCGTATCATTGTGACGATAGATAAATGTCATCCCTTGCCTGGACTCGGTTCGTTGTTGAATTTGAATTTGTATTCATAAAATAGGGAAAAATCTCAGCATAACGCGACATGCTGCCCGCCTTGGAGCGCCAGGTTCAAAACTTGATGTGGTGATGGGTCTTCTGCAACATGCTCATTGGGAAGAGGGCACAGCTTCTTTACGCAGCGATCGTACAAGCCACCTTTCGTACGGAGGGTGACTACTCGTACAATTCCATCTTTGCCAGGGTGAGTAGCAACTATTCTACCAAGGGCCCATCTCAAGGGTGGTAGATTTTCTTCAAAAACGAGCATCAGCGCTCCTTCCGTTAGCTGGAGCTCGGGACGTCGCGAGCGACCGAATTGAATTAGTTGATGTAGGTGCCAACGTTTCCAAAAATGCTGCTTCGGTTGCTGAGCATGGCGCCAGGCTGATAGGCGATTAGCTGGGGTACCTGTGAGATCGATTTGTGAGAAAGAAGTTAAGGGGCTACCTACTAAGAAATTGGCAGGAGTTAAGGATTCAAGGTCGTTGAGATCAGAGGACATGGGGGATATAGGACGGGAATTTAGTATTGCTTCTACTTCGATAACATATGTCTCTAATTGTTCATAAGTAAGCAAGGCATTGTAGCGTTCTACGAACGCACAAGTCTACTCAGGTAAGGTTCCTATCTTCAAAGAACGTACTTACCTGAGAGCGTTGCACGCGCCCACAGAGCGTGCCCCAAAGCCCGCGATAGGGCCTGCAACTCGCAGCCAACGTTGAGACCGACACCAAAAAAGCAAGGAACTGAACGTTCCCAAAGCTTTTTAGGTCAAGCTCAACAATTATAACTCTTCATGCCTGAAACAAAGGCATAAACATCCATGCGTTCTAATCCTAAGAAAAAAAACCAATTCCCAAAATGCCATACATGCTGCCTGCGCCCAGGAACATCTCATCGAACCGGCAATTCCGAAATTCGATACAAAAGAATTGCTACATCAAAGAATGAGCCGATCAACGGATGCACGTGCGGGTAATCTAACGCGAGGACCACCCAAATCCGTTGAACAACAGAAGGCAGCCACGACCTATCGCAATCGAATATATCTCAACGAGATATCCGATGATTTATGAGGAGTTAAGCCAACAAAGGCAATACTCCGATCCCACGGCCACGCTAGAATTTCGCACCATTATAAAGATCTAATGGATTTCGATTCCGGGTACAAGTTCAAATAACACCCACCGACTGCACGTCAAAACAATCGCCGAATATCTCTGGTCTGGGCGCCAGATGTTCTGTGCAAACAGAAGGCTGTGGAAATGAAACTCTCTCAGCGATAATGATGATGTATGCAAGATGACCTTCCCCTTCCAGGAAACAAAAAATATCCCGTGGGAGGTGATAACATGCTGCTGACAGAAATTCGGAAGTTCTGTTAGCAGAGCAAATAGGGAATATTGTTTTTGGATAGATACAGATACCAGTTTTGAATCTGGGTATCGTGTGAGCAGGATATGGTTGAGGGCGGCAGAGAGATTTTGATCGTGAAGGAGGAGACAACGGAGAAACGTCGAGAAGTTAGATGACAGTATCCGATTGATAGTGGAATAGCATCCAAGAGTGTAACGTGTGTGTCGTGCGTGTATTTCGCTACTCTCTTTAGTAGAATATTGTACGGACCTTAACGAAGTAAGAAACTTTAGAGAAATATAAAAGATTAAAAAATAAAAAAAAAGATTCAATCCGTGTTTTGGTTTCTTGTGTTTTTTTCCTCTGGTGCGAACAGTGTTCGGCGGAACATTGTACCAACCCGAAGTTACTCAACATATAACCGCCAAAGTTAAATAATTTAATACCGCCAAACTGGTGACAGCCCGACGCGCGAACACGCCAAAAACAATTTTAAAAAGTGAACTCGCGAGTAAAAAAATACGCTCGTGAGTAAAGTGAACACGCCCGAAAACAGACAGTGAAAATTAAATCAAAACGCTGATCGTGAACCGTGAACAATTAAAGCAAAGTGAACACGCGCGAAAATAGAAAACCGGACACGCGAAAATTCCACACAAATCGGGAAGAACGATAAAAAACAGTTGCAGTGACATCCAGTGCATGTGAACAGTGGAAAGTGACTCGACCACCCACAGTGCCCACCTGACTGCCGCCCATCTTCGGACAGGATACCAGGACTCATCACGACGCCCACGGACACAGGACAACGAAAAAAGCCGCAAGTTATTCCATTTCACATATTTAAAAAAAAAAAATATATATATATATAATTTTCTTTTGCTAAATTCCTTCTCTCGTTTTCTTTACAAAGCTCCTTCCGAGCCGAAAAGTGAGAAATCAGTGTAAATCTATTTAGCTCCCTCCGAGTAAAATTTAAATATAAAATTAATTTACAAAAAAAAAGCAATTTTCTTTTATATACTTTTTTTTTTTTTCTCTTCTTTTTGCCTATTATATTTAACTAAATTTCGAAACATAAGTGACAACTAAATAACAGTAAATGATAAAATAAAGCACAGATTTAAGCCAAAGAAGCACAGACGTAAATTTTTGTAAGCTCCTTCTGAGCCACCTTAGACAATAAGATATATGCCACACCATTTATAGATACATTAAAAGAAAACTTAATATTAAGTAATTTACAAAGCTCCTTCTGAGCCAGAAGTGAAATTTGTAAGCTCCTTCAGAGCCTGAAGCACACGCATGAACCGACGACACACTGAACATTTCTCACTGGTAGCGACCGCGAAATGAAACGAAATTGATCGCCGAAATAAAATCAACGCAGAAATAGCTGCGCATCCGCGAAAAACCTTGATAGTTCTTACCTCCTCGTTCTTCTCGTCCTCCTCCGAACGGAAAAGTTTCTCTCTGTCCGCTCCTAGCACCGTCGAATTAACCGAAGAATCCTCTGGTGTAGGCCCATCCCTGGTTCGCCTTTGGAAATTAGATTGAACCTTTATGCTAGGCCCATCCCTAAAAAAGAAATCTTTGGAACCAGCAGGTCGTTTCGCCGCGTTTCTCCATTAAAAACATTCCCCGAAAAGAAAAAAACTAAACGCGAATCCCCAACACTGAAGCAATCCGCGCACCGAGCGACGGATTTACGGCGCGAAATTTAAAAGTAGATGCCAACCACAAGGTCGCAAGCTGCGATTCAAAAAGCGAAAACGTTGAGGGGAAATATAAGCGCTCTCCCACACAAAAAAATTAACACGAAACCTCCCCAAGTCGACAGTAACCGCTAGATCGAAACCAGCTGCCGAAAAATTGAAAATGGCAAACGACGCTGGACCTTCGCCAACGACATCACAGGCTCCTGCCCTCCGTCAAGAAGCCGACATCCCATTCCAGGCGGACCACCGCCCACAACTGCGTAACGCAATATTACCGGACTTCACGTCCGACGACCCAGATTACTGGTTCGGTTACGCCGAAAGGGTTTTCAGAGTGGAAGGAATCACCGACGAGGAAGTGAAATTCCTCGTGGTAACACGGGTACAAGACCCAAAATTAATTCCATATGCGAAGTGTCTGATAAAAACCCCATCTCCGCAACCGTACACGGCGTTTAAAGAGATGGTGACTAACGCCTACAGTGAAACGCCGCAAAATCGCTTGCGACGTTTATTACGGTCGACCGACACCTCTGGGATGCGACCATCCCAGCGCGCCGCCTATTTCCGTGCGCTGGCCGGCACGGACATGTCCGAGACAGCCTTAACGGCTATATTTCGAGAATCTTTACCAGAATACGTTCAGGCAATCGTCGCGCCTCTAGCCGAATCTGGTCTCGACGAGCTAGCGCGACACGCCGAGGCAGTAATGGCCACGGATAGATCCCGAACGGATCTCCAATTCCTTCCGGTAACGAACCCCGCGCAAAATCCACCTCTGCCCCAACCACGAACCTCCACGGTAACGTGCACTCATGCAACACAAACGAGCAATGAGATAGAACGCTTAGGCAGGCAGGTCCAGCAGTTGCAAGCGCAACTGAATAACCTCAGCGTGGGGAACAATTCATGGCCTGGCCGTGACAGATCACGGCGACGAAGCAGGTCGCGTGAAAACTTTAGACGCGGGCGCGGTAGATCGCGCACCCCAACCAACGAAAACACCTTGGGCAGGTGTTACTTCCACCATCGTTTCGGGGCACAAGCCAGGAAGTGCAGGCAACCCTGCAACTGGTCACATGTGCCAGCAATACAGGCTAGTTCTTTAAACTAGAACTGCCGACCGTTGATAAAGCGCAAACGGCCGGCAACCCCCAATTAAGTCGCTTGTCAATATACGATTCGAAGTTAAATATGGACTTCATTATTGACACAGGTGCGGATATTTCCGTTCTTCCGCGCTCATACGCACCTGCAAATCGGTTGCCGGGTAAATTGAGATTGTTCGCCGCGAACAATAGTCCAATTAAAACCTACGGACGGAAATTAATAACTTTAAAAATAGGCCTACGTCGACCAATTCGATGGTACTTCGTAGTGGCCGATGTGACCGAACCTCTAATAGGTTCGGACCTGCTGCGACACTACAAACTAGTAGTGGACGTAGCCAGCAACAGACTGATGGACCCGTTAACGTCTCTCTCTCAGCCAGTAAACGCAAAGGCGGGAGAGGCATTGACGTTAACGTGCACTGTAGCAAACGGACCATTCAGCGATCTGTTGCGAGAATTTGCGGATATAACAGTTCCGCTTAGCAATCCCCGACGCGCAAAAGCCGGCGTTTTTCATCACATTGAAACGCGCGGCCCCCCAGTGAGCCAACGCCCGCGCCGATTGGCTCCCGAAAAATTGCGCGAGGCTCGTGCAGAATTCGAGTATATGCTCGACTTAGGAATCTGCCAGCCGTCCGACAGCCCATGGGCGAGCCCACTTCATCTCGTCAAAAAGAGTAACGGCGAGTGGCGCCCATGTGGTGATTATCGAATGCTGAACGCAGTAACGACACCCGACCGATATCCGATAGCAAACCTGCACGACTTTTCTTATAAGCTGCAGGGGTGCGAAGTTTTCTCGACCCTCGACCTCACGAGGGCGTACCACCAAATCCCGGTGGCACCCGAAGATATACCGAAAACCGCGGTAACCACACCTTTTGGACTATTCGAGTTCAAGGTGATGACATTCGGTCTCCGAAATGCAGCGCAAACGTTCCAGCGCTACATAGACTCAGCTCTCCGCGGACTTGACTTCTGCTATGCGTATATCGATGATATACTCATAGCATCGAAAAACATGACTGAACATCGCTCCCATTTGAAGCAAGTGTTCGAGCGCCTCCGAGATTTCGGCCTGGTAATCAATCCAGACAAGTGCCACCTCGGAGAATCCGAAGTCAAGTACCTTGGCTATTGTATAAATGGCCAAGGCGTCCGCCCATTACAAGACAGGGTGGAAGCACTAATGCAGTTTCCTCGCCCCAAGAATGTGCGAGAACTTAGGCGTTACTTGGGAATGTTAAACTTTTATCGCCCAACGCTTCGAAACGCCGCGCAGGTCCAGGCTCCGCTGAACGAATACCTAGTAGGAGCCAAACGAAACGACAAACGACCGATTCAGTGGACCGAGTCAGCTGATCAAGCTTTTCGCTTATCGAAAGAGCAGCTGGCGAACGCAACTTTACTTCGACATCCCATCGAAGGAGCCCCATTGTCCATACAGTGTGACGCTTCCGACACTGCAATTGGGGCCGTACTCGAACAAGAGTGCGATGGTAAATGGGAACCGCTGGGCTTCTTCTCAAAAAAATTGAACCCGACCCAGCGACGATACAGTGCCTACGACAGGGAGTTACTAGCGATTTACTCCGCAGTAAAGTACTTCCGGCACATGGTCGAAGGACGCCAGTTGACGATCAAAACTGATCACAAACCACTGGTGTACGCTTTCCGAAAGAAAGCGGAAAGTTCAACTCCACGACAGGAACGGCACCTGGATTTCATCGGGCAATTTAGCACCCGAATTGAATATGTTCCAGGTGCAGACAACGTAATTGCAGACGCATTTTCGCGTATCGATGCGATTAAACTCCGAGCGCAAATCGATGATGCCGACTTGGCACAAGCGCAAGGAGAGGACCATCAACTCGAGTCCCTATTGAAAGCGGAGACAGCACTAGTTATGCGTAAACTTCCTTTCAACGACTCAAACGATGAAGTCTGGTGTGATGTATCGACGGGGACAGCTCGCCCCTACATCCCAGAAAAGTTTCGAAGGAATGTGTACGAAACATTCCATAACCCAGCCCACCCAAGCGGACGCGCAACCGCTGCGGCCGTCCGACGTAAATTCGTCTGGCCACATATGGCCAAAGACATCACAAATTGGGCACGTAATTGTTTGCAATGTCAACGTTGCAAAGTCGATCGACACAACGTGCTACAACCAGCACAGTTTAAGCTCCCCGAGGCACGATTCGCCCATGTACACATCGACATTGTGGGACCGCTTACGCCGTCGAGAGGTTACATGTACCTCCTGACGATGATCGATCGCTTCACTCGGTGGCCAGAAGCAGTGCCACTACGAACAGTGACCGCGGAGAATGTAGCCAAAGCATTCTATTCGACTTGGGTCACACGTTTCGGCGTCCCAGCCACTCTCACAGCTGATCGAGGACCACAGTTCGAGGCAGCGATTTTCAGGCAGCTGACCGATCTACTCGGCTGCCAACAAAGCCACACGACAGCTTATCACCCCCAGTCCAATGGGATGATTGAACGATGGCATCGCTCACTGAAAGCCTCACTGATGTGTCACGACGATAATCAATGGCTGGACGTACTACCGACAGTTCTTTTAGGCTTGCGCACAAGCATAAAAGAAGACCTGGGAGCCTCAGCAGCAGATCTGACTTACGGAACCAATCTGCGCCTCCCAGGAGAGTTCTTCGCCGATGGAGAACCACCGCTCGAACAGTTGCCAAATTTGGAAAACCTACGCAAACTTATGCGAAAGGTCAGGGCAACACCTGTCGCCAGACACGGTTCCAAGAGGATATTTGTTCACCCAGAGATGGACAGCTGCACGCACGTCTTCATCAGGGTGGATAAAGTTAGGAAACCTCTAGAACCGCCCTACGAAGGGCCATACAGGGTGCTGGATCGGATAAACAACCGTGTTTTCTCTGTAGACATCGACGGCAAGCCGTACACCGTCAGTGTCGAAAGATTGAAACCGTGCCACCTGGAACTACCACCAGATACCGTACTGGGAGAAGTGCATCAACAACCAGCGGCGGTAGCCGAAACCTGCCCCGTACGCCACCCAGCAGACTCCCACGAAACGCCAGGCACGTCAAATGTTGAGAATCAACCGAACCCCCGCGAAATGGTCGCGCGCGGGGCGTCGGACATCCTACACGGACCGATAACGCGGCAGCGCGCCCGAGATCTGCGCGCACAAGAAGACGCCGCGAAGATTCTCAATGTACGGCAACCTGAAACCCCAACTTCTGACAAGCGAAAAAGAACGACGAACGCGCTAACTTTCGCTCCTCTACCACCCAAACACCGCCCAATACGGAAGGGAGCACGCTCGTAAAACTCAACTACACCCCCCAAGCAACTAACTACCTCATATCGTGACTACGTCACTAGGGGGGGAGTGATGTAGCGTTCTACGAACGCACAAGTCTACTCAGGTAAGGTTCCTATCTTCAAAGAACGTACTTACC
The DNA here is from genome assembly GCA_963931805.1 of Microdon myrmicae. Classification (NCBI taxonomy): domain Eukaryota; kingdom Metazoa; phylum Arthropoda; class Insecta; order Diptera; family Syrphidae; genus Microdon; species Microdon myrmicae. The sequence continues at coordinate 61,486,414 of OZ007501.1, forward strand.
TGAGAGCGTTGCACGCGCCCACAGAGCGTGCCCCAAAGCCCGCGATAGGGCCTGCAACTCGCAGCCAACGTTGAGACCGACACCAAAAAAGCAAGGAACTGAACGTTCCCAAAGCTTTTTAGGTCAAGCTCAACAATTATAACTCTTCATGCCTGAAACAAAGGCATAAACATCCATGCGTTCTAATCCTAAGAAAAAAAACCAATTCCCAAAATGCCATACATGCTGCCTGCGCCCAGGAACATCTCATCGAACCGGCAATTCCGAAATTCGATACAAAAGAATTGCTACATCAAAGAATGAGCCGATCAACGGATGCACGTGCGGGTAATCTAACGCGAGGACCACCCAAATCCGTTGAACAACAGAAGGCAGCCACGACCTATCGCAATCGAATATATCTCAACGAGATATCCGATGATTTATGAGGAGTTAAGCCAACAAAGGCAATACTCCGATCCCACGGCCACGCTAGAATTTCGCACCATTATAAAGATCTAATGGATTTCGATTCCGGGTACAAGTTCAAATAACACCCACCGACTGCACGTCAAAACAATCGCCGAATATCTCTGGTCTGGGCGCCAGATGTTCTGTGCAAACAGAAGGCTGTGGAAATGAAACTCTCTCAGCGATAATGATGATGTATGCAAGATGACCTTCCCCTTCCAGGAAACAAAAAATATCCCGTGGGAGGTGATAACATGCTGCTGACAGAAATTCGGAAGTTCTGTTAGCAGAGCAAATAGGGAATATTGTTTTTGGATAGATACAGATACCAGTTTTGAATCTGGGTATCGTGTGAGCAGGATATGGTTGAGGGCGGCAGAGAGATTTTGATCGTGAAGGAGGAGACAACGGAGAAACGTCGAGAAGTTAGATGACAGTATCCGATTGATAGTGGAATAGCATCCAAGAGTGTAACGTGTGTGTCGTGCGTGTATTTCGCTACTCTCTTTAGTAGAATATTGTACGGACCTTAACGAAGTAAGAAACTTTAGAGAAATATAAAAGATTAAAAAATAAAAAAAAAGATTCAATCCGTGTTTTGGTTTCTTGTGTTTTTTTCCTCTGGTGCGAACAGTGTTCGGCGGAACATTGTACCAACCCGAAGTTACTCAACATATAACCGCCAAAGTTAAATAATTTAATACCGCCAAAGCATCACCTACGGTCCGATTTAAATGATGCTTAAACGACTTAACGGCAGCCTCCCAGATTCATCCGAAGTGAGGAGCTCTGGGCGGGATGAAATGTCAATCAATCCTTTGACCACTACAAAAATTAAAGACTGAATTTTGATGCTCCTGGGAGTTGAGCAGAGTATAAAGCTGATGCAGCTCGTTTTAGCCCCCACGAAGTTGGTTCCATTATCGGAATGTATCTCTACTGATTTTCCCCTGCCAGAAAAGAAACGCTTTAGACTTGCAATAAAATCCTCGGCGGATAATCCACCAACTAGTTCTAGATGAACAGCCTTTGTGCACAGGCATACCGCGACGTAAACCTTCAATCGACATTTGTTGCGATGGCGCCTTTCCTTTATATAAAAGGGTCCACAATAATCTACTCCGACACATAAAAAAGGGCGAGAAGAAGTTACTCTTTGTTTTGGTAACATACCCGTGGGGTAGTCGGCGAGGAGCGGCTTAACCTTAAAGCATGGCACACACTTGTGAAGTACACGGACCGCGCACCGAATATAGGGTGGTTTGTATACCAGCATGGTTGAGTCTGATATGCTCAGCTTGTATAATTAACTAAGTTATGTGATGCTGAGCTGGCAGTAGGATGGGATGGCGTTGATCAGTTGGAATGGAAGAACGCGCAAGCCTATTACTACACGTAATATACCAGACAAATCCAGTATTGGTTTAAGCGGGATCTATTTGCTAGATGTGGGAAGTGGCTGGCTAGCTGAGAGCGCCTCAAGCTCGCATTTGAAGGAATGCATTTGAACAAGTCGAATAATGGCATCATGTGAGAGCGAATGCACGCTAACCCGCAATGGGCCATCATTATGTTGTATCTTGCCTTTAGCATTATGAGCGAATCTGAGCACATATCCAACAACTCGTTGTAGTTTGCTGAATGAGCTATATCGCTCAAGTATATTACACTTTCGAATTTCGAGTGACATACAAGTAATTGTGGGTATCGTGGGTTTTAGCTCAGGCACGTCTATATTAGCGAGAGCTAGTTTAGGCCACGACGAGTCATTTTCCCGTAACCACGAGGGACCTTCGAACCAAAGGGTACTTTCCACGAAGTCAGAGGGAAGTTGACCACGTGAAACAAGATCTGCGGGATTATTTTGAGAGGAAATGTGATTCCACTGACACGCAGAGATATTAGTTTGTATCTCGGATAAACGCTTTGCCACGAAGGTTTTTAACATGTGTGCAGGAGTGCCTACCCAATATAACACGATAGTGGAATCTGACCAAATATAAACGTCATTAATTTCGGTTGGAACGCCTGCTCTTACGATACTCGTATTGTAAAGTAGAGAAAGCAATAATGCAGCGTAAAGTTCCAGTCTAGGCACCGTTAAAGATTTAATAGGGGCGACACGAGATTTAGAGGAAATTAATCGGATATGAACTTGTCCGTGTGAATCAATGGAACGCAAGTAGAGGCAAGCCCCATAAGCCTTCTCGCTAGCGTCGCAAAAACCATGCAGTTGTACATTAACAGCCTTTGTTATAGTTATTGCGCGAGAAAATTTAATTTTTTCTATCAAATGCAACTGTGAACGATAATCAGACCATGCTGAGTGAATCTTCATTGGGCCTTCCACAATTGCTGAATTAGAATTTTAGCATATACTATAATAGGACCAAAGAGTCCAATGGGATCGAATAGCTTGGCGATTTGAGATAAGATAGTTCGCTTTGTGATGGTATTTTGCACCGTGGTATTCACGACATAAGAGAAGTAATCTTCTCGAGAGTTCCAGCGAATCCCGAGAGTCTTTATAGATGAATCAGGATCCAGTGACATATGTGAGCTATTTGGATGCTCTTGATTCTTGATAAGCAATGCTGGATGATTCGATGCCCATTTTCTCAAACAAAATGCACCCGTCTTTAGTAGAGCGATGAGATCATCATGCAATAGAGTTGCTTCGGCGATGTTCCTTGCACCAGTAAGCAAGTCATCAACATAAAAATCCCTACGCAATATAGGGTACGCGAGAGGAAATTTATCCTTTTCGTCTTCGGCAAGGCTGAAAGGGGTTTTTATAGCTAAATATGAAGCACAAGCTGTCCCATAGGTTACAGTAATGAGCCTGTATATTTGAATAGGTCCAGAAAAGCTGCGGCGATAAAGAATTTTTTGATATTGCGCATCGGCGGCATTGACATGAACCTGACGATACATTTTTTCGATATCAGCCGTGAGGACGTAGATGTGAGAGCGAAATCGCAGAAGTATGCTAAATAGATCATCCTGTAGCTTCGGACATACCATGAGAATGTCATTTAAGGAGATACCCGTTGAAGTACCATGAAAGACAACTCGAATTTTTGTTGTAATACTATCCTCCTTTAATACAGCATGATGACGAAGGAAAAATCCTTTATCCGTGTCCTCTTGATTCATATCAAGTGACATATGTCCCACCTTTAAATATTCATCCAGAAATGCAGTGTAATAGCGTTGTACCTCGGGCTTTCGATGGAAATGACGCTCCAATGCATGGAAGCGTCTTAATGCGGAAGAATAAGAATCGCATAATTCAGCTCTTTTGTTTGGCAACTTTACTTCATATCGTCCGTCCACGTTCCGAATAGTATAACGATCGTAATGACCCTCACAAGCCATTTCTTCAGGTGACAAAATTCGGTGAGTGGAAAACTCTTCAGATTCCCAGAAACGAGTTAAGTTTACATCGGGGGGATCAGAATTTATGGAAACGTGGCAAGACACGCTTGATACTCGAGAAGATGGATTGAACTCGTCAGCTACAATCCATCCGAATTGTGTTTTTGAAGCACAGTATTGGGCTGATTTTTCAATGATATTTGCCCAATGCTGAGTAATTTGTAAAATAATTTGACGCCAATCAATGCGTCAACCTTCGAAGATTTGAAAAATTCAGGATCAGCTAATTGAATATTTTTGGGTGGATCAAAAGAGTTCGGATCGATGGTGACTGCAGGCATAGCCTGACTAATCTGAGGAACAATTAGGAATTCAACTAATTTTTCATATTTGCTCACACGAGAGCGCAACGATGCTCTAACAGAATACTTAACCTTTGTGGAAGTGTTATCAATTCCATTAACATAAACATTTGCAGGTTTTTTGACCAGATTTAATAGATTCGCGATTTCCTCAGTCGTGAAATGGGCTTGAGATCCGGCATCCAAAAATACGCCACACATTTTGCTTTTGCCTTGATGGTTGACAATATCAACCAAGGCAGTGGCTAGCAATCCATGGGAAGCAGTTTGAGCATGCATGTTTGTAAGATTGGCCGCGAAGTGTGACGTAACTGATTCGATAGGCTTTGCTTTATCAAAATGCAATAAACACAACTCTGAGTGGAAGCCACGAATGCTTGTTGCGTACGATAGTTACGACGTGCAGGGGGTTTTTCCGATGATGAATTGGAGGTGGTTTGTGCTCTAGCACCTTCGACTTGAGCGCGTCTCTTCAGGAAATCAATAAAATGTTTAATGGTGGGCTTAGCTATACTACTACTACAATCCTCCCACCGCTCACGGGAGGAGGAATTGAGTTTTTCACGAAGCACGACGATCAGTATAGAATCCCAATAGTCGATCGGCTCTTTCAAGGCTTGGAGCGCACGCAGATGCTTTTGTAGAGAATCCACAAACGACTGACAGGAGAAATCTTTAGCTATAGAAGGCATATCGATTATAGCCTTGATATGACAATGTCTTATACATTTGCGATTATCATATCTGTCTTTCAGCAGTTCCCAGGCGACTTGGTAGTTTGCATCGGACGATTCGACGGCCGATATAACCTCCGCAGCTTCGCCTTTCAAACAACCTTTCAAATAAAACAACTTTTTTACTGGAGCTATTTTAAGATCTTGATGTAGTAGAGCATTAAACAAATCGTAGAATCCTAGCCAGGACCCATACGAACCATCAAACGAGGGCAAAGAGATGGTGGGCAACTGTAGACTGAAAATTCTCGATTAGGTTCCGCGAAAGTTGAGAAAGCAATTGCTGACTTAGATCTTAAGCATTTTGCGAAGTGTTCACGGGGGCTTTTGGGGTACGATTGGAGATTTCAGGCTGAACGGAAGGCCCGGGAGGGGAATACGATAATTTTGTTGATGGGCTAGATGGGCGAGCAAGAGGTTCGTTGTCAAGTCTTACCGTCAACCTTGCCGATATCTTTTGGCTCAGCTACGCCCACCGATATCTGAGTAGGTTTTTTGGCATGCTCGTTTAAAAGTTTTGCCCTGTAGTATTACTCTTCAAAGAGAGTCCTGTGATCAAGAAGCTCGTCATTGGGCTCTAATAAACCCTCCAAAGCCATAAGTACATAAACCTTTCGCGAACAAGTTCTATTTCCGAAAAACTCTTTTCGAGCAGGAGAACATCAGTCTCAGGATTGAAACCGTTTAAGAAATTACTATAATTGGTCAAGGACCGTTTAGCACCAGCCCGTTTGTTGGTCAAGGCCTTTATTTGTTCTTCGGACATTATAATATTTTGGAAACGCGACGATATTAACAAAGCGACACACGAGCTTATTTTTAAAATATGCTATGGGTAAAAGCAACTACTGGATTTAGGAGAATAAGATTGGATATGGTAGGTAGCCGATTAAACTATCTTAAACACAAAAATGACTCACCTGGAATTACCAACTTCTCTCCTTCGCCTTTGTCCCATGATGTTCGATCCAGCGATGAAAACTTTGCAGCTGTTGTAGTAGTCACAACACTCTCCCCTGATTAAAGCTGGTTACATGGTTTTTCTTCAATAGATCCTCTGAATCACTCAGGATACTGCGAATATTCAGATCACAAGTGCACTTTCTTGGCCGTTATTCGAGTTTTAATGGAGCCTTGCAACGATGGGACAACACAAAATCACGCCTAGCATCTCTCTGGTTGGACGCACTAGATGATTACAGATGGCTTTGGTTACAGTTGATATGTTTTATTGACACCAAATTGTTTTCACTACGAAACTGTAACGATCGATGATTCTAATTCGTTCTCGGTGATAGTTTGATATATTTAAATTAACACCAAATTGTTTTCGCTAAGAGTTACAACGATAGACGATTGCATTTTACTGAGCTGATTCACTGCTTTATTTTTTAAAACCAACAAATATCCGGTTCGAATGGACCAAAATGTCGGCACGATGCGTTTATCGCGCTAATATAAATAAACGAAACGAAATAAAAACGAACGAAATTTGTTATTTTCTAGATATTTAATTTTTGGTCGAAAACGAACGATGTGGACTGTATAAGATGCTAGTATTTTTAGAGAGTAAAAGCCAGAAAACAAATTGCTTTTATAGCGTTATAAGAGGGCAGTCGACTTTTACATGTATGTGTACAATATTTATGGAACCTAATGGGAATGAAACATTTTACATTAGGATAAAATAGGAGGAGCATTTGCATCCACGTGGTTTTGCATGCTGTTAAAACATGTGGAAAACAGTCGGTACAAAAATAATGACATTTTAATGAGGTAATTAAGCAAGGGCCAAGAATGCAGAGTGTCTAGAAGAGACCTGCATGAAATACAACACAATGGATAAAATAAGAATGAGGATATTCTGGGTAACGCGTATCTTTGTGAGGATAGATAAATGTCGTCCCTTGCCTGGACTTGGTTCGTTGTTGAATTTGAATTTATATTCATAAAATAGGGAAAAACCTCAGCATGACGCGACACCCTCGCTAGCCGGCCCGGCATGGGTGGCCCATTGGAAGCGTATGGTTCCATCAGCATAGCCTGAGTGATTCATTGGGGTCGAACAGCACCACGTCAAGAGGTTTCTACCAAGCGGGGGGTTATAGATTATAAGCATGGAATAATATTGTCACAAATTCAAAACCGACACACTTGTCAACCGTTAGCGTGACCTCATGGCGTCGCACCGAGCCTTAAGCCAACTAATACGACATCAACACACCGATTCTGGAGCCATCTAGAGGAATACTGGAGAATACACGAAACTGGCGAAAACGTCAGAAGCAGACGGAACCACGAGAGAACGCGTGCAAGAACTAAGAAAAAAAGGAGAGCTAGAGGAGACGAGGGATTGAGGAATTTAACGGAGCAAAAGAGGTTGTCCTGGAACATTGAAGCACTCTTGCGATCCAGTGGTCGAACTCGCGTAAAAAGAACGGATAGTTTTAAACTGGACATAGTTTAACGGTCGTGTGCGAAGTAAAAACGTAACAACTGGTGTCAGAAGTGGGATCGCGGAGTGATCGTGGACAATGGTAAAGTTTGCCGACCTAAGAATACCTCAATTGAGGGATGAATTGGAATCTCGACGATTGCCCGGAACAGGACAAAAGGCGGAACTGCAAGCACGATCGCGGAAGGTTCTGGAGGATGAGGGCATAGAAGTTGAAACCTATGAGTTTTACCAAGGTGCTACGGGACCTTCATCCGAGGTCAAGGAGCAGTTGATGGAACCCCAACAAACTCTGGCATTCGACATGAACGTGCTTCTACAAGCAATCGCACAACAATTGGCGAAGCAGTCTTTACGTATGGAAAATCAAATGGCGTAACAGTCCTCACACATGGAGAATCAGTTGACAGAACGCATAGACAAGCAGCTGACGGAGCAGTCCTCGTGCATGAAGAACCAGTTGGCAGAACACATTTCACAAGTTAAGGACCAACTAGCGCACATCGAAGGAAATGCCGCTAAGTTGCGGGCGAGGCAGGACCAAATGGAAGGCGAACTACATCACTTGGAATCGAAACTTAGGGAGTTGGATATTCATGTGCGTGAAGGACAGTCAAGCGAACCAGTTACGGCTGTCAGTGCGATGAAACTTAATCCCCCAACCTTTGATGGAACTGTGCCGTTTAGTGTTTTTAAACTACAGTTCGAGACGACAGCACAAACTAATCATTGGACAAGGACGGACAGAGTGGCAGCGTTGGTGGTATCGCTGAAAGGCCCCGCCGCCGATGTGCTACAAACTGTTCCTGCAAGTGATCGTAGCAATTATGACGCAATAATGGCTGCGATTGAACGGCGTTACGGCAGCGATCATAGGAAGCAGATGTTCCAGATAGAGTTGATGAATCGCCACCAAAACGCAAACGAGCCGTTACAAGAATGTGCATTGGAGATAGAACGGCTCGCGCATTTGGCAAACGCAGATGCATCCGCGGAGGTAATCGAAATACTCAAAACCCAGGCGTTCGTCAATGGTTTGAAGGATGCAGATACAAAACGAGCAACGTACTCTACGCCGAAAAGGACATTCGCGGAAACAGTGTCGTTTGCATTGACACAGGAAATAGCAAGTCTGTTAAGCAAACCAGTGCATAGAGTCCATCGCGTGGAAGTGGAACCGAACGAATCCCTGGGGAAAAGTGTGAGGGATCTCATAAAGACTATGACTCAAATGATGTCAACCGGACGCAAGGGCTCCGACGGGAAATGTTATAATTGCGGAAAAGCTGGGCACTTTTCACGGGATTGTGATGCACCACGCAAGGGAAAAGAGAATGGAGGAAAGCGAGGACCAAAAAACGCTCGTAGTTCCTCTGGAGAAAACCCATCGTTAAACTAAAAAGGACCAACTCAAAGGGGCAAAGCTGATTCCCGCAACGGACTGCCCCACAATCCCCGTTTCACAAATAAGTCGGAGCAACAATAATCTAAACGTGAGTGGAGCTGAGAATGGATGATCGCTGATCGTAACTCTGGATACAGGCGCAACCCATTCCATCATTAGATCGGACCTGGTGGGAGATGAGGTCGAACCGTTGAATGGTTGTAAACTGCGGACAGCTACAGGAGAGAAGGCTGCAATTTCTGGGAAAGTGAAAACGAAAGTTCAGATTGGAACTATAGAGGGGACTCACACTTTCCTAGTGGCTGGGATAATAGACGGTGTAATACACGGTGTCGATTTTATGTTGACCAATGGTCGGGCTCTTGACCTAAAGAAGAGAATATTAAAATGTGAACACATGGAGATACCATTGAGGACTGGAGATGGAGAGCCACATATTAGGAATGTGAGAGTGAGTTTTCGTCAGCAGATTCCACCCAAATCGGAAGCAGTTCTTTGGGCACACGTAGAGGGAGACTGTGGAGCAGGCAGGCTGTGGGTAGTGGAAGCATCAGAAACGGCCACGAGGGTATTGGTTGGCCGAACCTTGGAACAGGTGGGCGAGAGTGAGCAAATCCCAGTTCGAGTATTGAATGAGTTTGGTTCGCCGGTCACACTTGATAAGGGAATAGTGCTGGGACAATGCCAAGCTGTGGAAGCGGTGGTTAACTGCGACAACCCTCCCCAGGAAGACAGCAATAAGAGCACAAAAACGCCTACCATGATGGATACCTGGTTAAATGAGCTAGATGGACAGGAAAAGATAATGGCCAAACGACTACTAGAAAAATATAGCGCCATATTTACCAACGGCGACGGTAAAACCGGAAGAACGGACATCGTTCAACATCGTATAGGTACCACTGATGCCAGACCAATTCGACAAGCGCCACGAAGAGTTCCACTGGCGAAACGAGAGGAAGCCGAACGGATGATAGACGAGATGCAGAAGGGTGGAGTCATTGAGCCATCAACAAGCCCTTGGAATTCACCGGTCGTATTAGTTAAAAAGAAGGATGGAAGTACCCGGTTCTGCGTCGATTGCCGGAAGCTCAACGATGTCACCAAAAAGGATAGTTGCCCACTGCCACGGATAGATAATACGCTGGATACCCTATCTGGTTTGAAATGGTTCTCAACTTTGGATCTGCAAAGTGGGTATTGGCAAGTAGAAATCGAGAAAGCGGATCGAGAGAAGACTGCTTTTAGCATTGGCGACGGATTGTGGCAGTTTGCGGTGATGCCATTTGGATTATGTAACGCGCCAGCAACTTTTGAGCGGCTGATGGAGCACGTATTGAAGGGCCTCCACTGGAAAACATGCCTGGTGTATCTTGATGACATTATCGTCCCGGGCCGGACTCTTGACGAGCATCTCAAAAATTTGGAGGGGGTCTTCCAGCGAGCAGCTTCAAAACCGAAGTAACCTATTTGGGCCACAAAATCACAGCCGCAGGAATTCACACAGACGCAGGCAAAATAAATGTTGTCAGAGATTGGCCTCGGCCCACAAATGTTCACGAAGTGCGAAGCTTCCTTGGACTCTGTACGTATTACAGACGCTTCGTGCCCGGATTTGTCAGTGTCGCTTACACGATTTGACAAAGAAAAATTGCAAATTTGTGTGGAGCAATGAGCAAGAAAATGCCTTCCACCGACTGAAAGAATTGCTGTGCACAGCCCCAATGTTGGCTTATCCAGTACCTGGCAAAAAGTTTGTGTCGGACACAGACGCTAGTGCATATGGAATAGGAGGTGTACTCGCGCAGATTGTCGACGGTCAGGAAAAAGTGATTGGGTACTACGACAGAGTTCGTGGTAAGCCGGAAAGGAACTATTGCGTTACAAGGCGCGAACTCTTGGCAGTGGTGGAATGCGTGAAACACTTCCACAAATACGTATACGGACAGCATTTCCTTGTAAGGGCGGATCATGCGGCGCTCAGGTGGTTGCTGCGGTTTAAAGATCCAGAGGGGCAAATCGCGCGTTGGATAGAAAGGCTGCAGAACTATGACTGCGAGATACAACACCGAAAAGGAGGACAGCATGGAAACGCCGATGCACTCTCTCGACGCCCATGTGCAGTGGAGTGTAAACATTGCTCAAGGGCTGAACGATGTGAAGGGATAGTCGACATCCGCTTATTGAGTCTCGGACCTGATGCAGAATGGGACTCCAGTGCTTTGAGAAAAAGCCAACTGGACGATGCCGATTTGGTCAAGATCCTGAAAGCAAAAGAATTGAATGAAAGACCAGCAAAGGAAGGAATGTCATCGGAAAGTCCAGTGGCCAAGGCGTATTGGGCGCAATGGGACAGTCTGAAATTAATAGACGGAGTATTACATCGCCAATGGGAAAGCAATGATGGTAGATACACCTCCGATTTAATTGTCCTACCAAAATCAAGGATAGCACCCGTGTTGGAAGAATTCCATAATGGACCAAGCGGAGGACACCTCGGCGTTGCAAAAACCCTGGAGAAAATAAAACAAAAGTTTTACTGGGTGAATGGCCGGAATGCAGTTGCTAACTGGATTCAAAACTGCACACAATGTATGCCAGTCAAGGGCCCAAAAGTCAAAAGCAGAGGGAAGTTACAGCAGTATAATGCCGGAGCGCCATTTGAGCGCGTCGCAGTGGATGTAGCTGACCCTTTCCCTACTAGTGACTCCGGCAACAAATATGTACTCGTGGTGATGGACTATTTCAGTAAGTGGCCCGAAGTGTATATGATACCAAACCAGGAGGCTAAAACTGTAGCCGAAGCTTTCGTGCAGAATTGGGTCATGCGATTTGGAGTACCGATCGGATCAAGGGAGGTATTTCGAGTCTGCTATCTTCCAAGAAATGTGCTCACTGCTGGGCATCAAAAAGACACGGACGACAGCTCTGCACCCACAGTCGGATGGAACGGTTGAGAGGTTCAACCGTACGCTCGAGGAACATTTGCAAAAAGTTGTCGACAAATGTCAGCGTGATTGGGACAAGCACATCCAAATGTTCTTAATGGCATACCGATCAGCAGTACACGACACTACCGGACACCCACCTGCACACATCATCTTTGGTACAGACTTGAGGCTCCCATCGGACCTGAAATTCGGTAGCAACGGTGCCACTATTAAAGCCGGAGGCAGCTATTGGGAGGTGCTCCAATCCAAGATGGACGAAATACACCGTCTCGTGAGGCAACGGACGCGGTTGATGAGCAACAAAATGAAGGATCGGTATGACCGAGCCATGAATTCCGAGGGATTCCAAGAAGGCTATTTATTACTATTATACAACCCCCAACGGAGGAAGGGTATGTCCCCAAAACTGCAGACATCGTGGAAAGGCCCATATAAAGTCTTAAAGCGACTAAACGATGTGGTGTATCGCATACGGAAGAGGCAAGGGAAAATAAAAGTTGTGCATATAGAGAGACTATCCCCATTGTGATCATGGAATTTGGAGTCAGATCGGGACGATCAGACTTAAGTGGGGGGTAGTGTCACAAATTCAACACCGACACACTTGTCAACCGTTAGCGTGACCTCATGGCGTCGCACCGAGCCTTAAGCCAACTAATACGACATCAACACACGGATTCTGGAGTCATCTAGAGAAATACTGGAGAATACACGAAACTGGCGAAAACGTCAGAAGCAGAGGGAACCACGAGAGAACGCGTGCAAGAACTAAGAAAAAAAGGAGAGCTAGAGGAGACGAGGGATTGAGGAATTTAACGGAGCAAAAGAGGTTGTCCTGGAACATTGAAGCACTCTTGCGATCCAGTGGTCGAACTCGCGTAAAAAGAACGGATAGTTTTAAACTGGACATAGTTTAACGGTCGTGTGCGAAGTAAAAACGTAACAATATATAAACTTAATAAAATTATTACCATATTGCTTATTAATTTAATATCAAAAAAAAACTGTAAATTCATATTGTGAATGGAAATGTTTCGGTTAGTATTTCTGAACGAAAGGGAAAAAACTGTCAACAACATATTGCAGATGTCATGTAAAGTCTGACAATTACTTAACCCCATTAAGTGTGCTGGTTTTACAAACTTTATTATCGACTTTTTAAATGAGATGCTGGTAAAATTAAGGAACTGCTATCTGTTTGCTAAGAAGAATAACTTCCTGGCGTTGTAGGTAAGGGAATGAACTTGGTGATCAACAAATAATGTCTCATTTTCTAGCACAAAGTGGTGTCGCCGGAGATCTTCGACGTCCACCTTTTCCCGGGATTTTCCACTGATTCCCACTGACAAGATTCGTAATTTCAGTATAATTGCCCACGTGGACCACGGTAAAAGTACCCTGGCTGATCGTTTATTGGAATTGACCGGAGCCATATCAAAGAACTCAAGCAATCAGCAGGTGTTGGACAGTTTGCAAGTGGAACGAGAACGCGGTATCACGGTAAAGGCACAAACTGTGTCCATTTTGCACGAACATGAAGGGGAAAGGTATCTTCTAAATTTGATTGATACACCGGGACATGTCGATTTTTCAAATGAGGTATTGCCTTCAAGTCGCATTCTCTATAAGTTAATAACTATTGACTAATTAAGGTATCAAGATCCCTAGCAGCTTGCGACGGAGTTATCCTCTTGGTGGATGCTTGCCAAGGAGTCCAAGCCCAAACGGTGGCGAATTACCATTTAGCCGTTGCTAGAAAGCTATCGGTAGTGCCGGTGTTGAACAAAATCGATTTGAAAAATGCCAATCCACAGCGAGTTGTGAAGGATCTGGAATCACTATTTAACATCGACCCCACAAAAGTGTTGCAGGTGTAAGTCAGTCACGTGAACGTCATTTGTTACTTAATATTTAAAGGTTTCAGCGAAATTGGGCACGGGAGTGCCGGACGTTCTAAAACACCTAATCGAATGCATACCACCACCTGAGGCTGACCGAACGACCGCGTTCCGAGCAATAATCTTCGACAGTTGGTTTGACAAGTACCGCGGAGCACTGAATCTCATCTATGTTCGTGATGGTTCCTTGAGTGTGGGTGATGAGATCCAATCCTCGCTGTCTGGAAAGACGTACCCGGTAAAATCCATTTCGATTCTTCGACCGGCTGAAACACCCATCGACAAATTGTAATATTATTTCGATTATCTTGTAAAGAATGTTCACTAATCCAAATTGTATTCAGATCAGCAGGTCAAGTAGGCTTAGTTGCATGCAATATGCGAAATAGCAAGGAGTCTATCATTGGAGACACGATACACTTGAGGAATACAAAAGTCACTCCTCTTGTGGCTTTCAAACCACAACAGCCGATGGTTTTCGCCGGAATATTTCCAGCCGATCAGTCGAAACACATTGGCCTAAGAAGCGCCATTGATAAACTGGTTCTCAACGACTCGGTAGTAACAGTCAACGTCGATTCTAGTCCAGCTCTTGGGCAAGGCTGGAGGTTAGGGTTCTTAGGACTGCTTCATATGGAAGTTTTTTGTCAACGACTCGAACAGGAATTCGGCGCAGAACCTATAATCACAGCACCATCCGTAACGTACCGTCTCACACTGAAGAATCCAAAACTAATTAAACAGTATGGCAAGAAAACCTTGGAGCTCTCCAATGCTGCGTTGTTTCCAGAGCCTAACAACATCGAGGAATACTTTGAACCGTTTGTTAAAGGTGAGTACCTCAAGTCATTTCTATTAATATCTGGTTAAGTATTGTGGAGTTTGTCCGTTAGGGACCATTATCACGCCGACGACTTATATCGGAGAGATCATTGGTCTATGTGTAGACAGACGTGGCATTCAAGAAAGTTCCATCAACATCGACAATGACCGCGTCCTCATGAATTACGTCTTGCCACTCAACGAGATAATCCTGGATTTCAACGATCGCCTCAAATCTCTTAGCTCGGGATATGCGAGTTTTAATTATGAAGACCATGGATATCATCCGACAAACGTCGTGAAGCTAGACATCCATTTGAATGGCAAAATTGTAGAGGAGTTCTCAAGGATTGTCCACTATTCTAAAGCTACCGCTATTGGCAAGGAAATGGTCGTAAAGCTAAAGGAACTTATTCCCAGACAAATGATTCAAATTTCTATACAAGCCTGTGTTGGCAGCAAAGTCCTCGCAAGGGAAACTTTGAAGGCATATCGTAAGGATGTTACAGCTAAACTGGTGGGAAAATATGGAATAAAGTTATACGTTCACTAATACGATTATGTATTCGTTTCAGTACGGCGGTGATGTAACGAGAAGGATGAAGCTACTGAAACAACAATCAGAAGGAAAGAAGAAGATGAGAATGTTTGCAAACATTCGGGTACCTCACGAGACGTTTATAAGTGTTCTGAAAAGATAGTCACTCATTGCCCATGCGATGGAGAGCATAATCTATTGTGGACGCTAGATAATGTAATTAAGACCGATCCTAACATCAGCTCGTTCTAAACAATTAAAAGTGAAAGTTGGAATATTATTGGTACTACCACACTTTATATTTGTTTTAAATTTTGAAATTTCTATCCTTAATCTAGAATGCGGTGAGTGTGGAATTACTTGAGCTTCGGTTGTAAACTATGTTCTTGAATACAAAATTATCTCTTGAATACGAGATTACCTACTTACTTACGAGTCACCCAATAAAGATCAAGTTACGAGCCACTCCTTGCGTTCTGATCCATTCTAGTTCTCCAGCGAGAGATAGGAATGTTAGACTCTTATGTTATATAAATTTGTCGCATCTTGCTACATAGCCCCCCTCAATTATCAATCAACCAGCATATACCCGTGGCGGTTCTACGAACCACACAAACCACTATAGGTCGAGATGTCGTCGTTACACACACTCACCTATGTCCAAATTACACGTGTCCTCAAAAGTCCACCTTTACACCTGAAATAAAGGGTAACATTCATCTTGGAGTCAACAACCCACGTATCCAGAGATATGCGAGCCACAAGTCCCGAACAATTTTTCTACGCCTGCACGGCGATCGAAGGGCATGACTCACCAACAGAAATTGTGTATCGATCCATTAACTGTTGGCACAGCTGCGCCAGATGTCGACAAACATCATTGGAAAACCAATCCGTCGACAAAACCGTTGTCCCTGCCGCAATGTACTTCGCCTAAACAAAGGCCATTGCGGAGCAACAGCAATAAACGAAAACGCTGTTCCCATAGGGCAAAGTAAACATTATCCCACGATCGCCTAATGAAAATCACCCATTCGAGTGTGTGCATAACCGATGCATCAAAGGTATGAAATTCTGACGATCACGGAATGATCCACAGCAACCAGACGTAAACCCCCGCGTCTGTATGTGTGAGCGCGATCGTCCCTGGTGGAGAGATTCTCGATTGAGAGAAAGTCACCACCAGCGAAAGGGAAAAGAAAATTATGGGGTGAATGGAATCATCCCCAGAGAAGTTACCACAGTCGACATTGAGAATCTGTAGGAGAAAGAAGTTTTAATTTCACGTACCGTGGTGTTGAGACCTAGTCCCGAAACGTTTACGTCATAGTGCCGTTGCGAATCCGTTTGGTGTCCTGTACAGTAACGTCGAGCGACAAACGAACTTGTGGTTCAGCTAAGTGATCCGTAGTGTAGACAAAGTTTTAATTGGCAAAGTTTCCTGATTCGTACCGTGCCATCAGAACCTCGAAAACGCACGTCGGAATTTAGTTCAAATTGTGTGTTTACACGTAATTGTCACTGAAAGAGTTTATAGACTAACCACGGTTGTTCAAGTGCATCACATCCTGAGTTACTGTAACGATTCAAAAAAAGAAACAAAGAAAATAAAGTAAATTAGTAAGGAAGACATTTCGTGTTTCATTTTTTTACTGTATTCGCTCCGTTGTTTTTGTTCATGAACAGTGTTCGGCGGAACACTTCAACATTCGACTAAAAGACAAAAATCCGCCAAACACTCATATTTCACATTCTCAAACAATTAACGCTCCTTCCCAGTCATTAACTTATTGACGCTTCTTCCCACAGGCAATTAATGTTCCTATCATATCGCTTCCGTACACAGAGCTACACGCTCATCGTATTATGAATACTCGTGTTACATGCTCCCCGTGTTGGACGATTAACTGGCGCCTACGGGCACACGCTACACTGCATCAGATTACAATAGCGCCGATTATACGTCCACCACTGGGACCTACGCTGGACACATGACACCGGTAGCAATTGAAGCAATAAAGCAAACGCAAAACCAAATGACCGAAACAATGTAAATCGCTTATGATTTGGTGTGGCAATCATTGAATTCACGTAAGCAGTTGCCGCCTTTGAAGGCCAATTGAGTTTAAATGATAATTGGGCCATATCGACTGCTCGTGTAGGAAAATCTGTGTCAATGCAAGTCATGTGTTTTGGATCAATGCCCAAGCTAAAGGAAATGCATCGTTTGCTGTTCTACACCCGATTTTGGGGTATATAAAGAGTGATTGCAAAGGGACTAACTGAGCAGTCTATAACAAAAGTAATAGGTTGCAGCCTCGCCACGGTACAGCGGGTCTGTTACTCAAAATAAAGTAATAATAAAATAAATAAGTTGTTCCTTACGTAATAAGTTGTTTATTAAATAAATTAACTGCAAACAAATATGTTAACTTACTTCTAATTACTTGGACTCTGCAGTGGGACCTGGAGCAGAAAGGGTGGACCGCCCTACAACAGTAAGGTAAGGTTTTAATTCTTATAATCTCACCGTTTGGCACGGACGGCATACATATTGCCGGTGCCAGATAAATAATTAAAAATAATACCTTGGTGGTATTACATTTGGCGCGGACGGCAGGATACTCATCATCATCATCATCGGCACTACAGCGGGATCCGGTCTTGGCCTTATTTAACAAATCTCTCCACCTGTCTCGATTTCGAGCCGATGTCATCCAGTTTGGCCGTCCTGGTCTACGCCATCCCTCCATCGCAGACAAGATCTGCCGCGCTGTCTCCTTACATACATCCTGCCACAAAGGTCTTTCCAGACAGGCTCCTCTTCGCTCATAAATTTCGGGATTTAAAGAGCCTGGATAGACCATAATAAGCTTTGTTGGATTTGATCCGCCGTTCGCGTATTTCTTCTTCCATATTGTTATCGGCTGATACTATTGACCCAACGTAGTTAAAGGATTGCACTACTTCAAATTCGTGCTCCACTACCCTGATAGTTTAATCAACGTTAGGTCTTCTCTTCGCAGAAGTTCCCACCATGTACTTAGTTTTTCCCTAATTAATGTGCAGTCTCAGTTTTTGTGCCGGCTGCTCGATCTGGGTGAAGGAGTTGTGGAGGTGGGGGGGAGTATTGTGTGTTGGCGTACGGCACGAGATTCACTTTTGCTCCCACCATCACAAATTAGAAGTTCTCTGATTGGTGCACTCAATGATTGTTCCACATTTTATCGCCTCAACAAACGAGCACCAAGTTAATTGTTCACACCGAACGATGACACCTGAAACAGCTCACCAAGTAACTCTGCAGTTGTAAACACGTACACTTTCGTATAGCAGATCCTGATGGAATTTGTTCGTTAACCGAACGTCACGAGTGGATTAAGAGAAACAACAAACAACTTATTTATTTTCTTAGTTCACTTTATTGTTTTGAGGTACGTTCACATTGTGTTAAATCCTTTGTTCTTCTTAGTACTAATTATAATTTACAAGGTTAACGTTGGATTATGTGGGATCACTGATTAAACAATTACGGCGAATCTTAATCACTCGCGCAGAAACTAAACTCGAAATGGGGGATGAAGCTCGACTTTTTAATGGTGATTGAAACGCGAATTTTTATGTACCACCGTGCCGGCGCGCGGTACGGTGGAGGGTTACTCGACCGACTCGATCAGTGGTTGAAATACGACTTAGCAATGTGAATCCCCTAGTAAGGGAAATTCGGCCAGTGGTGCATGCTCTCTTGATTAAGGGGAGCGTTTCCTATTACAAGAGAAATGTGAAGTCTCTCTTTGGGTTAGGTAACCGGATCTCATAGAGAAGACCATGGTGGTATGTATGTATGTGTGAGACGTGAAGATTGGTTTTCTCATGCAACCAGGCCATGGAGAAACAAAGCAGAAAGACGGTAAAGAAAAAGGGATCGTGAAGATCTTTGTTTATGGTGTGCATTACGGCTAAATAAATAGACGGCGATGCATCGAGGAAATGGTGCTAAAAGGAAAGATGGGACGGGGGCATCATAAAAGTCTTGGGTTGGTGATGCCCTTGCGTAAATAGACGCATAGTCATTAGAAAAAGGTGCTAATGGATTGGGATACAATGAAAATTGTATATCGTATCTTGGGTTGGTGGACCAATCCCTTGTCTGCATTTGTATATGCAGGGTAATTCTTTTGTGGCAAAGCACGAAATTGGTGATTGGTTATTAGTAGGAAAACAAATCATGGGTTGGATTTTATGCATGTTTACACGCGAAGGAATTCGGTTTATGACACGACGCAAGATGCGGTATTTGCTTTTGTCCCTTGGATAAAGGGTCTGCTAGATATGTGCCTGTGGGAAGATTAGGGTGCACATGTGGTCCTGTGAGTAGGGCGTTAGAATATACTCACAGCTAGGCTGGCTTGTCGTATGAGGCGACTAAAGGCCGAGTGGTAGCCGGGCTCCCAACGCCCTGTGCGCCCGGTAATATACCACCCCATCAAGCTTTAGGCTCCGTGAAATGGTCGGGAGAAATCCTTGGCCATCTTTCGGAGCTTGGCTGTTGGACCGGTTCGAGAAAAAGTTGGTTTAGGTGGTAGTCGGTCCCAAGGTGAGATACCACCCCGTCACGCTGTTCATTCTGCGATATCGCCGAGAGAAACCTTAGACGGTGTTTCAAATGTGTGGCTGATGGCCCGGACTGACACGGAGATAAGTCATGATGGTACCTTCTGATATAAAGAATTCCGGAGGATCTCGGGGGGGGGGGGGGGGCCTATGTCAGGGGGAACAGCATGCAGATATCATGATAAATGATGGAATTTAAAGAGGTTCGTCATCGCATAACCGGGCTCGCTCTCGAGGCTCTGCCCACGCTCGACTGGTGACGGCATTTTGTAACATTAGGGGCATCGGTTTCACCAATACGAATGTAAACGCCGTCCAGCAATATTTGCAAACAACGAAACCGGATATACTTGCCCTAACTGAGACCCAATAATATGGACATCATCTGGTTGAGGGTCGTGCTGAGGAATTCCGTTAAATTTCTTTGTTGCCTTTACCGCTCCCCGAATGACTTTCGACCGGTGACATTTTTCGAACATCTTTCACATACCGTCGACTGGATACAGATCAACCACTCAGCTTCTGAAATTGTTGTCCTTGGCGATTTTAATGTCCACAATTCCGGCTGGTTGATACATTCTAACAGAACCGACGAGGCTGGGAGGCTGGCGGAGATGTTTGCTGTAAGCCACAACTTGACTCAACTCGTGGGGGAACCGAAGCGAGTGCCGGATGCCCGAGACGATTGTGCGAACACCTTGGACCTGTTTTCGACATCCGAACCGAGTATTTATACCGTGGAGGTTTCTGCGCCACTGGGAAATTCAGATCACTGCTTGGTATATGTCGCACAAGTACTTGCATATCAACCGAATAACCGGCCTAGGGAGCTTCGCCATGTATGGAAGTATGCGGCTGCTAACTGAGACGATTTGCGAGATTTCTTCGCATCCTTTCCATGGTCCGAGGTGTGCTTCGGAGACTCCGGTGTTAACGCTTGTGCGGAGTCGGTATCAGAGATTATTCTTCTGGGGATGGAGATGTATATTCCACATTCCATCAAACGAAGTTCGTCTGATAAACCTTGGTTTGATAAAAAATGCGAGCAGATTACAGCGGAAAAAAATAGAGCTTTTAAGCAGTGGTGCTCCAATCCCACCGATGTTTAACAGAGCGAATTTTGTTAGACTCAGTAATGCGTGCAACCAGGCGATTGATACCACGAAAAAGACTCACAACGACAGGGTGATCAATAAACTCCTTCGGTGCCCAACTGGTTCGCGCTCCTTCTGGTCAATGGCAAAGGCTGTCAGCAGCAACTTCGCATCCTCCTCTTTCCCTCCGTTGGTGACAGACAGTGGGACGTTAATCACGAATTCAAAGGATAAAGCTAATCTGCTCGCGTATTTATGTTCCGCCAATTCAAACCTCGATCCCGGCCTTTTGGAGCCACCCGTGATCTCGCCGATACGGTCTTCGATGCGGGATATGAGATTTCGTCCGCGCACTATTCAGTGCATTCTACGTGAACTGGATTGTAGGAAGGCAGCCGGCCTGGACAGAATACCAGCACTAGTCCTTAAGAACTGTGCTCCAGAACTATCGCCGGTTCTTGGGAGACTCTTCCGCTTATCTTATGCACGGAGGACCTTTCCTGACTGTTGGAAAATCGCTCGAGTTCAACCAATCCCAAAGACGGGAAAAAAGTGTCTCCCACAAAATTACCGCCCAATAGCATTACTGTCTATTTTATCTAAGGTAATGGAAAAAGTCATCAATACAGAGTTAGTTAAGTATTTGGAGTGCAACGGACTTCTGAATGATCGTCAATAGGGATTCCGTGACAGGCGGTCCACGGGAGACCGTTTGACACTTATAACCGATATATGGACATCTGCCATTGAACGGCATGGTGAGTCAAGGGCGGTTGCATTGGATATCTCCAAGGCCTTTGACCGTGTCTGGCACGGGGCATTGCTGAGCAAACTTCGATCATATGGACTTTTTCAGCAGTTCTGCGACTGGACGAGGAGCTTCCTCGAGAATAGATCGATCAGGGTTGTTGTGGGCGGCGAGTGTTCGGATCTGTATCCTGTTAATTCGGGGGTGCCACAGGTTTCTATTTTGGCTCCAACCTTGTTTTTACTTCACATAAATGATTTGTTGGAGACAACGGATAACAAAGTGTTCAGTTTTGCGGATGATAGTACGCTTGTTTCCTCCTTTTCGAGTGTTCGGCCGATTGGTGCATCTGCGTCGCATCAGCTGAGATGTAGACACATTGACTCTCTGAATCAGGATCTAGATAGGGTCCTGCAGTGGGGAAAAGCCAATCTCGTCGACTTCAATGCAGCGAAGACACAATATACAACATTCACAAAGAAAAGTGGATCATCGGTTCCACAGGTGATAATGAATGGCCGGGCCCTCGAGTCTGGGGAAGGTTTGGAATTGCTCGGCGTCACGGTCTGTGGGAATGTAACATGGCATAAGCACGTGACGAGTATCGCCAGGTCAGCCTCAGGAAAACTGAGCTATCTTTTTAGAGCCAAGAAATATTTTACTCCGGCCCAACTTCTGCTCCTATATAAATCCCGAATTATACCCGCGCTCGAATATTGCTCTTATGTTTGGAGCTCGGCTCCTAAACATACCCTCGACCTACTTGAGAGCATACAGAGACGAGCGATCCGCCTGATCGGGGACTCGGCGCTGACATCGGGACTACAGTCGCTATCACATCGAAGGCGCGTAGCCGACCTCTGTCTGTTTTACAGATATTATCACGCGTACTGTTCTTCGTGGTATTGTTCCACGTAATTCGGCTTATATGCGCTCCACAAGACAATCCGACGGATCGCACCCGTTTGTGGTTCATCTCCCGACGGCGCGAACATCCCTGTATCAGAACTCGTTCCGTTACAGAGCCGGGACGCTGTGGAACTCCCTTCCCATGCGAGTGTTCCCGGAGCATTACAACCTGCAACAGTTATTTGATGGCATCTCGGGGCGCCCACTCGATGCTATAGGTTCGCCTCTCCCGAGACAAGTCTAATAAAAAAAATAAAAAAACATGAGGGACAAAATTGCTTGGCAAACAATGGTGCCGGAATAGTTTTCCTACTTATTATTATTATTATTATTACATGTATGCAGATGAATTATTTTCCAGCGAATTCTATTAGTGCATTGGATGTGTGAACAGAATCTTTCAGGAATTTTCATGAAATGCGTTGAAAGCATTAGTGAGTTACGACCTTACAACTCCAACCCCGATCACATGGCCATCCGAACGACCATCTTCTGGAGCCACAAGATTCGCCAATGATTGGCGAAGGCGGGCGGGATGTTGTGGATTCGCACTAGACACAACCAACGAATTCGCAACTGAATGTTACCCGTGGCAACGGAATAACAAATGTCAGCAACTAGCTGACATATTATTATTTTTTATTATTCACTGGCCTGTAGGAACCCGGAAGTTCATGACCTCACCGACTCGGCTGCGCCATTGTTTCCTGTCCTGTGCGCTTTCCTTCCACGTTCGATCATCCGATCCGATCTCCTCGAGGTCCAATCTAACATTGTCCTCCCATCTTCGTCGCGGCCGTCCTGTCGGTCTCTTCCCCGTTAATTTACCGTCAAGAATTCTATGCCCGGTCCTATCATCGCCCATTCGCGCCACGTGTCCGGCCCATCTTAATCTTCGCGACTTGATCACTCTCACTATTGTAGGTTTGCGGTATAGCTCTTCCAATTCATGGTTGTGGAGTTTCCTCCATTGTCCTGACTCCTCGTCATATTTACCGCCAAATATACCCCTTAAAACTTTATTCTCGAATACGCGGAATTTGTTCTCTTCCCGTTTTGTGAGAGCCCATGTTTCGCATCCGTATCGAGCAATCGGCTGACATAATCGATTATTATTCTGGTTGTCAAGCAAGCAAAATCAACAACTTCCTCTTCTTCGTAAGCCTTTAGGCGACACAGTTCGCAGTAATTTAATCAAGATAAATTAAAGCCATCAGACAAATAAAGACCATTTAACAGAACACGACGCTTCCCCGACGACATTCCTGGGTCGGCAGAGATCAAACAATGTTTTAATTTTTCACTTCAAAAAAATGCGTATAGCGGGTCTAAATCTATTATGGGGATAAATTATTTTATATGCGCTCTGCGGAGTTATGATGATTTCCAAAGTGGCTCGCAAGATTTTGGCGGTTCCGCCAAACCCCACTGTCTACTTACCGTAAAACCCCCATTATTACAACCCAATCTAGATTAGTTTCTGCTAATGCAACAGCATTAACACCTGTAAATGCTTTATGCATTATATAGATCAAATCTATAATCTTAAAAAGTCCCTATAAAAGAGTTCTTACCTTTTCTTGCATCTCTTCGCATACAATTCCTGTAAGAGTTCTTTATTACCTTATCATAAATTACCTGAAAGAAAATTCATCGGTTATATATAATACAACCGCATATCAGGAAATATTACCCTTGCGTCGCCTATGCCCAGCTTCGCCATGTGTACGATAAATTTCTTTATGTACACATTGGCTGGCGACCTTCTTCTCCCAGCAATAAAATTCTCTGACTCGCACAGTGTGCAAACCAAAGCAAATGCGCATTCCGCCTCTCTTGACATCAATTGAATTCAAAGCATAAACAATGCAAAGATAGAATCCGTTTGCCACAAACGAATTTCCCTGCATATACAAATGCAAGCAAGGGATTTGTTTCGTCCACCAAGCAATTAGCACATTTTCACATCTAATCGTCGTCTCTTTTTTTAGCCACACATGTTCCAACAAAGATCCCATTAGCATCCAACGATTTCGGTTTTATTTGCTTTACCGAAATCGTATCCTAGAAATGCACTTTATGCCCCTTTCTTTGTTCTAGGCACACACACCACTGCACTGAAAGAGTGCATCTCTGTGGCGGCCACACCCTTAAGAGAAAATTTTCTCTTTCTCCTCCATATCTCACCCTTAATTGAGGATGGAATTCAAGTCAGAGTTCTATCCTCGAGGAGTCAAATTTCATCCTCTGACCGCAATGGTCATGCGATCTCCCGCTCACCGGTGCGCACGGTAACGCGAATAAAGTCGAGTGTGAGTCGAGCGAGCCGGCTGTGTGAACGAATTGTTAAAGTCCACTTTAAAATGACTTACCAAATTATAATAAAAATGCTATCTAAGATCATCGTGATCTATACAACTCCGTAAACATAAGAAACATTATAGGGAAATAAATTCTTAAGCAAGGACCAAAAATAAACAAGAAATTAATTACAAGTTCAATGTGTTTTCGTCATTGTTGTTCCCTCGGTGGTCGTGTTTTCGGTCTACGGCAGTCAATTAGAATTGTGGAGACGAGGTAGAACTCTCGCCCGTGCGGCGTCGCGATCTCGCTCCCCACAACATCATTTGGGTTGACAATCCCTGCTCTAAGCCAAAGTATTCCGGAGGTGAACTAGTTCGCCAGTTGGATAAAATAAATTACTATTCAGTAAAAGTTATAAAAGTTAAGAAATGAAAAAACGGGGCATAATTATTAATTAGATTACCTTTCCATTATTGTTTTCCTTTTTTATATTCAAACCGACGTCCACATTTGGGGATCGTGTTTCATCGTCGCAAACGCTATAGACATTTTCTAAAACAATCAAGTTGTTAAGTTTATATCTTTCAATTAACAAACAGAACATGCGGGTGCACCCTATATTCGGAAGCTTGAAAGCTCATCAGCTGCCTATATCCGTCTTAAGCAATAGCTGATAAAACCACTTCAGTTTAGATTCTTTTTTTTTTTTTTTTGCTGATCTGAATAATAATTAAGAGCTCATTTATCTTAACAATAAGCGAACTGTGTTATTGTTTATTTTTATTTTTTTTGTTGCTTCATCATTATTGCAAATGTAGCACTTTGATCGGAGCCAAAAATCAAATGGTGTTCTGTGCGGAAGCATCGTTATCTGATTACTGATAAAGCAAGCTCTGTTCACTGTCGGGCATACACAGTAAGTATTCATATTTTTTTATAAAAACAAGTCAAATTCATTATTGTATTTATTAAAATCGTGTATAAAGTTTTAAATGCAGAACAGCAAAATTAAGCATATCTTCAAATCTACTCGGTCGTTCATTTTAAAGTTTTCTAGTCGCGTAAGCATCACACAATCAGCTGGGATAACAAAACAAACCCGATAGAGAGGAACTCGAGAGCCGTCGATTGTAAAAGCAAAATATATCTGAAGCTTTGAAGCTAATTGCATACTCCTTAAGTGTTGCTGTTGTTTTGAAAGTAACATTTTCTTCAGAGTGACGAGTGGGAGGATAGGTTGAGTATGAAAAAATGGATCTACATTTTTCGTATATATAAAAACTGTTTTATATATACCAGCAGACTGGAAAAACAAAACTCCCGAAGAATCAGATTTGGGAAATATTCGTACTAAAAAGTAAAGGAGAATATTTCTTTATTAAACGTGTTATGTTATTATGGTAACAATTTAAATATGGTAATTAAAGGAAGCTGACTTACTTGTCAGGGTCTTGAATTGTTGGACCGTTCTTTGATCGCTGTGGCTGGTTCCTGGGTGCAGGGGGTGTTGAGTCTTGATCCCCCTGATCCGGTCCGGTGGTCCTGTGGGGGTTCTTAAAGCTCACCTGAAGAACCCGCATATTCGCAACCCATATTTGAACGTCAATCTCATCAGCATCAAAAACATTTCCTTTCTCAAGGATAATTAATGCTTTCAACGCATTACCAAATTAAAATCTCTTTACCAATATGAATCGTTACACACACTATTAATGATTACCCAATTCAAAAACTGCATTTAATTTTGTCAGAATCTAGATTTATTTTAAAATTAAAAAAGAGAGCTAATACACATTTCAAACAATAAACAAATACAGAATAAGATCTTGAATTAAATGCACTAAGAAATAGAAACACAAATTTGTTCCGTAACTTTTTTTTTTTATTACACTTCTCTCGGGAGAGGCGAACCTATGGCGACGAGTGGGCACCCCGAGATGCCATCAAATAACTGTTGCAGTATTTGTTGAACAGTTGCAGGTTGTAACGCTCCGGGAACACTCGCATGGGAAGGGAATTCCACAGCGTCCCCGCTCTGTACCGGAACGAGTTCTGATGCAGGGATATTCGCGCCGTCAGGAGATGAACCACAAACGGGTGCGATCCGTCGGATTGTCTTGTGGAGCGCATATAAGCCGAATTACGTGGAACAATACCACGAAGAACAGTACACGTGATAATATCTGTAAAACAGACAGAGGTCGGCTACGCGCCTTCGATGTGATAGCGACTGTAGTCCCGATGTCAGCGCCGAGTCCCCGATCAGGCGGATCGCTCGTCTTTGTATGTATGTTTAGGAGCCGAGCTCCAAACATGAGAGCAATATTTGAGCGCGGGATTTATATAGGAGCAGAAGTTGGGCCGGAGTAAAATATTTCTTGGCTCTAAAAAGATAGCTCAGTTTTCCTGAGGCTGACCTGGCGATACTCGTCACGTGCTTATGCCATGTTACATTCCCACAGACCGTGACGCCGAGCAATTCCAAACCTTCCCCAGACTCGAGGGCCCGGCCATTCATTATCACCTGTGGAACCGATGATCCACTTTTCTTTGTGAATGTTGTATATTGTGTCTTCGCTGCATTGAAGTCGACGAGATTGGCTTTTCCCCACTGCAGGACCCTATCTAGATCCTGATTCAGAGAGTCAATGTGTCTACATCTCAGCTGATGCGACGCAGATGCACCAATCGGCCGAACACTCGAAAAGGAGGAAACAAGCGTACTATCATCCGCAAAACTGAACACTTTGTTATCCGTTGTCTCCAACAAATCATTTATGTGAAGCAAAAACAAGGTTGGAGCCAAAATAGAAACCTGTAGCACCCCCGAATTAACAGGATACAGATCCGAACACTCGCCGTCCACAACAACCCGGATCGATCTATTCTCGAGGAAGCTCCTCGTCCAGTCGCAGAACTGCTGAAAAAGTCCATATGATCGAAGTTTGCTCAGCAATGCCCCGTGCCAGACGCGGTCAAAAGCCTTGGAGATATCCAATGCGACCGCCCTTGGCTCACCATGCCGTTCAATCGCAGATGTCCATATATCGGTTATAAGTGTCAAAAGGTCTCCTGTGGACCGCCTGCCACGGAATCCGTATTGACGATCATTCAGAAGTCCGTTGCACTCCAAATACTTAACTAACTCTGTATTGATGACTTTTTCCATTACCTTAGATAAAATAGACAGTAATGCTATTGGACGGTAATTTTGTGAGAGACACTTTTCCCCGTCTTTGGGATTTGCTGAGCTCGAGCGATTTTCCAACAGGCGAGAAAGGTCCTCCGTGCATAAGATAAGTGGAAGAGTCTGCCAAGAACCGCTGATAGTTCTGGAGCACAGTTCTTAAGGACTATTGCTGGTATTCCGTCCGGGCCTGTTGCCTTCCTACAATCCAGTTCACGTAGAATAGTGCGCGTACGAAATCTGACATCCCGCATCGAAGACCGTACCGGTGAGATCACAGGTGGCTCTAAAAGGCCGGGATCGAGATTGGAATTCGCGGAAAATAAATTCGCGAACATATTAGCTTTATCCTTTGAATTCGTGACTAACCTCCCGCTGTCTGGCACCAATGGAGGGAAAGAGGAGAATGTGAAGTCACCGCTGACAGCCTTTGCCATTGACCAGAAGGAGCGCGAACCAGTTGGGCACCGAAGGAGTTTATTGATCACCCTGCCGTTGCGAGCTTACTTCGTGGTATCAATCGCCTGGTTGCACGCGTTTCTGATTCTAACAAAATTCGTTCTGTTAACATCGTTGGGATTGGAGCGCCATTTCTTAAAATCTCTAGTTTTTGCCGCTATAATCTGCTTGCATTTTTTATCAAACCAAGGTTTATCAGACGAAAATCGTTTGATGGAATGTGGAATATACATCTCCATCCCCAGAAGAATAATCTCTGATGCCGACTCCGCGCAAGCGTTAACATCGGAGTTTCCGAAGCACACCTCGGACCATGGAAAGGATGCGAAGAAATCTCGCAACTCGCCCCAGTTAGCAGCCGCATACTTCCATATATGGCGAAGCTGCCTAGGCCGGTTATTCGCTTGATATGCAAATGCTTGCGCAACAGATACCAAGCAGTGATCTGAAGTTCCCAGTGGCGCAGAAACCTCTACGGTATAAATATTCGGTTCGGATGTCGAAAACAGGTCCAAGGTGTTCGCACAATCGTCTCGGGCATCCGGCACTCGCTTCGGTTCCCCCACGAGTTGAGTCAAGTTGTGGCTTACAGCAAACATCTCCGCCAGCCTCCCAGCCTCGTCGGTTCTGTTAGAATGTAACAACCAGCCGGAATTGTGGACATTAAAATCGCCAAGGACAACAATTTCAGAAGCTTAGTGGTTGATCTGTATCCAGTCGACGGTATGTGAAAGATGTTCGAAAAATGTCGCCGGTCGATCGTCATTCGGGGAGCGGTAAAGACAACAAAGAAATTTAACGGAATTCCTCAGCATGACCCTCAACCATATGATGTCCATGTTATTGGGTTCCAACGCCTCCATCTTCTGGCAAGCCAGATTGAACCGCGTGAAGACGCAGACTCCGCCCTTAAAACGGAATCTCGAATGTAAGTCGTATCCTGAGCAACGAAGATATGTCGAATCAGTTGACCAATTGACGAATCGACCTGGGTCTCAGTTAGGGCAAGGATATCCGGTTTCGTTGTTTGCAAATATTGGTGGACGGCGTTTACATTCATATTGGTGAAACCGATGCCCCTAATGTTACAAAATGCCGTCACCATGCGATGACGAACCTCTTAAAGTTCCATTATTTATCATGATATCTGCATGATGCTCCCCCTGACTTCGCGACCCAATTTCGACTCCCTCGACACCGCCCAACCTCACTTGACCCCACTCGGCTCAGTGTAACTGCTTCAAAACCGGCTCCTTACTTAGCAACGTTTCGCCTCGCACTCGACTTCTTTTCACCTACATCTCGACTCTACTCGAACACCTTCTTTTCGACTCCACCTATCTCCTACAACGGGCTCCTTTCTTAACTTTGGCGCAACGATGCCCACCATCCAACTTCACGCAACTCCGCTCGCCAATTCTCGACCTTACTCTACCAAATTCCCGCAATTACGGCTCCTCACTGAACCACAGCTACTGCGCGTAGCAAAACAATCAGTAGGACGCCCAACTCCCAGGCCGGCTCCTTACTACCCATCAGCTACTCCGCGTAGCAATCAATCGGTAGGACGCACGGTTTTACCCCTTACTCCCACTTAAGGGCCCTACCTCCTTGGGGCTCTTAATGTCCGTGGGAGTTCCGCCAAATCCCACTGTCTACTTACCATAAAACCCCCATAACATTTAGCAAAAATCCTGACTTCGCTAATGCAACAGCATTAGCACCTGAAAATGCTTCACACATCATATAGATTTATGATCTTAAAAAGTCCCTGTAAAGAAAACTTACCTTTTCATGCATCTCTTCGCATACAATTTTCCGTACGATTTCTTGCTTTAGTTATCTGGAATTTCAAATCTATTCGGCACCTTCGGTACCAGACAAATTCCTATAAACAAAATGATTCGGTTTGCATACAATGTAACCGTCATGACAGGGACCATAAATATTACGCCGTCTATTTTCCCAGCCGCGCCATGTGTTCAACAATGTTCCCTACATACACATTGACTGGCGACTTACACCCTAGGAACCAAAGCAAATACGCATTCCGCGTCCCTTGCATCAATTAAATCCTACAGCATATACAAACGCAAATAGGAACTCAATACCTACCCTTACTAGCGTTGCCATGAACACATTTCCCATTGTGTAAATAGAAAAACCATTAGCACATCTTCCTAATGGCGATACATTTACTTACGCATCCGCACCACAGCATAGACACGGATCATAAATCCTCTTTTGCCGCATTTCTTCGCTGTATCGCCGTCTATTTATTTAGACGCGATACACTCCATAGACGACGATCTTTTCGATCCCCTTGTCTTTACCGCCTGTCTGCTTCGTTTACCCATTGCCCTCGAGCACGTGTAAACCACACATATCTGAACTATCGCACACATACCACCAAGAGAGACTTTACGTTTCTCTGGTGGTAGGTAAAAACGATATCCTTATTGGAGAGGATATCGGTGAGTCGAATTTCATCTGCCGACCACACTGGTCGCGTCAGCTCCGTTCCTCCGTCGCGCGGCGGAGGAGCATAGATATACACAGTCGAGTCGCAAAGTGTCTTGTGGCGTTCTTTTCAAAAGTCCTCATTCGTGTTAACTGAAATTGATTTACAAAATTTCATTTTGGAAATCAAACCAAAATCAAGTGCTCGTGGAAACGTAGTTTAAGTGTAGACAAAAATCATCTTAATTATCACCAGTTCTTAAATATTGTAAACTCACCTCATAAAAATAACAATACATTAAAATAAAGAAAGCGGTGGCCACCAACCAAATTCCGGTTTCATTTCTTTTCCTGCTTCTGAGTGTGTTGATAAGTGGAGTCCTTGGAATTGTGTCAATTTACGGAATAAACTAAATCAGTGTTTTTACTTACTCCTGGTGTGGACGTTGCGTCGTCGAGCTCGGTTTGTGCTTTTCAAGTTTACTTTCCCGCGACTTAACATTTACTTATGATGGAGGAGGAAGTAGAACCCGTACCCATGACGGTGCCACGATTTCCTCCCCACATGTCCCCTAAGCCACAACGGCCCAATCCAAGCGACAACACATGGGCAAACACGGCCCACTACGCCGCCCCCCACTTCAGGTGCATCACACCACACTTCGGAGCGCGCACCAGCACCCTAGGACGCCATGCGGTTGGACACAACCAACCATCCACCAGGAGCCCCCTCACTAGTCGCCTACCTCCAACCAAGCGCGACTGGCCGGCACCTCCTCACAAGTTGCCGTTCGGTCGAAGTCGCAGCTACCATATATCGAGCCCCGTCGTCGACACCGGTGCCGATATACCGGTCCTCGCTCGATCGGTAAGCCGCGCAACTGAGTGCCCGGCCCCTCTCAAGTCCCAGCGGCAAACAATTCGCCATACTAACGTGTGGACGGAAGACACCGTCCCTGGACTCGGGTCTCCTCTATCTCATCTGCTGGCACTTCGTAGTACTCTTATGAGTATTTAACACAATTTTATTTAAATATTTAAATGTAGTTAATATATTTATATATGAGAAATTTGAATATATTTAAATGTAAGTGAATGGACTTACATGGGTTTATTCGACCGTTGAGCGGTCGCTGTGTTGCTTGATTGGTTGATTGCTGGTTGTTCGGCGACTGGGTGCAGGGGGCGTTGAAGTAATGCTCCCCTGTTCAGCTGTAGTGGCGGCTTTCTACTCCTGTTCAGTCCATTTTTCTTTCTTCAGATACTTCTTATAATATGACTTATTTTGATAACGAGTTGTTCTTGACTTTTAAATTGCGACTCCTCACATACACGTTGGAGAAATGAAATCGACTGGTTTCTAGCGTAGTTTTACGGCGAATGTCAAAGATATTTTTATTTGCCGTTGACGTTTTATTTTTTTATCTGGCGCTAACGCCGTTTTATTATTTTTTTCTCTACCAAGTAGAATTTGCACAAAGTAGTTTAGAGAAGAGAAACTTATGAAAAGGGGATTTGTGGATGTTAGGGGGGACCTGGACGATAGGTAGGTCCGTAACAGTACGATGTCAGCGAGCTCCTAATAGGTCCCATCTCCTGGCACTTCGCAGTAGGATGTCAGCGAGCTCCTAATAGATCCCATCTCCTGGCACATCGTAGTACGATGCCAGCGAGCCCCTAATGTTATCTGACCTATTAGGAGAATACAACCGGTTGGTAGACACTGCCAACTAAAGGTTAGTACCCACAGCGCCTCTTCCTGCCTCTCCCCGCTCGCAGACGTAAGGCCAGCCCCCGATAGGCTCCGGACCTACTCGGACGACACACCTGTTGGTCCATGCAACCCACAACAGGTCAGTGGACCCCACCGCACACCCTTTGCCCCTGCGACATCATCGCGGTAACAAACAGGTCCACTCTCATTATAAACCCAAGCCCAGCCAAGACTCAGGAGCTCGTCCGCACGTCAGTTTCACTACCAACCACAGCGCCTCCCGAAGTGTGCAGGGCCACCTTGACTTCCAAGCGTGCAGCCCTCCTCCCAGCACCGCACCAACTCCCCCAAAGAGATTGGATATATCATTGTCTAAGCTATGCATTGCAGCTGTAACGATAGCTGCAATGCCCATGCACATGGCGCTAATTGATTCTAGCTTATTTACATGGAATTGTATTTGGGATACCACAAATGATGTGAATTGTTTATGGTATCTCCGGAAAACCTTTGAAGGACAGCGTTCTTTTGTTTGCACATGGTGCGAGTTAGGGAAATTGGCTTCAGCGTCGATTGCGCTAATTATATGCAGCTGCTTGGGTTGTTTATTGTTAGGAGAAAAAGACCACCAGCCAATGTGTATGAAAAGGGATTTGTTGTAAACATGTTGAGGCTGGGATTAGCCAACTCAAGGGTAAGATTTCCTGATGGCTCGGTTGTATTGTATATGAACCGATGAATTTTTTTTCAGGGAATTTATGATAAGCTTGGAGAGAATTCTTATAGGAGATTTTAAATGCGAAGTTTTGTATGCAGGTAAGAATTCTCTTCTAGGGGATTTTAGCTAAATGAACTTGATCAATTTAATGCGTGAAGCATTTAAGGTGCTAATGCGCTTGCATTAGCGAAAGCTTATGCAGACTGGATTGTAGGGATGGGGGTTCTTTAGGTAAGTAGTCAGTGAGGTTTGGCGGAACCGCCACGCATGTTATGTACTGCGGCAGTCCTGGTGGAGGACAGGGGATTCTTAGATTGTTCCAATTCAATGTGTTGAGCGGAAAAGGTGGTGGATTGAAGTGGTGACTAACTAGCCACCGTTGAACGTGGGTCCTGAACATGCATTTCGTTAGCAGAGTCGGTTTGTGCAGTAACGGATGATGTTTATTTTTGCATGTCAAACACGTGAACGGACTTGTGGAATTGTGCGTAGTATGTGCATTTGGGAGGCAGTTAAAACACAGTTTGTTTCCTAACAGCTTCTTGCTTTTTTTTTTTTTTGGACTTAATGCCTTGAATTTGTAACAATTCCTAATGGAGTGCGACCCCTGACACATTGAACATTTGTTAATAGTGGAGTTGAATAAGCGAGCTGTGCCCGGCATGTGCTTCTTTGCCTTTGGTTTAGATAGATCTGATGAGGATGGGCCCATAACCTACAAGGTTCTTGCCCTCATTAACAAGAAATCTTCCAGGATGCTGCAGGTCGGATAGTCAACATAAGACGCTATGTGAGATTCCCAGTGACCTCGAGTAGTACGCGGTAGTTTCGTCACGGTATGGTAAATTACAACATCTTACCAAGATTTAACAGGAACTCCTAGATATAGACTGCTTTGCCTCATTTGTGGTGTCTAAGAGGAGTTTGATGCCATCGGATCATTCTTAAGCGAGCTTTGGTTGATCGAACAGCAATCGAAATCGGTTATCCATTAATCATATTAAGTTCTGATACCGTTTTACCAGAGTTGCCCAAGCAGATTCAAAATTACCATCGGTGATAGCAGTGTTTCGTAGTATTCTCTCCGCCTCACCACCTCCGCCTTTAAATAATGAAGCTTTTGAACATCAGCAATAGATGCATTTTTTGCCACGAAACTTTCAAACATGCTTTTAAATTCAGGCATATTTGATACGACCCTAAAAAGGTTGGAATTTTTATCGCGGGGAGATTTAATTCAACCACTGGGACCTTAGATGCCAATGCTGAACTGTTAAAAGTTTGGTTCATGCCTTCGGTGGTCGCTAACTGTGACTTTAAATCAGATAAGTACGTGTAGTACTGTGGGGAAGGTAGTCGTGGCATCAGCATGGACGCGAGTTCTACTACCAACCAACCCACCATTCACTTAATGAAATGTCCCGCAAAAAAACTGCGCACGATTGAAGAATACGGAGCGAACGATTATACAAGAAGGATAAACGCACTAAATGATTTTTTAATTTTTTATTAATTTTATTTTTTTAGGTTTATTGTTTTATTTTAATATTGTAGCTAACTGAAACGCGACCGGTTAGAAATAGCACACACTCGACTCCGGATAATAACGCATCTCCATGTGCACCGGAGAGTGGAAGTCAGCGCGACCAGCGTGGTCGGCAGATGGAAATGGACTCAGCGACAATCATCTCGTGCGGGGCTGATTCGCTTAGCAAGGGAAATGTTTGGGTGCAATTCCCCTTCACTAGGGAAAGGAATTTCCTACCACAAGAGAAAAGTAAAGTCTCTCTTGGTAAAACAGACAACCAGATCTCGTAATGGGTGTCATGGTGGTGTGTGTGAGATCGTTCAGATCTGATGTTGTTTACACGTGCTCGAAGGCAATGGAACAACGAAGCAGGCGGGCGGCAAAGACAAAGGAGGAAACGACCAAATGCATCGTTCGGTAATGCAGGTCATTGTATGCGCGATGCGTCGTTGCTATTATCGACGTTGGGAAAAACGTGCTAATGGGATTGGTGGAAACGAATCCCTTTCCTGGATTTGTATATGCAGGGTAATTGGTTCGTGGCGACGTACGAAATGGATGATTGTTTATCTATTGAACAACGAATCGCTGGTCGGCTTGTTGCAGCTGTAAAAACAAGCTGTCCGACATTGCATTTCAAATGATAACAATGGGTGCCGAATGGTTTGTATTTATGGTGCAAATGCACATTAAGGAACTATTTCAAGAATTTTAGGTAATGCGTTGTATGCATTAAATGTCCTTGAAAAACGAAAATGTCTTCAGGTGTAAATGCAAATGCATTGGCGGGAAACAATGGGAGTTGGGTTGTAATAATGGGGGTTCTGCCTGATAAATTAAGAAAGAAATCTTACGGAGAATTGTATGCGAAGAGATGCATGAAAGGTAAGTTTTCTTTTCCAGGGGCTTTTTAGATTACAGATTTGATCTCTTTAAAGCGTGAAGCATTTAAGGTGCTAATGCGATTGCATTAGTGAAGTTATGGGGGTTTGTTAGGTAAAAGAACCGTGGGATTTCGCGGATCCGCCACAGTACAACTCCTTCAAATTATGAAACATTAAAGAATTCATGTACTTGACCTTTGCCTTTTCACTTGGAATTGCAACAATTTTCTGATGCAGTCCTCAAGCTTCTTCAAAGGATTTTTCCAAATTGAACAAGCGCGCCTCATTCATGTAAAATGATTTACTAGACCCCACAAGAGCTAAATAGACCTTATGGTCATCTTCTAATTCTAACTCAGTTGTTTGCACCGCGTCAATTAAATTGTTTAACTTTCCTCTAGTCATCGTGAATATCAACACACACACACACACAAGCCCGATATTTTTAATTAATCAATACGATTATTAATTCGAAAGTCGTTTTTTATGATTTCTTTAAGTTAATTAATTATAAATATAAATGCCACACACCTGTTGTTACGCGTTACTCACTCGTTGTACCAACTTCTGCTGAAGAGGACTATCGTCTGGCCAAACTCGTGGTTATAGTCAAGAAGTTTTCCACGTTCACTGCACTCTGTCTTTAATGTTTTTAATTTAATGTGCACTGTGTTTTCTGGTTTTCAAGTGTCACTGTTTTTAAGCATCCAGCTCGAAGGACCAAAATGTTTCGAGTCGGAAACTAACAAAATAAACTCAAAGGACCACTATGAAGTAAATTTGTCCTGTCCTGAAGGTGAAGGTTAGCTTGGGAAGCACACGTATCGTAATTGTTAATGGGAGCGTGTTGAGTCATTCCACCGGTTGCCGCCGTTTTCCTTTTGTTGGTTTTAATGCCAGTTTCCAGCCATAATTTATGATTGGGCAATAACACCCAGTTTTAACATCATGTCGCCATTACCACCAGACTCAACCAACAGAATCTTTTATTTGTCCGCAACCGGAAAAAACCCGTCTACCATCCACATACACACTCGTCACCAGAGCTGATAAAATTGAATCTGCCGCCAACTCTAAATGACCGTCATAAACCCACGGCGCGGATCCGCTGCACTACAATGCACCATTATGTTAGCATTTATAATTTTTGTACAGGAATGTGCGTTCCTTTGAATTCGGTATCCTTTTGTACTAATT
This sequence comes from Microdon myrmicae, assembly GCA_963931805.1. Lineage (NCBI taxonomy): Eukaryota > Metazoa > Arthropoda > Insecta > Diptera > Syrphidae > Microdon > Microdon myrmicae. The sequence goes on from OZ007501.1 coordinate 61,523,223, forward strand.
GAGAACCTCAATGTCTACTGTCTTTTGGCTTGTTATTGTATAACGCTCTGTTAAGATCAGATAATGTTCAATTTTTAGATGCTACCTTTGTTGTTTGTATCTTGTAACATACTAATAGTAGTGTAGATATTTTGTATACATAGGCTTGTGCGGAAGAAATAAAGTTAGAATGCAACCGACTGTAACCCCGGCGTGTTCTCATTTGTGGATTACCGGGTTCGGTAATCGAATTTTACGTGATTACGAAATTTAAATTGAAATGCAATTTACGTGATACGTTTATGTTTTGGGTGGATCATGTTGCAATTTAGATCACATTCGAAACCAAATTTGAAAATTGGGACGAGGAAATCTGACGCACACGAGTGCTTACGAGTATTAAATGGGATATGATAATGTTCGTTGAATCTCGATGCCGCACGAGGAATGTCGTCGGCCGAGATCGTTGCAAATGTTCCGCCGAACAAGGAATGTCGTTGGGGAATTGCGAAGGTGAGCACGTGGCCTGAAACCAAAGTTTGTATTAAAAAAAGGAACAGAAATACCTTTTGATAATCCTTGCTGAACTTGTTGTCCCTCCGTAAAAGTTAGAATTTGCGTTGAGCTTCAGCACCGACTCCAGACATCCGCGCTGAACGGATGTATTTGATGAATTTGTTGGGATTTGTGTTTAAGTAGGAACATTAAACTTCATTAACTAACTTTGAAGCAAAGCCAACGCGAATATAGATTAAGTTCGACTAAGTTCTCGATTGAGACAACTTTGTTTATTAAATAGTTTCTCTACTAAAATAATCAAAGCCACATGGTGGCGTGCAAATTAAATCCAATTTTTTATACAATTACATTGATCAATTGATCGGCACCAAAAAAGTATAGAAGCCCGTAATTATAGTTGAAAGCACCAAAAGCAGTAAACAACAATGAATTGACAGTTTCTCCACTGTCATCGTGTTGCTGGCATGTATGGTGAATATTTGTCGGGGAGAGTACTAGACGATGTACTAGATTCTCCCCGAGCATATAACTATGAATCCGAAACATTCCGCCCGCCTTCGCCAATCAGTGGCGAACAATCTGGCTCGATGGGATGTTGGTCCAGAGGCGGGGGTGTGCGGTCCGCTGCTGGTCGTGGTCTGCTGTCCACTTTCACGTGGATGGTCGGTTCTGCGGGGGCCGCCCGCCCTGAGGAGCGCTGACGGCTGAAGGGTCGATGACGACGGGATGGTATTTTCCATCGCTGGATTCCGCTAACCTTTGAAGTCGCGGAACCGGCCAATTGATCTGGGTCGGAGTCGTAAAGTCGCAACCCACGATCAATAACCACGTGATGGTTTGTGATGGGTCTCACTGCATCGAGACCGGTGGTGGTGTCATGTACTGCGCACGTTGGCGCCCGTCTGGAGTGAGTGGACGGCGGGATGCGGCTGTTCCTGTATGACGCTGTAGCGTGGAGTCGGGTGCGGGGTAGTCCCTGGCACTGTCCACGTGTCCTGGCGGAATAGCAGTCACGGGCCAAGTGCCTCCCGGGGCTGCTGGAGTGCAGCCTCTGTTGATGCACTGAGAGGCGTACTGGTTCTCTGGGATTCTGTTGATCCCTGGATGCTGCGGAGCGCCGCCCACCAGGCGGGGCATTGCACGCTCCTATCCGAATTGTGATGTGGTGCCTTGAATCCCTTGGGTGGGCAGGCTGCTGGTTCTTCGGTTGCCTGTCGCCCTTGCGGTGGTTCGGTGGGCGAGGGGCATGTCTGGTAGCTGGGCTACGCAAATGATCGGTGGCTGGTAGTTGCATGGGCCTCGTAGGTTGCCCCTGGGGCCGATGCCGGCGAGACCTCCTTTTGGTTTTCTGTGTTATGTGTGTCGGGACACGGGGCTGGTCGGTCATTGGGCTGGCTGCTGTTGCTGGAACAGTCGAAGGCACATTCGTGTTGGTTCTGCCACAGATCCTAAGTGCGCCGTGCCCACTGCCTTATCTGTAAGCGGTGCGAAGTGAACCAGTTCGTCTGGGTCGGAGTTGTAAGTTCGCAACCCACGAGGAACGGCCATGTCATCTGGTGCTCCACAACGCGTGCGCGGCATCGACTTCTGTGGGGGCTTCGGCTGGTCGATCATTGGGACCTGGGGTAGGTTGAGTTTTGGGCAGGTGGCACTCGGGTCAGTGGCCTGCTTACTCTTACCCACTGTTTTGGGGTGCGGTTCCGTTTCCGCTGGCTTTGCGGCGACCGTTGGCAGCTGCACTGGGGGCAGCTCGCTAGGGTCGAGGCGATTGGCGCTGTTGGCCATAGTTGGGGAGCGTGAACCAAGCGCGTACTGGGCCTCGAGGAGCTTCGTTTGTTCCTCGAGGTATATTTCTTCGGTTTCGCCGAAAAAATAATCCGCGAAGTACGCGTTTTGTGGATCCTCAGGTGCCGCCATATAGAAAATTTCGTAGTGCCGCTTCGAGAAAACTTCCCATTCTGTGCGGAGTGCGCTTTTGGTTGCCTCGATCCTTGTTGGACTTAGCTGTCCCTTGTCCTGTGCGCCGAGGAAGGTGCCAGAGATGCGTTCCTGTGCCGCGAACTGAGCGGCGATGAGTTCCTCAATCGACATGTGTTCACTGGTAGGTATTAGAGCAGATGTTAAAGGCACTTGGTTTGACCTATTGTTGTAGAGAGTTTGTCTTCCAACTCTTCAACTTCGAGGATGGAAGCCGCAGCTTTTGCATAGCGATTGGTGGCATTTTTTGACGCTGTTACTTGTGGTTCCGACTCGTGTTGGTGATGACACGTTTATGATCTCTGCCGACCGAGGAATGTCGTCGGTCGAGATCCTTTGGGTTCCGCCGGCCGAAGAATGGCGTCGGGGAACCGTTGGGTTGCTTTTCCAATGTCTTCGCCAGCTTTATAGGTGAACTTGGTGGATGTTGCGGTTCACCAGCCCGATCGGTTCGGTGGTCCGGCAGATGGGACCACGGTTTCAGTGTTTGTTCGAGTGTGTAAATGAGTGTCATCAGTCTGGACACTTTGCGCAGAAGAAATGTATGATCTCTGCCGACCGAGGAATGTCGTCGGCGAAGATCTTTGAGCTTTCGCCGATAGGATTGCTGTTTACTTAGCCGCTTCCTTGCGCATTCAACTGCCTTGCTTTTAGGCCTTTTTTCTTCTTTTTTGTTGCGCCTGCTTACTTCCTCAATGGCTTGGCGCAGACGTTCCTCTTCGGCTTCTTGATTTTAAGCGCTAAACGTTCTGTTTCTGCTCTGGCACGTCTTCGGCGTTCGGCCAATGCAGCCTTGGTGACTTTCGCCTTGGTGGCCACTGATGCCGGCATTTCGTTTTAGTTCACCTCCTGTTTCTCTTGAACTATTGTCACTGAAATTTCTTCACGGTTGTCGTGTTGTTCGCTGATGGAGTAGTGACTGGTGGCCGCCGATGGACGGTCACAGGGAACAATGGCTTGAGGGCGTGATCTTTTTCACTTCCTTGATCCGCTCTCTCGTTGATGCTATCAGTGACAATGCGCTTCGAAATAGCTTTAGCAATTGTAGATTTAGTTTCGGTATCTAGTTCTGATGGTGCACTATCTTTATGATTTTCGCAAATGAAATTCGGTTAATTTTGTATCGTTTGATGAAATGCTGTACAATTAAGTGAAATAATTGATCCTATTACGAGCAGAATTGCATAATGGGGCAATAAATTTCGATAAACTTCACTCCAAACAAATTGCAGTAGATTACAAATACAATAATTTCGTTATGCCATGAAAGACTGTTCTCGTTTAACTTTTCGTAAGTCGGTATCACATGCAATTATTTATAAATTTGCACTTTCGTAATTGATCGAACACTTTTATTTTGGAAACTCTTTTACACTTTGTTTTTGAAAACAATATTCATAATATTATTTTTTAAAAACTGCGAGGTTTACTTTGGCCGTTGTTCTCTTCCGCCATTATTGTGTACCTTTTTTGTTTTTTGTTGCTAGGTACAGGTACACAACTGTATTGTTGGTATTCCTTTGCACGTTCCTTTGATAATTGCAGGAGCTGTCGTCATTGATGTGCCGCGAACTGGGCGGCGATGATGTAAATCCTATTAAGCAATGGATCCGGCTCGAAGGACCAGAAAAATGTTCGTTGAATCTCGATGCCGCACCAGGAATGTCGTCGGCCGAGATCGTTGCATATGTACCGCCGAACGAGGAATGTCGTTGGGGAATTGCGAAGGTGAGCACGTGGCCTGAAACCAAAGTTTGTATTAAAAAAAGGAACAGCAATACCTTTTGATAATCCTTGCTGAGCTTGTTGTCCCTCCGTAAAAGTTAGAATTTGCGTTGAGCTTCAGCACCGACTCCAGACATCCACGCTGAACGGATGTATTTGATGAAATTGTTGGGATTTGTGTTTAAGTAGGAACATTAAACTTCATTAACCAACTTTGAAGCAAAGCCAACGCGAATATAGATAAAGTTCGACTGAGTTCTCGATTGAGACAACTTTGTTTATTAAATAGTTTCTCTACTAAAATAATCAAAGCCACATGGTGGCGTGCAAATTAAATCCAATTTTTTATACAATTACATTGATCAATTAATCCCCCCCAAAAAAGTATAGAAGCCCATAATTATAGTTGAAAGCACCAAAAGCAGTAAACAACAATGAATTGACAGTTTCTCCACTGTCATCGTGTTGCTGGCATGTATGGTGAATATTTGTCGGGGAGAGTACTAGACGATGTACTAGATTCCCCCCGAGCATATAACTATGAATCCGAAACAATCACGTTAATGATAATATTATAATAAACATTTTGGTGAATTACCTTTTTTTCCTCAAATCATGTTGCAATTTAGATCACATGCGAAACCAAATCTGAAAATTGGGAGGAGGAAATCTGACGCACACGAGTGATTATTAAATAGGATATGATAACGTTAATGATAATATTATAATAAACATTTTGGTGAATTACCTTTTTTTCCCCAAAAACGTTACATGGTCATCATTTCAAAAACACCTTAAAAACACTTATTCACAAGGTGCATAAATACGCTTTTCCATTCTACCAATGAACGATTCTAGAACTGCATTCACTCCAAAAGTACTACGTTTATGCTCCCCGCAACACTAGTCAAGACAGTTTTTAGCTTTATCGGATAACAGAGATATCAAGAGAGAGAGAGAGAGAGAGAGAGAGAGCTTTTTAAAGATTCCACTCTGGCAACTTGCGTTAGTATTTGTATTGTTTAGTTTTTCATTTGCAAAACACACATAAAACAAGAGTTGGAAAAGGGGAGCACGAGCTAATTAGCAGTTGGGCGCAGGGGAGAAACTTTAGGGGCGTATATAGATTTGACATTGAAACCGTTAAAAAATAAAATAAAAACAGAACATTGTTTTGTCGCGTGTGCCTAGGAGATCTGTGTGCGTAAGTTTGTTTGTTTTTTTTGTTTTTTTTTTTCTAATTTGAAGAACCCTACAGGTTGCATTTGCCCTCTTCAGAGGACAATGTCAATGCCAAACGTTACATTGTGCATTTGTTCGTATTGTCAGCCGGATAGTGTGTGGGGGTGGCTTTCTATGTGTTTTGTGGGATATTAGCACTACAGGTAAATTGTCAGCTGTACTTATGAAAATGTATAATAAAGTGACTCGACTTAAACTAGAAACTTTTTAAATTGTTGCCATTATTATTATTCAAGTGATAGTGTGGGTGTAAAACAAGTGCTCATTGGTCGCGTGTAGACAATTTAGTTTTACGTTGAAATACTTTTCAAAAAATCTCAATCGTTTTTATTAAAACACGTAATAAATTCTGATAGCTCAAGTAATGCTGGTATTATATTAGCTAACTTGATAGTTCTGGTGGTGGACTTGTTACTATACTCGAATTACATTCCCCCAAGCACACTGAGTTGGGTTATTAGATAGGAAAATACTCAAAACAGCCGACGTATTGATTTTGAGTGCCTATGAAGAATGCAATGGAAAATCGATAACATGGGGGCTACATAGGGAATGGATTTCCAAAGTTTACTTTGGTAAATTAACAGCGACTTTATGGATCAGATTACGTGGCTTAATAGTCCCAGAGAAAGCAGAATACAGACACGTCTGTGTTTTTTTTTTTGTTTTATGTCCACATTTATTTAACAATTCAATTACATATTTTACTTAAGACTAAATGTTAACTTCTTTTTTACAAATATCATACTTACATTAACTTACTGGCTCTTCGCAAGCACTCTAAATTACACATTATTATTTTTCTTATGCCTTTCGACGTACAATAACTATTTTTATAACATGTCACAATAATTGATGTTTTCTTTTTAAAATGTATTCTATTTTTTCTATATCATGTATTATTTACAATTTTTTTTAATTACATATATATGAGGTTGAAAACGAAACAAAGCGGACAAACATAAATAAGGGATACAAATAAAAATAAATAAAAAAATAAACAAAATAAAAAATTAAAATTAAATTTAAAAAAATCAAAAACAATTGAAATATTTGGGAATTGGGGATAGGGGGAAAGAAAGCGCTGCGCTTGAGAGCCATACTATATTTGGGGACGTATAGTCCTTTCTTCATCACTGATCCACCACCAGTTGGGATGGGATCGATCTTTTATTGATTTATCTCTTTCACCGATCACCATACTAAAACGCAGGCGATCTGGAAAATTAGAGATATCGTTATCGTGGAGAATTCATTTATCCCTGTGACCACGGAAAGCGTGGTAAATAATAGTTTGTCTTGGATAAGCCCTTTTTATCCAAAAAAGGGAACGCTTCTGGAGGAATGAACCTGTGGACTTTCTCTATACCACGATACGTGTCGGAACTTTAGTAACAGTCTGATGGGGATAGGAGTGAACCGAGTTGGCACAATACTCCTAATCCCCACAGGCTCACCCACAACTTTTGCTGATGATATTGCCTTCTCCTTTGGTTTGGGCTGTCCGTTAGATTTGATCTCTGATGTTAACTGGGATTTTAGTTTGTTGAGACACTGCTTTGCTGAACATAATTTGGTAATCAGTTCCAAAACTAAATTAATGTCCTTCAGCTTATCTCCTGCACCCGACCTGAAAGCCGTTCTGCATTCCATGCTCCGGAATGTCATAGATTAAATCTTACAAACTCCTGCTGTTCAAGCGGTTTCTCTTCGTCCCCGTTTTGTTACAGTCCAACCTGTAGTGATAAATGTTTTCCTATTGAGAGTATAAAAGAGTATAAAAGAGGACTTACACTGGACTCTAGAATGAGCTTTTCATGTCATGATAATACACTGAGAAAATATTTTCGATGCACTCTTCGCCATTTTTATTTTTTAGGTAACGTCTGTTCCACTAAGCTTTTGAGGATAATGTATTATGGTTTATTCCATTCCAAGCTACAATATGGAATTGCATGTTGGGATGGCGGCTGTAAAAATAAAATACAACCTCTGTTAATCCTGCAGAAATTAGTTCTTAGAAAAATATGCAGAAAGCCTACCAGGCACCCGTCTTTTCCTTTGTGCAGGGTCCTGAATATTCCTCCTGTAAAGCACTTGTATTGTTTTAAAGTGTTAAAGATATTCTTCTTGAGGTCTGGAAATCTTAGTTTTCATTTACTCTCCCGATATAACCTTAGGAGTAATTATTTATTTATGTTAACTGTTCCCAAATTCCGTACTACAGCATATCGTGATTTTTTAACTGTGTTGCCACTTCGATTGTTCAACGAGTTACCTACATCAGTCAGGGCTCTAGCAAGACCGGCTGCATTTCTAAAAGGAGTGAAGATGTGGCTCTTCAGCCTGGACTATGCTGCTTAGATTCTTGCATTTCTGGTATTCTGGTTTTGTAGGAGCGAAGTCGTGGCACCGACATGGGCGCTGGGTTCCACTTCGTTCTCACAAAAAAAAAACAAGATCCGCCGCGGCAAACTGTGCACAAGAAAACAACAACACAATGAAACAAACAAACACTCAGGATTAAGTTTAGTTGAACTGGTTTTTATTGATAACTATGCTGGGGTTTATATATAAATCACTAGTCACATAACACACTGAATTATACTGTTATTTGATTAAAGGCTACAGAACACTGTGAGGAGTTCAATCCAGCGACGGACAACGATACGAGGGTTGCCTTTTATATTTCGGGATTAGAGAACAAAACAAATATTGATCATCGAAAATCACTTTATTGTTTTTCAAAATATTCCCCATGAAGATCTATACACTTTTGCATGCGTTTGAACCAATTGTCGAAGCACTTTTGCCACTCTGATTGAGGTATCTCCAACACATGCATTCTGAATGCAGCAACCGCTTCTTCAGGTGTCGAAAAACGTTGACCTCTCAGTTTGTTTTTTACGTACGGGAATAAAAAGAAGTCATTCGGTGCCAAGTCAGGACTATACGGCGGATGACCCATCAAATCGATGTTTTGGGTGCTCAAAAATGCAGTTGTCGCAGCCGATGTGTGAGAGCTCGCATTGTCGTGGTGAAGAGTGATCCGTCTTCGGCGGTTGGTTTTCCTGATTTCTTGGAAGACAACTGGCAAACAAATGGTTGTGTACCACTCAGAATTGACTGTTCTGCGTTGTTCTAGTGGTACGGTTGCGACATGTCCAGTTTTTCCGAAAAAACAGGCGACCATTTGCTTGGAAGTGCTTCGTGCGCGAACAACTTTTGTTGGATTTGGCTCATCTTGAACCAGCCAGACAGTCGACTGCTGTTTAATTTCGGCCTCATACGCGTAAATCCACGATTCATCACATGTCACGATGTCTTAGACGTGTTTCGAAGCACCGCGACCGTATTTTTTAATCATTTCTTTCGACCAATTGACACGAGCCTTTTTTTGGGCGATTGACAAATTGTGTGGGATCCAACGCGAACAAATTTTTTTGACAGTCAAATGTTTATGCAATATTGAATGTATGCTGGTCCCACTAACGCCTAAGGTTGTCTCAATCTCACGATAGGCAACATGACGATCTTCCAATATCAGTTCGCGCACAGCATCAATGGTTTTCGGAACACCAACTGATTTTGGACGACCTTCACGAAATTCATCTTGGAGTGAACTACCACCACGATTGAATTCACCATACCATCGATAAACACTGGTCCTTGATGGAGCTTCATCGCCAAAAATTGAATTAAGTTCATCCATGCACTGTTGCTGAGTTAATCCACGCCGAAAGTTGTAAAAAATAATCGCACGAAAATGTTGACGATTTAATTCCATTTTTGGGCCGAGATGAATCTTTTAAGTTACTGTAAAGAACACAAATAGCGCTCGTATGTCAAAACGTTCTGAGTGCGTATAACCTCAAAAATGTCCAACTTTACGACAGAGCTGTCAATTGCCGGATTGCAACGCTAGGGTTGCCAAATCCCGAAACATAAGAGGCAACCCTCGTACAATATTACCGAGAGAGACGATAAAAATGGCGTGTGTAAATCACCGTACCGTGTGCACGGTACGGTGGAGATGGAGGCGACCCGACTAACTCCTGGGATGGTTGTAACACCACTCCGCGATTATAACTGATTATCGCTTCCCCGTGCGCACCAGGGTAGCGATAGGAGACATGACCCGTTCGGGTTGAAGGATGAAATAAGACTCAGCGATCGTCATCTCATGCAGAAATGATTTCGCTAAGGAAAAAAGGAAGAGAGAGAAAAACTTTTCTCTTAAGGGTGTGACCACTAAGAAAATGCGATCTTTTTGGTGCAGTGGTATATGTGCGCGATCGAACAGATTCAATGTTGTTGCACGTGTTCGAAAGCAGTGGAATGACGAAACAGGCAGGCGGCAAAGACAAAAGGGAAAAATGACCAAATGCGCCGTTGGTAATGCGGGTCATTGTTTACGCGATGCCTCGTCGCTATTTTCGACGTTGGGAGAAAAAGGTGCTAAAGGCAAATTAGATGTTTATGGCATATCTGGCAGCAGTAGAAACCGGGTTCATGTTTGCATTAGGAAATGCTGGAGAATTTGGTTTCAGCGTCTATTGCGCTAATTATATGCAGCTGCTTGGGTTGTTTATTGATAAGACAAACAAAAAAGGTTGCCCGGCAATGTGTATGAAAAGGTACATGACGCGGCTGGGAAAATAGGCGGCGCAATATTTATGGTCCCTGTCATGACGGTTACAATGAATGCAATCCGAATTATTTTGTTTACAGGAATTAGTCTGGTACCGAATTGGTTTAGAATACCAGATAAGCAAAGAAAGAAATCTTACGGAAATTGTATGCGAAGGGATGCATGAAAAGGTAAGTTTTCTTTACAGGGACTTAAAGATCATAAATTTGATCTCTTAAATGGGTGCAGCATTTTTAGGTACTAATACTGTTGCATTAGCAAACTAAAGGGAGTTGGGTAGTAGTTTTGGGGGTTTTTCAGGTAAGTAGACCGTAGGGTTTGGCGGAACCGCTACAGTTTAATCATTATTTGTATCCTTTCATTTACCAAATTGTACCTAAATTTATCTTTTGAATTATTGTTCAATGTTTATGCAAGTTGTGTGGTTCTTGATTGGTTCGTTATCACGTGATTGTTTGTACATACAATGCATGTGAAGATATGCATCGTAATGTTTGGATTTTAAGGAATTGAATGCTTTGGACGGGAGTTCAATTTGTGGGTAATATGTATACGGGAGAGAAATGGTAGGGATTCTTGGAGCACTACAAGTTTATAATCACAGACCAATGATTTTGCTTAACGAATTAATTTTCTGCTATTACCCAGACACCATGTATTATGAGAAAATCCGTCGCAACGGTTTGGTTGAGAGGCGTTTCTTTAGCACTGCTGGATGTGGTCTGTTTGTTCTCATATTATCCGATAATTAAATTTGCGTTCCAAATTTTACGATGAAGTTTCGAATTAATGGTTCAGTAAACCATTTAGACGGAGCCAGGAACTCTGGGCGTAATACAGCCAAATTAGTGTATAGTCACTGTGCTGATGTAAGTATTTGGCAGATAACATGTCACACAATACAAAAATACCTAAACAGTTTCACAGTCCTTTGGCGGATTTTGCCTTAGTCAAAGTGTTCCGCCGAACACTGTTCACAAACAAAAGGAACACCCTGTTCACCAACAAATACGGAAAGAATACAGCCACACAATAAAAACACTGCGGAAGCGTTTTTGAATTTTTATTTTTATTTTTATTGTTTTGTGTTTTAACGTTACATGTAGGAGGTTAACATATACGTAGTCTGTCACTTAACTTAACTAATCCGGTGCACAAGGTAGTTAATAATTAATTACACTCAATTCTTTTTTTGCTTCTATTGTTACCTTACACACGCGCGAAGTTCGTCGTTGCCTCTGCCTAACCAACTCCCCCGTTGGGATTCTCACTGTCGACTTTTGTTAGTTCGCGCATTTAAACGTTACGCGACTTCGGGCCTGTATCCCAATTTCGGTTATTTACACAAATATGCGTTACGCGGATACCTCCACGTCGGGTTCTCTAACTGCACTCTCGACTCGGCGATGCTCGGAGTAGACTAACTGTATTCGCATCCCCCATCGTAAGGGACATTTTTCCAACGCATCTCTGCAATAGAATTTCCCATAGTATCTGTTAAACAGAATTTCCCATTGCATTTGTAAAAGGGGAGATTTTTTCCTCGTGATCATCATTATCATTATCTGGTGATCATCGGAATCTTGTTCCTTTGTCTTATGATCGGTGGTACGCCGCATATTCTCCGATCTTTTTCTTAGGATTGTTTGTCTTTCGCATCTGCCCTGAGAAACAAGGGTTCTCATGCTATTCAGATGGATACAAAGGACTACGGGATCGGTAATGCTTTGTTTGCATTTCCAACTCATAAACCTCGATCGCGGGTAGTGTTAGGATGTTTATGGTTGCATGACTATTGGTCGGCAGCGAAACGATATGCTTTGTTTGCCCACGTGTGCCTTTTGCGTTAGGGTCATGCAAGGGATTTAGGTGCTAATTGCTATTAGCTACCAGAGTAGGCATCCGTTGTTCGGTTTATTTACCGACAATGGTGTTTCATGGGAAGCATCGCGTTGATGCTTAGAATGGGTGCTTGACTTACATGCGATGCTTTCCTGCATGGCACATTGGCTTAGATGCGATGCCTTGCTGCATTTGGCGTATTGGTTTGGATACGATGTATGGATGCGTTGAACTCGATGTTGGAAGCTTTTGAACGTTTAGTTCCTTGATTTCTGATATCGACCCCAACGTCGTTGCATGTCATATTACCTTTTGTTTCAGGTGTGGTTAATGACTATTGGGACACGTGTCTGTGGGCACATGTACTGTAAAAGGTGAGCATATTCCTTGGCGGAAAGGATACCCCACCCTATAGTGGGTTGTGTGGTTCGTAGAACCGCTACAGTCCTACAAGTTGGTCTGCCATAAAATATCTATTAGAAAAAGTACCTTCAAATGATCTTATCTTCTTTTATTACTATCATTTCCAAGCGTTTGTCTATTTTGTTGGTGGTACTTTTTGCTCCGTGGAAGGATTTTTTTTGCGTTCATTGACTTTTCCCAGATGTGAAACTGCACTTTACGATTTCATTGCCTGTTTATATATTTCAAGTTTTATGCACATAGGTTCGCCCATAAGTAATTTGATGTGTTGATTAACCGAAAATCAACCAGTACACGGGAATTCAGGTGGTGGGTTGCTCCTCCAATGACTGAGTATTACGGGGTTTTTGTATTGTGACGCATATGACAATCAGCACTGAAATCTTCGAGAAAGTCCGAAACAAAGTACTAGATTATTTTAGAAAGTACTGGAAAACTGTAATAGAAAAGTCGAGACTATGGAACGGACGGAAACGAAACGCCAAATTAGAATGAGGAAACGGTATAAATACATCGCACGCAGATCGAGAGTAAGAAGTAGAAAGTGAAGCAAGCGATAAGTAAGCAGTCAAAGACGCGACAAGTACGGAAGCGATAAGTAAAGAAATCGTTAAGTGTACGGTATAAGTAACGGTTGTTATTAACGGATTAATAAAGTGTTATATTAATTCAAAATCGATTTACCGGCTCTTATTTATTCAAAATAATTAATCCAGCCAACCCTAAGCTCGCTACAGTATGTAACATTTTCCCGTTTGTATAGTTAATTTCAGTTGAAACATATCCTAACAGCTTAGCCACAACATATACATACATTTGTCCATAGCTGGTATTTATTACTGTATTTGGTCAGAAACATTAAGGGCTGCGCCGGATGCAAAATCGAGTAACGAAATTAAAATAACTAGAACACAAGCGGAGCGCACCGCACTAATTTCTGTTTTATAGATATTATTACTAGTACAACCTTCGTCCAAGTGAAAAGTTGTGTTACTCCTGTTCAAGTAGTCACCCTCTAAAGCCTGTTGCCAGCATCTGTTCACACAGTTAATGTCATTCTTAGCCGTGTGAGTAGGGCGTTAGAATATACTCACAGCTAGGCCAGCTTGTCGTAAGAGGCGACTAAAAGCCGAGCGGTAGCCGGGGTCCCAACGCCCTGTGCGCCCGGTGAAATACCACCCCATCAAGCTTTAGCTTAGCTGATGGGCCGGTTCGAGAAAAGCTTGGTTAGGTGGTAGTCGGTCCCAAGGTGAGATACCACCCCGTCACGCTGTACATTCCGCGATATCGCCGAGAGAAATCTTCGACGGTGTTTCGGATGTGTGGCTGATGGCCCGGACTGACACGGGGATAAGTCATGATGGTGTCTTCTGATATAAAGAATTCCGGAGGTAAACTAGTCTCCCATTCGGATCTCCGGGGGGGACTATGCCAGGGGGAACATCATGCAGATATCATGATAAATAATGGAACTTTGAGAGGTTCGTCATCGCATAACCGGGCTCGCTCTCGAGGATCTGCCGACGCTCGACTGGTGACGGCATTTTGTAACATCAGGGGCATCGGTTTCACCAATACGAATGTAAACGCCGTCCACCAATATTTGCAAACAATGAAACCTGATATCCTTGTCCTAACTGAGACCCAGGTCGATTCGTCAATTGGTCAACTGATTCGACATATCTTCGTTGCTCAGGATACGACTTACATTCGAGATTCCGTTTTAAGGGCGGACTCTGCGTCTTCGCGCGGTCCGATCTGGCTTGCCAGAGGATGGAGGCGTTGGAACCCAATAATATGGACATCATATGGTTGAGGGTCGTGCTGAGGAATTCCGTTAAATTTCTTTGTTGTCTTTACCGCTCCCCGAATGACGATCGACCGGTGACATTTTTCGAACATCTTTCATATACCGTCGACTGGATACAGATCAACCACCCAGCTTCTCAAATTATTGTCCTTGGCGATTTTAATGTGCACAATTCCGACTGGTTGTTACATTCTAACAGAACCGACGAGGTTGGGAGGCTGGCGGAGATGTTTGCTGTAAGCCACAACTTGACTCAACTCGTGGGGGAGCCAACGCGAGTACCGGATGCCCGAGGCGATTATGCGAACACCCTGGATCTGTTTTTGACATCCGAACCGAATATTTATACCGTAGAGGTTTCTGCGCCACTGGGAAACTCAGATCACTGCTTGGTATCTGTCGCGCAAGCACTTGAATACCAAGCGAATAACCGCCCTAGGCTGCTTCGCCATGTATGGAAGTATGGGGCTGCTAACTGCGACGATATGCGAGATTTCTTCGCATCCTTTCCATGGTCGGAGGTGTGCTTCGGAAACTCCGATGTTAACGCTTGCGCGGAGTCGGTATCAGAGATTATTCTCCTGGGGATGGAGATGTATATTCCACATTCCATCAAACAAAGTTCGTCTGATAAACCTTGGTTTGACAAAAAATGCGAGCTGATTACAGCGGCAAAAAATATAGCTTTTAAGCAATGGCGCTCCAATCCCACCGATGTTAACAGAACGAATTTTGTTAGAATCAGAAACGCGTGCAACAAGGCGATTGATACCGCGAAGAAGACTCACAACGGCAGGGTGATCAATATGCTCCTTTGGTGCCCAACTGATTCGCGCTCCTTCTGGTCAATGGCAAAGGCTGTCAGCAGCAACTTCGCATCCTCCTCCTTCCCTCCGTTGGTGACAGACAGCGGGACGTTAATCACGAATCCCAAGGATAAAGCAAATGTGTTCGCGAATTTATTTTCCGCGAATTCAAACCTCGATCCCGGCCTTTTGGAGCCACCTGTGATCTCGCCGGTACAGTCTTCCATGCGGGATGTGAGATTTCGTCCGCGCACTATTCAACGCATTCTACGTGAACTGGATTGTAGGAAGGCAACCGGCTCGGACGGAATACCACCAATAGTCCTTAAGAACTGTGCTCCAGAACTATCGCCGGTTCTTGGCAGACTCTTCCGCTTATCTTATGCACGGAGGACCTTTCCTGCCTGCTGGAAAATCACTCGAGTTCAGCCAATCCCAAAGACGGGAAAAAAGTGTCTTCCACAAAATTACCGTCCGATAGCATTACTGTCTATTTTATCTAAGGTAATGAAAAAAATCATCAATACAGAGTTGGTTAAGTATTTGGAGTGCAACGGTCTTCTGAATGATCGTCAATACGTATTCCGTGGCAGGCGGTCCACAGGAGACTTTTTGACACTTATAACCGATATATGGACATCTGCGATTGAACGGCATGGTGAGTCAAGGGTGGTCACATTAGATATCTCCAAGGCTTTTGACCGCGTCTGGCACGGGGCATTGCTGAGCAAACTTCGCTCATATGGACTTTCCCAACAGCTTTGCGATTGGACGAGGAGCTTCCTCGAGAATCGCTCGATCCGGGTTGCTGTGGACAGCGAGTGTTCGGATCTGTATCCTGTTAATTCGGGGGTGCGCCCCAGGATTCTATTTTGGCTGCAACCTTGTTCTTGCTTCACATACATGATTTGTTGGAGACAACGGATAACAAAGTGTTCAGTTTTGCGGATGATAGTACGCTTGTTTCCTCCTTTTCGAGTGTTCGGCCGATTGGTGCATCTGCGTCGCATCAGCTGAGATGTAGACAGATTGATTTTCTGAATCAGGATCTAGATAGGGTCCTACAGTGGGGAAGGGCCAATCTCGTCGACTTCAATGCAGTGAAGACACAATTTACAACAATCACAAAGAAAAGTGGATCATCGGTTCCACAGGTGATAATGAATGGCCGGGCCCTCGAGTCTGGGGAAGGTTTGAAATTGCTCGGCGTCATGGTCTGTGGGAATGTATCATGGCATAAGCACGTGACGAGTATCGCCAGGTCAGCCTCAGGAAAACTGAGCTTTTGCCACTCTGATTGAGGTATCTCCAACACATGCATTCTGAATGCAGCAACCGCTTCTTCAGGTGTCGAAAAACGTTGACCTCTCAGTTTGTTTTTTACGTACGGGAATAAAAAGAAGTCATTCGGTGCCAAGTCAGGACTATACGGCGGATGACCCATCAAATCGATGTTTTGGGTGCTCAAAAATGCAGTTGTCGCAGCCGATGTGTGAGAGCTCGCATTGTCGTGGTGAAGAGTGATCCGTCTTCGGCGGTTGGTTTTCCTGATTTCTTGGAAGACAACTGGCAAACAAATGGTTGTGTACCACTCAGAATTGACTGTTCTGCGTTGTTCTAGTGGTACGGTTGCGACATGTCCAGTTTTTCCGAAAAAACAGGCGACCATTTGCTTGGAAGTGCTTCGTGCGCGAATAACTTTTGTTGGATTTGGCTCATCTTGAAACACCCAGACAGTCGACTGCTGTTTACTTTCGGGCTCATACGCGTAAATCCACGATTCATCACCTGTCACGATGTCATAGACGTGTTTCGAAGCACCGCGACCGTATTTTTTAAGCATTTCTTTCGACCAATTGACACGAGCCTTTTTCTGGGCGATTGACAAATTGTGTGGGATCCAACGCGATCAAATTTTTTTGACAGTCAAATGTTTATGCAATATTGAATGTATGCTGGTCCCACTAACGCCTAAGGTTGTCTCAATCTCACGATAGGTCACATGACGATCTTCCAATATCAGTTCTCGCACAGAATCAATGGTTTTCGGAACAACAACTGATTTTGGACGACCTTCACGAAATTCATCTTGGAGTGAACTACGACCACGATTGAATTCACCATACCATCGATAAACACTGGTCCTTGATGGAGCTTCATCGCCAAAAATTGAATTAAGTTCATCCATGCAATGTTGCTGAGTTAATCCACGCCGAAAGTTGTAAAAAATAATCGCACGAAAATGTTGACGATTTAATTCCATTTTTGGGCCGAGATGAATCTTTTAAGTTACTGTAAACAACACAAATAGCGCTCGTATGTCAAAACGTTCTGAGTGCGTATAACCTCAAAAATGTCCAACTTTACGACAGAGCTGTCAATTGCCGGATTGCAACGCTAGGGTTGCCAAATCCCGAAACATAAGAGGCAACCCTCGTACAATATTACCGAGAGCGACGATAAAAATGGCGTGTGTAAATCACCGTACCGTATGCACGGTACGGTGGAGATGGAGGCGACCCGACTAACTCCTGGGATGGTTGTAACACCACTCCGCGATTATAACTGATTATCGCTTCCTTGTGCGCACCAGGGTAGCGATAGGAGACATGACCCGTTCGGGTTGAAGGATGAAATAAGACTCAGCGATCGTCATCTCATGCAGAGATGATTTCGCTAAGGAAAAAAGGAAGAGAGAGAAAAACTTTTCTCTTAAGGGTGTGACCACTAAGAAAATGCGATCTTTTTGGTGCAGTGGTATATGTGCGCGATCGAACAGATTCAATGTTGTTGCACGTGTTCGAAAGCAATGGAATGACGAAACAGGCAGGCGGCAAAGACAAAAGGGAAAATGACCAAATGCGCCGTTGGTAATGCGGGTCATTGTTTACGCGATGCCTCGTCGCTATTTTCGACGTTGAGAGAAAAAGGTGCTAAAGGCAAATTAGATGTTTATGGCATCTCTGGCTGCAGTAGAAACCGGGTTCATGTTTGCATTAGGAAATGCTGGAGAATTTGGTTTCAGCGTCTATTGCGCTAATTATATGCAGCTGCTTGGGTTGTTTATTGATAAGACAAACAAAAAAGGTTGCCAGGCAATGTGTATGAAAAGGTACATGACGCGGCTGGGAAAATAGGCGGCGCAATATTTATGGTCCCTGTCATGACGGTTACAATGAATGCAATCCGAATTATTTTGTTTACAGGAATTAGTCTGGTACCGAATTGGTTTAGAATACCAGATAAGCAAAGAAAGAAATCTTACGGAAATTGTATGCGAAGGGATGCATGAAAAGGTAAGTTTTCTTTACAGGGACTTAAAGATCATAAATTTGATCTCTTAAATGGGTGCAGCATTTTTAGGTACTAATACTGTTGCATTAGCAAACTAAAGGGAGTTGGGTAGTAGTTTTGGGGGTTTTTCAGGTAAGTAGACCGTAGGGTTTGGCGGAACCGCTACAGTTTAATCATTATTTGTATCCTTTCATTTACCAAATTGTACCTAAATTTATCTTTTGAATTATTGTTCAATGTTTATGCAAGTTGTGTGGTTCTTGATTGGTTCGTTATCACGTGATTGTTTGTACATACAATGCATGTGAAGATATGCATCGTAATGTTTGGATTTTAAGGAATTGAATGCTTTGGACGGGAGTTCAATTTGTGGGTAATATGTATACGGGAGAGAAATGGTAGGGATTCTTGGAGCACTACAAGTTTATAATCACAGACCAATGATTTTGCTTAACGAATTAATTTTCTGCTATTACCCAGACACCATGTATTATGAGAAAATCCGTCGCAACGGTTTGGTTGAGAGGCGTTTCTTTAGCACTGCTGGATGTGGTCTGTTTGTTCTCATATTATCCGATAATTAAATTTGCGTTCCAAATTTTACGATGAAGTTTCGAATTAATGGTTCAGTAAACCATTTAGACGGAGCCAGGAACTCTGGGCGTAATACAGCCAAATTAGTGTATAGTCACTGTGCTGATGTAAGTATTTGGCAGATAACATGTCACACAATACAAAAATACCTAAACAGTTTCACAGTCCTTTGGCGGATTTTGCCTTAGTCAAAGTGTTCCGCCGAACACTGTTCACAAACAAAAGGAACACCCTGTTCACCAACAAATACGGAAAGAATACAGCCACACAATAAAAACACTGCGGAAGCGTTTTTGAATTTTTATTTTTATTTTTATTGTTTTGTGTTTTAACGTTACATGTAGGAGGTTAACATATACGTAGTCTGTCACTTAACTTAACTAATCCGGTGCACAAGGTAGTTAATAATTAATTACACTCAATTCTTTTTTTGCTTCTATTGTTACCTTACACACGCGCGAAGTTCGTCGTTGCCTCTGCCTAACCAACTCCCCCGTTGGGATTCTCACTGTCGACTTTTGTTAGTTCGCGCATTTAAACGTTACGCGACTTCGGGCCTGTATCCCAATTTCGGTTATTTACACAAATATGCGTTACGCGGATACCTCCACGTCGGGTTCTCTAACTGCACTCTCGACTCGGCGATGCTCGGAGTAGACTAACTGTATTCGCATCCCCCATCGTAAGGGACATTTTTGCAACGCATCTCTGCAATAGAATTTCCCATAGTATCTGTTAAACAGAATTTCCCATTGCATTTGTAAAAGGGGAGATTTTTTCCTCGTGATCATCATTATCATTATCTGGTGATCATCGGAATCTTGTTCCTTTGTCTTATGATCGGTGGTACGCCGCTTATTCTCCGATCTTTTTCTTAGGATTGTTTGTCTTTCGCATCTGCCCTGAGAAACAAGGGTTCTCATGCTATTCAGATGGATACAAAGGACTACGGGATCGGTAATGCTTTGTTTGCATTTCCAACTCATAAACCTCTATCGCGGGTAGTGTCAGGATGTTTATGGTTGCATGACTATTGGTCGGCAGCGAAACGATATGCTTTGTTTGCCCACGTGTGCCTTTTGCGTTAGGGTCATGCAAGGGATTTAGGTGCTAATTGCTATTAGCTACCAGAGTAGGCATCCGTTGTTCGGTTTATTTACCGACAATGGTGTTTCATGGGAAGCATCGCGTTGATGCTTAGAATGGGTGCTTGACTTACATGCGATGCTTTCCTGCATGGCACATTGGCTTAGATGCGATGCCTTGCTGCATTTGGCGTATTGGTTTGGATACGATGTATGGATGCGTTGAACTCGATGTTGGAAGCTTTTGAACGTTTAGTTCCTTGATTTCTGATATCGACCCCAACGTCGTTGCATGTCATATTACCTTTTGTTTCAGGTGTGGTTAATGACTATTGGGACACGTGTCTGTGGGCACATGTACTGTAAAAGGTGAGCATATTCCTTGGCGGAAAGGATACCCCACCCTATAGTGGGTTGTGTGGTTCGTAGAACCGCTACAGTCCTACAAGTTGGTCTGCCATAAAATATCTATTAGAAAAAGTACCTTCAAATGATCTTATCTTCTTTTATTACTATCATTTCCAAGCGTTTGTCTATTTTGTTGGTGGTACTTTTTGCTCCGTGGAAGGATTTTTTTTGCGTTCATTGACTTTTCCCAGATGTGAAACTGCACTTTACGATTTCATTGCCTGTTTATATATTTCAAGTTTTATGCACATAGGTTCGCCCATAAGTAATTTGATGTGTTGATTAACCGAAAATCAACCAGTACACGGGAATTCAGGTGGTGGGTTGCTCCTCCAATGACTGAGTATTACGGGGTTTTTGTATTGTGACGCATATGACAATCAGCACTGAAATCTTCGAGAAAGTCCGAAACAAAGTACTAGATTATTTTAGAAAGTACTGGAAAACTGTAATAGAAAAGTCGAGACTATGGAACGGACGGAAACGAAACGCCAAATTAGAATGAGGAAACGGTATAAATACATCGCACGCAGATCGAGAGTAAGAAGTAGAAAGTGAAGCAAGCGATAAGTAAGCAGTCAAAGACGCGACAAGTACGGAAGCGATAAGTAAAGAAATCGTTAAGTGTACGGTATAAGTAACGGTTGTTATTAACGGATTAATAAAGTGTTATATTAATTCAAAATCGATTTACCGGCTCTTATTTATTCAAAATAATTAATCCAGCCAACCCTAAGCTCGCTACAGTATGTAACATTTTCCCGTTTGTATAGTTAATTTCAGTTGAAACATATCCTAACAGCTTAGCCACAACGTATACATACATTTGTCCATAGCTGGTATTTATTACTGTATTTGGTCAGAAACATTAAGGGCAGCGCCGGATGCAAAATCGAGTAACGAAATTAAAATAACTAGAACACAAGCGGAGCGCACCGCACTAATTTCTGTTTTATAGATATTATTACTAGTACAACCTTCGTCCAAGTGAAAAGTTGTGTTACTCCTGTTCAAGTAGTCACCCTCTAAAGCCTGTTGCCAGCATCTGTTCACACAGTTAATGTCATTCTTAGCCGTGTGAGTAGGGCGTTAGAATATACTCACAGCTAGGCCAGCTTGTCGTAAGAGGCGACTAAAAGCCGAGCGGTAGCCGGGGTCCCAACGCCCTGTGCGCCCGGTGAAATACCACCCCATCAAGCTTTAGCTTAGCTGATGGGCCGGTTCGAGAAAAGCTTGGTTAGGTGGTAGTCGGTCCCAAGGTGAGATACCACCCCGTCACGCTGTACATTCCGCGATATCGCCGAGAGAAATCTTCGACGGTGTTTCGGATGTGTGGCTGATGGCCCGGACTGACACGGGGATAAGTCATGATGGTGTCTTCTGATATAAAGAATTCCGGAGGTAAACTAGTCTCCCATTCGGATCTCCGGGGGGGACTATGCCAGGGGGAACATCATGCAGATATCATGATAAATAATGGAACTTTGAGAGGTTCGTCATCGCATAACCGGGCTCGCTCTCGAGGATCTGCCGACGCTCGACTGGTGACGGCATTTTGTAACATCAGGGGCATCGGTTTCACCAATACGAATGTAAACGCCGCCCACCAATATTTGCAAACAATGAAACCTGATATCCTTGTCCTAACTGAGACCCAGGTCGATTCGTCAATTGGTCAACTGATTCGACATATCTTCGTTGCTCAGGATACGACTTACATTCGAGATTCCGTTTTAAGGGCGGACTCTGCGTCTTCGCGCGGTCCGATCTGGCTTGCCAGAGGATGGAGGCGTTGGAACCCAATAATATGGACATCATATGGTTGAGGGTCGTGCTGAGGAATTCCGTTAAATTTCTTTGTTGTCTTTACCGCTCCCCGAATGACGATCGACCGGTGACATTTTTCGAACATCTTTCATATACCGTCGACTGGATACAGATCAACCACCCAGCTTCTCAAATTATTGTCCTTGGCGATTTTAATGTGCACAATTCCGACTGGTTGTTACATTCTAACAGAACCGACGAGGTTGGGAGGCTGGCGGAGATGTTTGCTGTAAGCCACAACTTGACTCAACTCGTGGGGGAGCCAACGCGAGTACCGGATGCCCGAGGCGATTATGCGAACACCCTGGATCTGTTTTTGACATCCGAACCGAATATTTATACCGTAGAGGTTTCTGCGCCACTGGGAAACTCAGATCACTGCTTGGTATCTGTCGCGCAAGCACTTGAATACCAAGCGAATAACCGCCCTAGGCTGCTTCGCCATGTATGGAAGTATGGGGCTGCTAACTGCGACGATATGCGAGATTTCTTCGCATCCTTTCCATGGTCGGAGGTGTGCTTCGGAAACTCCGATGTTAACGCTTGCGCGGAGTCGGTATCAGAGATTATTCTCCTGGGGATGGAGATGTATATTCCACATTCCATCAAACAAAGTTCGTCTGATAAACCTTGGTTTGACAAAAAATGCGAGCTGATTACAGCGGCAAAAAATATAGCTTTTAAGCAATGGCGCTCCAATCCCACCGATGTTAACAGAACGAATTTTGTTAGAATCAGAAACGCGTGCAACAAGGCGATTGATACCGCGAAGAAGACTCACAACGGCAGGGTGATCAATATGCTCCTTTGGTGCCCAACTGATTCGCGCTCCTTCTGGTCAATGGCAAAGGCTGTCAGCAGCAACTTCGCATCCTCCTCCTTCCCTCCGTTGGTGACAGACAGCGGGACGTTAATCACGAATCCCAAGGATAAAGCAAATGTGTTCGCGAATTTATTTTCCGCGAATTCAAACCTCGATCCCGGCCTTTTGGAGCCACCTGTGATCTCGCCGGTACAGTCTTCCATGCGGGATGTGAGATTTCGTCCGCGCACTATTCAACGCATTCTACGTGAACTGGATTGTAGGAAGGCAACCGGCTCGGACGGAATACCACCAATAGTCCTTAAGAACTGTGCTCCAGAACTATCGCCGGTTCTTGGCAGACTCTTCCGCTTATCTTATGCACGGAGGACCTTTCCTGCCTGCTGGAAAATCACTCGAGTTCAGCCAATCCCAAAGACGGGAAAAAAGTGTCTTCCACAAAATTACCGTCCGATAGCATTACTGTCTATTTTATCTAAGGTAATGAAAAAAATCATCAATACAGAGTTGGTTAAGTATTTGGAGTGCAACGGTCTTCTGAATGATCGTCAATACGTATTCCGTGGCAGGCGGTCCACAGGAGACTTTTTGACACTTATAACCGATATATGGACATCTGCGATTGAACGGCATGGTGAGTCAAGGGTGGTCACATTAGATATCTCCAAGGCTTTTGACCGCGTCTGGCACGGGGCATTGCTGAGCAAACTTCGCTCATATGGACTTTCCCAACAGCTTTGCGATTGGACGAGGAGCTTCCTCGAGAATCGCTCGATCCGGGTTGCTGTGGACAGCGAGTGTTCGGATCTGTATCCTGTTAATTCGGGGGTGCGCCCCAGGATTCTATTTTGGCTGCAACCTTGTTCTTGCTTCACATACATGATTTGTTGGAGACAACGGATAACAAAGTGTTCAGTTTTGCGGATGATAGTACGCTTGTTTCCTCCTTTTCGAGTGTTCGGCCGATTGGTGCATCTGCGTCGCATCAGCTGAGATGTAGACAGATTGATTTTCTGAATCAGGATCTAGATAGGGTCCTACAGTGGGGAAGGGCCAATCTCGTCGACTTCAATGCAGTGAAGACACAATTTACAACAATCACAAAGAAAAGTGGATCATCGGTTCCACAGGTGATAATGAATGGCCGGGCCCTCGAGTCTGGGGAAGGTTTGAAATTGCTCGGCGTCATGGTCTGTGGGAATGTATCATGGCATAAGCACGTGACGAGTATCGCCAGGTCAGCCTCAGGAAAACTGAGCTTTTGCCACTCTGATTGAGGTATCTCCAACACATGCATTCTGAATGCAGCAACCGCTTCTTCAGGTGTCGAAAAACGTTGACCTCTCAGTTTGTTTTTTACGTACGGGAATAAAAAGAAGTCATTCGGTGCCAAGTCAGGACTATACGGCGGATGACCCATCAAATCGATGTTTTGGGTGCTCAAAAATGCAGTTGTCGCAGCCGATGTGTGAGAGCTCGCATTGTCGTGGTGAAGAGTGATCCGTCTTCGGCGGTTGGTTTTCCTGATTTCTTGGAAGACAACTGGCAAACAAATGGTTGTGTACCACTCAGAATTGACTGTTCTGCGTTGTTCTAGTGGTACGGTTGCGACATGTCCAGTTTTTCCGAAAAAACAGGCGACCATTTGCTTGGAAGTGCTTCGTGCGCGAATAACTTTTGTTGGATTTGGCTCATCTTGAAACACCCAGACAGTCGACTGCTGTTTACTTTCGGGCTCATACGCGTAAATCCACGATTCATCACCTGTCACGATGTCATAGACGTGTTTCGAAGCACCGCGACCGTATTTTTTAAGCATTTCTTTCGACCAATTGACACGAGCCTTTTTCTGGGCGATTGACAAATTGTGTGGGATCCAACGCGATCAAATTTTTTTGACAGTCAAATGTTTATGCAATATTGAATGTATGCTGGTCCCACTAACGCCTAAGGTTGTCTCAATCTCACGATAGGTCACATGACGATCTTCCAATATCAGTTCTCGCACAGAATCAATGGTTTTCGGAACAACAACTGATTTTGGACGACCTTCACGAAATTCATCTTGGAGTGAACTACGACCACGATTGAATTCACCATACCATCGATAAACACTGGTCCTTGATGGAGCTTCATCGCCAAAAATTGAATTAAGTTCATCCATGCAATGTTGCTGAGTTAATCCACGCCGAAAGTTGTAAAAAATAATCGCACGAAAATGTTGACGATTTAATTCCATTTTTGGGCCGAGATGAATCTTTTAAGTTACTGTAAACAACACAAATAGCGCTCGTATGTCAAAACGTTCTGAGTGCGTATAACCTCAAAAATGTCCAACTTTACGACAGAGCTGTCAATTGCCGGATTGCAACGCTAGGGTTGCCAAATCCCGAAACATAAGAGGCAACCCTCGTACAATATTACCGAGAGCGACGATAAAAATGGCGTGTGTAAATCACCGTACCGTATGCACGGTACGGTGGAGATGGAGGCGACCCGACTAACTCCTGGGATGGTTGTAACACCACTCCGCGATTATAACTGATTATCGCTTCCTTGTGCGCACCAGGGTAGCGATAGGAGACATGACCCGTTCGGGTTGAAGGATGAAATAAGACTCAGCGATCGTCATCTCATGCAGAGATGATTTCGCTAAGGAAAAAAGGAAGAGAGAGAAAAACTTTTCTCTTAAGGGTGTGACCACTAAGAAAATGCGATCTTTTTGGTGCAGTGGTATATGTGCGCGATCGAACAGATTCAATGTTGTTGCACGTGTTCGAAAGCAATGGAATGACGAAACAGGCAGGCGGCAAAGACAAAAGGGAAAATGACCAAATGCGCCGTTGGTAATGCGGGTCATTGTTTACGCGATGCCTCGTCGCTATTTTCGACGTTGAGAGAAAAAGGTGCTAAAGGCAAATTAGATGTTTATGGCATCTCTGGCTGCAGTAGAAACCGGGTTCATGTTTGCATTAGGAAATGCTGGAGAATTTGGTTTCAGCGTCTATTGCGCTAATTATATGCAGCTGCTTGGGTTGTTTATTGATAAGACAAACAAAAAAGGTTGCCAGGCAATGTGTATGAAAAGGTACATGACGCGGCTGGGAAAATAGGCGGCGCAATATTTATGGTCCCTGTCATGACGGTTACAATGAATGCAATCCGAATTATTTTGTTTACAGGAATTAGTCTGGTACCGAATTGGTTTAGAATACCAGATAAGCAAAGAAAGAAATCTTACGGAAATTGTATGCGAAGGGATGCATGAAAAGGTAAGTTTTCTTTACAGGGACTTAAAGATCATAAATTTGATCTCTTAAATGGGTGCAGCATTTTTAGGTACTAATACTGTTGCATTAGCAAACTAAAGGGAGTTGGGTAGTAGTTTTGGGGGTTTTTCAGGTAAGTAGACCGTAGGGTTTGGCGGAACCGCTACAGTTTAATCATTATTTGTATCCTTTCATTTACCAAATTGTACCTAAATTTATCTTTTGAATTATTGTTCAATGTTTATGCAAGTTGTGTGGTTCTTGATTGGTTCGTTATCACGTGATTGTTTGTACATACAATGCATGTGAAGATATGCATCGTAATGTTTGGATTTTAAGGAATTGAATGCTTTGGACGGGAGTTCAATTTGTGGGTAATATGTATACGGGAGAGAAATGGTAGGGATTCTTGGAGCACTACAAGTTTATAATCACAGACCAATGATTTTGCTTAACGAATTAATTTTCTGCTATTACCCAGACACCATGTATTATGAGAAAATCCGTCGCAACGGTTTGGTTGAGAGGCGTTTCTTTAGCACTGCTGGATGTGGTCTGTTTGTTCTCATATTATCCGATAATTAAATTTGCGTTCCAAATTTTACGATGAAGTTTCGAATTAATGGTTCAGTAAACCATTTAGACGGAGCCAGGAACTCTGGGCGTAATACAGCCAAATTAGTGTATAGTCACTGTGCTGATGTAAGTATTTGGCAGATAACATGTCACACAATACAAAAATACCTAAACAGTTTCACAGTCCTTTGGCGGATTTTGCCTTAGTCAAAGTGTTCCGCCGAACACTGTTCACAAACAAAAGGAACACCCTGTTCACCAACAAATACGGAAAGAATACAGCCACACAATAAAAACACTGCGGAAGCGTTTTTGAATTTTTATTTTTATTTTTATTGTTTTGTGTTTTAACGTTACATGTAGGAGGTTAACATATACGTAGTCTGTCACTTAACTTAACTAATCCGGTGCACAAGGTAGTTAATAATTAATTACACTCAATTCTTTTTTTGC
Organism: Microdon myrmicae; assembly: GCA_963931805.1. Lineage (NCBI taxonomy): Eukaryota > Metazoa > Arthropoda > Insecta > Diptera > Syrphidae > Microdon > Microdon myrmicae. The sequence goes on from OZ007501.1 coordinate 61,550,526, forward strand.
TTCTATTGTTACCTTACACACGCGCGAAGTTCGTCGTTGCCTCTGCCTAACCAACTCCCCCGTTGGGATTCTCACTGTCGACTTTTGTTAGTTCGCGCATTTAAACGTTACGCGACTTCGGGCCTGTATCCCAATTTCGGTTATTTACACAAATATGCGTTACGCGGATACCTCCACGTCGGGTTCTCTAACTGCACTCTCGACTCGGCGATGCTCGGAGTAGACTAACTGTATTCGCATCCCCCATCGTAAGGGACATTTTTGCAACGCATCTCTGCAATAGAATTTCCCATAGTATCTGTTAAACAGAATTTCCCATTGCATTTGTAAAAGGGGAGATTTTTTCCTCGTGATCATCATTATCATTATCTGGTGATCATCGGAATCTTGTTCCTTTGTCTTATGATCGGTGGTACGCCGCTTATTCTCCGATCTTTTTCTTAGGATTGTTTGTCTTTCGCATCTGCCCTGAGAAACAAGGGTTCTCATGCTATTCAGATGGATACAAAGGACTACGGGATCGGTAATGCTTTGTTTGCATTTCCAACTCATAAACCTCTATCGCGGGTAGTGTCAGGATGTTTATGGTTGCATGACTATTGGTCGGCAGCGAAACGATATGCTTTGTTTGCCCACGTGTGCCTTTTGCGTTAGGGTCATGCAAGGGATTTAGGTGCTAATTGCTATTAGCTACCAGAGTAGGCATCCGTTGTTCGGTTTATTTACCGACAATGGTGTTTCATGGGAAGCATCGCGTTGATGCTTAGAATGGGTGCTTGACTTACATGCGATGCTTTCCTGCATGGCACATTGGCTTAGATGCGATGCCTTGCTGCATTTGGCGTATTGGTTTGGATACGATGTATGGATGCGTTGAACTCGATGTTGGAAGCTTTTGAACGTTTAGTTCCTTGATTTCTGATATCGACCCCAACGTCGTTGCATGTCATATTACCTTTTGTTTCAGGTGTGGTTAATGACTATTGGGACACGTGTCTGTGGGCACATGTACTGTAAAAGGTGAGCATATTCCTTGGCGGAAAGGATACCCCACCCTATAGTGGGTTGTGTGGTTCGTAGAACCGCTACAGTCCTACAAGTTGGTCTGCCATAAAATATCTATTAGAAAAAGTACCTTCAAATGATCTTATCTTCTTTTATTACTATCATTTCCAAGCGTTTGTCTATTTTGTTGGTGGTACTTTTTGCTCCGTGGAAGGATTTTTTTTGCGTTCATTGACTTTTCCCAGATGTGAAACTGCACTTTACGATTTCATTGCCTGTTTATATATTTCAAGTTTTATGCACATAGGTTCGCCCATAAGTAATTTGATGTGTTGATTAACCGAAAATCAACCAGTACACGGGAATTCAGGTGGTGGGTTGCTCCTCCAATGACTGAGTATTACGGGGTTTTTGTATTGTGACGCATATGACAATCAGCACTGAAATCTTCGAGAAAGTCCGAAACAAAGTACTAGATTATTTTAGAAAGTACTGGAAAACTGTAATAGAAAAGTCGAGACTATGGAACGGACGGAAACGAAACGCCAAATTAGAATGAGGAAACGGTATAAATACATCGCACGCAGATCGAGAGTAAGAAGTAAAAAGTGAAGCAAGCGATAAGTAAGCAGTCAAAGACGCGACAAGTACGGAAGCGATAAGTAAAGAAATCGTTAAGTGTACGGTATAAGTAACGGTTGTTATTAACGGATTAATAAAGTGTTATATTAATTCAAAATCGATTTACCGGCTCTTATTTATTCAAAATAATTAATCCAGCCAACCCTAAGCTCGCTACAGTATGTAACATTTTCCCGTTTGTATAGTTAATTTCAGTTGAAACATATCCTAACAGCTTAGCCACAACGTATACATACATTTGTCCATAGCTGGTATTTATTACTGTATTTGGTCAGAAACATTAAGGGCAGCGCCGGATGCAAAATCGAGTAACGAAATTAAAATAACTAGAACACAAGCGGAGCGCACCGCACTAATTTCTGTTTTATAGATATTATTACTAGTACAACCTTCGTCCAAGTGAAAAGTTGTGTTACTCCTGTTCAAGTAGTCACCCTCTAAAGCCTGTTGCCAGCATCTGTTCACACAGTTAATGTCATTCTTAGCCGTGTGAGTAGGGCGTTAGAATATACTCACAGCTAGGCCAGCTTGTCGTAAGAGGCGACTAAAAGCCGAGCGGTAGCCGGGGTCCCAACGCCCTGTGCGCCCGGTGAAATACCACCCCATCAAGCTTTAGCTTAGCTGATGGGCCGGTTCGAGAAAAGCTTGGTTAGGTGGTAGTCGGTCCCAAGGTGAGATACCACCCCGTCACGCTGTACATTCCGCGATATCGCCGAGAGAAATCTTCGACGGTGTTTCGGATGTGTGGCTGATGGCCCGGACTGACACGGGGATAAGTCATGATGGTGTCTTCTGATATAAAGAATTCCGGAGGTAAACTAGTCTCCCATTCGGATCTCCGGGGGGGACTATGTCAGGGGATATCATGATAAATAATGGAACTTTGAGAGGTTCGTCATCGCATAACCGGGCTCGCTCTCGAGGATCTGCCGACGCTCGACTGGTGACGGCATTTTGTAACATCAGGGGCATCGGTTTCACCAATACGAATGTAAACGCCGCCCACCAATATTTGCAAACAATGAAACCTGATATCCTTGTCCTAACTGAGACCCAGGTCGATTCGTCAATTGGTCAACTGATTCGACATATCTTCGTTGCTCAGGATACGACTTACATTCGAGATTCCGTTTTAAGGGCGGACTCTGCGTCTTCGCGCGGTCCGATCTGGCTTGCCAGAGGATGGAGGCGTTGGAACCCAATAATATGGACATCATATGGTTGAGGGTCGTGCTGAGGAATTCCGTTAAATTTCTTTGTTGTCTTTACCGCTCCCCGAATGACGATCGACCGGTGACATTTTTCGAACATCTTTCATATACCGTCGACTGGATACAGATCAACCACCCAGCTTCTCAAATTATTGTCCTTGGCGATTTTAATGTGCACAATTCCGACTGGTTGTTACATTCTAACAGAACCGACGAGGTTGGGAGGCTGGCGGAGATGTTTGCTGTAAGCCACAACTTGACTCAACTCGTGGGGGAGCCAACGCGAGTACCGGATGCCCGAGGCGATTATGCGAACACCCTGGATCTGTTTTTGACATCCGAACCGAATATTTATACCGTAGAGGTTTCTGCGCCACTGGGAAACTCAGATCACTGCTTGGTATCTGTCGCGCAAGCACTTGAATACCAAGCGAATAACCGCCCTAGGCTGCTTCGCCATGTATGGAAGTATGGGGCTGCTAACTGCGACGATATGCGAGATTTCTTCGCATCCTTTCCATGGTCGGAGGTGTGCTTCGGAAACTCCGATGTTAACGCTTGCGCGGAGTCGGTATCAGAGATTATTCTCCTGGGGATGGAGATGTATATTCCACATTCCATCAAACGAAGTTCGTCTGATAAACCTTGGTTTGACAAAAAATGCGAGCTGATTACAGCGGCAAAAAATATAGCTTTTAAGCAATGGCGCTCCAATCCCACCGATGTTAACAGAATGAATTTTGTTAGAATCAGAAACGCGTGCAACAAGGCGATTGATACCGCGAAGAAGACCCACAACGGCAGGGTGATCAATATGCTCCTTTGGTGCCCAACTGGTTCGCGCTCCTTCTGGTCAATGGCAAAGGCTGTCAGCAGCAACTTCGCATCCTCCTCCTTCCCTCCGTTGGTGACAGACAGCGGGATGTTAGTCACGAATCCCAAGGATAAAGCAAATGTGTTCGCGAATTTATTTTCCGCGAATTCAAACCTTGATCCCGGCTTTTTGGAGCCACCTGTGATCTCGCCGGTACAGTCTTCCATGCGGGATGTGAGATTTCGTCCGCGCACTATTCAACGCATTCTACGTGAACTGGATTGTAGGAAGGCAACCGGCCCGGACGGAATACCACCAATAGTCCTTAAGAACTGTGCTCCAGAACTATCGCCGGTTCTTGGCAGACTCTTCCGCTTATCTTATGCACGGAGGACCTTTCCTGCCTGCTGGAAAATCACTCGAGTTCAGCCAATCCCAAAGACGGGAAAAAAGTGTCTTCCACAAAATTACCGTCCAATAGCATTACTGTCTATTTTATCTAAGGTAATGGAAAAAATCATCAATACAGAGTTGGTTAAGTATTTGGAGTGCAACGGTCTTCTGAATGATCGTCAATACGTATTCCGTGGCAGGCGGTCCACAGGAGACCTTTTGACACTTATAACCGATATATGGACATCTGCCATTGAACGGCATGGTGAGTCAATGGTGGTCACATTAGATATCTCCAAGGCTTTTGACCGCGTCTGGCACGGGGCATTGCTGAGCAAACTTCGCTCATATGGACTTTCCCAACAGCTTTGCGATTGGACGAGGAGATTCCTCGAGAATCGCTCGATCCGGGTTGCTGTGGGCAGCGAGTGTTCGGATCTGTATCCTGTTAATTCGGGGGTGCGCCCCAGGATTCTACTTTGGCTGCAACCTTGTTCTTGCTTCACATACATGATTTGTTGGAGACAACGGATAACAAAGTGTTCAGTTTTGCGGATGATACGAGGGTTGCCTTTTATATTTCGGGATTAGAGAACAAAAACAAATATTGATCATCGAAAATCACTTTATTGTTTTTCAAAATATTCCCCATGAAGATCTATACACTTTTGCATGCATTTGAACCAATTGTCGAAGCACTTTTGCCACTCTGATTGAGGTATCTCCAACACATGCATTCTGAATGCAGCAACCGCTTCTTCAGGTGTCGAAAAACGAAAAAAAGCTCGAATTGTCGTGGTGAAGAGTGATCCGTCTTCGGCGGTTGGTTTTCCTGATTTCTTGGAAGACAACTGGCAAACAAATGGTTGTGTACCACTCAGAATTGACTGTTCTGCGTTGTTCTAGTGATACGGTTGCGACATGTCCAGTTTTTTCGAAAAAAACAGGCGACCATTTGCTTGGAAGTGCTTCGTGCGCGAACAACTTTTGTTGGATTTGGCTCATCTTGAAACACCCAGACAGTCGACTGCTGTTTACTTTCGGGCTCATACGCGTAAATCCACGATTCATCACCTGTCACGATGTCATAGACGTGTTTCGAAGCACCGCGACCGTATTTTTTGAGCATTTCTTTCGACCAATTGACACGAGCCTTTTTTTGGGCGATTGACAAATTGTGTGGGATCCGACGCGAACAAATTTTTTTGACAGTCAAATGTTTATGTAATATTGAATGTATGCTGGTCCCACTAACGCCTAAGGTTGTCTCAATCTCACGATAGGTCACATGACGATCTTCAAATATCAGTTCGCGCACAGCATCAATGGTTTTCGGAACAACAACTGATTTTGGACGACCTTCACGAAATTCATCTTGGAGTGAACTACGACCACGATTGAATTCACCATACCATCGATAAACACTGGTCCTTGATGGAGCTTCATCGCCAAAAATTGAATTAAGTTCATCCATGCACTGTTGCTGAGTTAATCCACGCCGAAAGTTGTAAAAAATAATCGCACGAAAATGTTGACGATTTAATTCCATTTTTGGGCCGAGATGAATCTTTTAAGTTACTGTAAACAACACAAATAGCGCTCGTATGTCAAAACGTTCTGAGTGCGTATAACCTCAAAAATGTCCAACTTTACGACAGAGCTGTCAATTGCCGGATTGCAACATTAGGGTTGCCAAATCCCGAAACATAAGAGGCAACCCTCGTAGTACGCTTGTTTCCTCCTTTTCGAGTGATCGTCCGATTGGCGCATCAACGTCGCACCAGCTGAGATGTAGACAGATTGACTCTCTGAACCAGGATCTAGATAAAGTCCTGCAGTGGGGAAAGGCCAATCTTGTCGACTTCAACGCAACGAAGACCCAGTATACAACATTCACAAAGAAAACTGGATCATCGGTTCCACAGCTGATGATGAGTGGCCGGGCCCTCGAGGCTGGGGAAAGTTTGAAATTGCTCGGCGTCACGGTCTGTGGGAATGCATCATGGCATAAACACGTATCGGGTATCGCCAGATCAGCCTCGGGAAAACTGAGTTATCTTTTTAGAGCCAAGAAATACTTTACTCCGGCCCAACTTCTTCTCCTATATAAATCTCAAATTATACCCGCGCTCGAATATTGCTCTCATGTTTGGAGCTCGGCTCCTAAACATACCCTCGACCTACTTGAGAGCGTACAAAGACGAGCGATCCGCCTGATCGGGGACTCGGCGCTGACGTCGGGACTACAGTCGCTATCACATCGAAGGCGCGTAGCCGACCTCTGTCTGTTTTACAGATATTATCACGGGTGCTGTTCTTCGGAGATTCTTGGCATTGTTCCACGCAATTCGGTCTATATGCGCTCCACAAGACAATCCGACGGATCGCACCCGTTTGTGGTTCATCTCCCGACAGCGCGAACATCCCTGCATCAGAACTCGTTCCGTTACAGAGCGGGGAAGATGTGGAACTCCCTTCCCACGCGAGTGTTCCCGGAGCGTTACAACCTGTTAACCCACCACAGTTATTTGATGGCATCTCGGGGCGCCCACTCGACGCTATAGGTTCGCCTCTCGCGAGAGAAGTCTAATAAAAATAAAAAAATAAAAAAAAAATAAAAAAACACATGACGTCATTCATCAGTCGAAATACATAAAAGTGGAACACTAGATATGCAGGTATTCAAGGCCAATGTTTGTCCTTCCCAATCCTTTCCATGTTCTTGTGTCTGCATTACACATTGGCATTTAAGAGTATCCTCTTGTGGGAGGGTAAAAACATCTCATATGTTTGTGCCATTGTTCTTCTCCTCTACTTGTTGTTTAAAATTGCCTTTCGTGAGGCCACCCAAGTATGGAAATAAGTTATCGTTTCAGTTCTTTACAATTTTAGTTTTAAACAAAAAACAAAACTAATTTTACTACACGAATATCATTCAACGACACGCTAAGTAATTCTGAACATGAACATAGGTCGTAGATCAATTGAGTAAATAGATAACTTCTTTAAAAACAATTACGGTAAGCACCCCCATCGTTCGCAGCCCTAGACAGAGGCCAAACACAGATTACAACATTCCAACAACTGCAATCTGTCAGTAGAAATTCAAAGTTACAGATGCATACATTCGTGATCCCAATGGATTTCGCTAATCAAACTAGAACCACGTAACGAAAACACTTGACATCATCAAACAGAGAGAATATACACTGTTATGGCATAACCCCCCAGATAATATGTCCGTCACTGTTGGTCTGCCAACGAACTGCCTCCAACTCGTTCCCGAGAACACAGCCGCGACAAGGGAAATCGATAAGACGGATTCCAGACTTAATTGTAGTCAGACATCGGATACCTTCAATAAACGACAATGGAAAACAATAGGCCTAAGGCCCCTGAACCAGGGGCTGGCCATATCTAAGTGTTGGTGAACATTGTTTCGGAAGTAACGAATTTCAGGCTCCGTTGTTGTCATGTGGTTAGTGAGTATCTAGAGAAGTGATTAGATGGTGTGACCGAAATGACATACATACACGTAAACGAAGCGAATATATTTTTTACTTCAACGGGGTATGAAAAGTGTTCTTAATTTGTTTACTATTACAATTAAAACAACACGAGTATTATTTTATAAGAGGATATTTTGAAAACACTCGACCCGCAACATGGATGGAGAGCTGTGAGATAATTATCATGTGATTAATGTACTTGCACACTATTAATCGCGGAGAATACAAAAGGTAGCCTGTTAGTCTATAGTATTCCATTTAAGTAAACTTTAGAAGTGATTACTGCAAAGAAAAAACTTGATTGCGTATGTGACGTAAAGCAATAAAATAATGATATGGCTTGTTGCTACTTTGTAGAATAAAACTAGAAAATGAATGCGATTATACCTTTGAACAACACGTAACTAAAAATTCCTCACAAATCTAACTTTTTCAAGTGCTTTCCAGCAACGACATCTTCGTTAATTCAAAGTACATTTTTTCAATTTTATTTTTGTACTGTTAATTTTAGAAAACATCGTTGAACGTTTTTTCTTTCGTTTTTTGTTTATATTCCTTACTTACTTTCTGATATGGCTCCTTAACAGGCTAATGACCAGAGGTAGTTGACTCTTCCAACGATTCAGCTCGATAACATATTTGTTTTTTGGCACCTGTTTTTTTTTTTTTTAGTTTTTTGGCACCTGTTTTTTTTTTTTTTAGTTTTTATACCACATTTATTTTCCTAATTCTTTTTACATGTATAATATTAGGGGTAAATGTTAAACCCTTTTCTACAATCACAGTCCTTAAATTAACTTACTGGCTTTATGCGAGCTCTCTAAATTACACATTACAACTTGATTTTATATATCCCTTTCGGCGTACATCTTTTTTTTTTGTTTCTTATATATATATATATATATATATATATATATATATATATATATATATATATATATATATATATATATATATATATATGAAATAAGTCATATATTAGAGGGACTCCTCGTTTACATCTATATGTATACATTATTACTTTTTTTTTTTTTTAATCATAACAAACAAAAACTTCAAAACAAAACGAATAAAACATAAAATAAGAAATAAAAAATAAAATAAAAATAAAAGTAATGGGGGGCGGAGGAAAGGGGGAGGGGGAACAAGAAGAAGGAGAGTGTTGCTCTTGAGAGGTATACTATATCTGAGGAAGTGAAGTCCTCTCCTCGTTGAGAAGCCACCACCATTTGGCAGATGTTCGATCTTTGGCTGATTTATCTCTTTCACTGATCGCCGTGCTAAAACGCATGCGGTCTGGGGCATTGGAGATATCACTATCATGGAGAATTCGTTTGTCCCTGGCACCACGGAAAGCGTGGTAAATAATCGGGACTCCATGTACGTCTTGGATAAGGCCTTTTTGATCCAAGAAAGGGAACGCTTCTGGGGGAATAAACCCATTCTGGAGGGTATTCTCCAGATACATATCATTGGGATAGAATGCTCCCGAGACAAGATTATTGTCACTGCACATTGCTCTTGCTGTGTGACCACGAATAATTTTAATTCCGAAATTGTCTATCCTATTTAACCCTGATTTGTTATACAGGATTTTGTTGGGATAGAATTTTTTGTATTGCAACTCTGGTGTTCTATAAAGTCCGAGGCAGGAATGCAAACACTGCCGTTCGAACACACGAAACTTCGCCATATAAAGTGGAGATATATTATACCATACTGGACAGCCATAAATCAAAACTGGTCGGATGAATGCCGAGTACGAAATTATTTTGACTCTGGGGTCAAGAAGACTACTCCGGAATAGACTTCTTGTCATAGAATATGCGCTTTTAGCTGCGGAGAGGGACGCTGCTACGTGCTTGTCAAAATATAAATACTGGTCTAGCCAGATACCAAGGTATCTAACTACAGTTTTCACTTGCAGTGAAAGGTTATTGTTACCTACAATAGAGAAGTGTTTCCAGTTGTATTTTGTATCCCTCGAGGCCCTGGATAGGGGCGTTCTGAAAAGAATAGTCTCGGTTTTCTGGAAATTAATTTTTATTTTCCAGTCGTCGCAAAATTGTTTTATTTTGTTGAAGTCATCTTGAAGGTGCCTATTGATGACGTCTATTTTTCCTCCTGTTCTGTACACCACTATGTCATCGGCGTACGCAATGGCGTTTTCGAGAGAACTCACTAGATCACTAGTGTAAATATTGAATAGAATGGGAGAATTCACAGCTCCCTGCTGTAAGCCATTTTTAATTTGGAAGGTCTTATTGGAGAGTATGTCCCCGCATTTCACCACAAAATGTTTGTCCATTATCATATCATAAATAATGTATAGCAGATATTGCGGCATACCCAGGTTTGTTAACTTATAGACAAGTCCTTCTAACCATACGGTGTCGAAAGCCTTTTCAAAGTCAACCAAGCAGGCGCCTGTACATTGTCGTTTTGCCTTGTTCCACTGTATATCGGAAACAAGTTTCGTCGCTGCATGAACTGTATCATGTCGCGCTCGAAAGCCAAACTGGTTGTTGGGGATGATATCGTTTTCATCACACCAACCTATCAGTGCTTTGTTTATAATTTTTTCGAATACCTTGTTGATGTTGGGAAGCAGGCTGATCGAGCGCAGATTAGCTGGATTGCTCTTACCCTTACCCTTTTTGGGGATAGGGTGGACTACTGCAGTCTTCCAATGTGTTGGATAGTGTGCATTGTTTAGAGCGTTGTTAAACAAAGCAGTGTATATGTTCACTGCTTCGCGAGGCAAGGGCCTTAGAACCACATTTGGAATGCTATCTATTCCAGATGATTTCTTATTTTTTATTGAGCTAAGTATGTTTCTAAGTTCATCCTTGCGCACAAACATATTTGTATTTTCATTTCTGACGGGAGAATCCGCCCTATTATTTTCGCCGAATGTGATGAAACTATGGTTTTCGGATCGCCAGTTGTGAAGTTGATTGCGCAGCGAGCAATGTCTTTGACGGGCCTTGCTTTCAATTGCAGTGTTAGCATGAACTGATTCGTTAACTCTGTACACTGCTTCGAAACAGGCTCCAATTGCATTCGCTTTCTTTTGCGGATCTTCGACTACTATTACTTCATCTTTGGAGTTGATGTGCTCTAAGGTGAGTCCTGCGTTCAGCATTATCTGACAATGCTCGGGAGTCCGTGGAATTCGGAGACAGGGAATGTCATTGTGATCTTTTCTTCGACATATATTCTTGATTTGTGAAAACATGTTCAGTCCGTTTGCTTGGACAGCTCGAATTCTGTTGCTCCACTCCTCATTTATTACTGCTCGGTAATTATCCCGGATCAGTTTTTGAAGATTTTTAATCAAGGACTTGATTGTTTTGATTTCATTGCTATTTGGGTCACTGAACTGCCTATAGCACAATTTCAGCTTTGAGAGCAGGGTGCTCTTTTGCCTATACAAAGCATCGATAGTTCCATTTCTGTATCGGTGGGTATAGCCATCCATAGGAGCTACTTTGGGGATGGACCGATTCATTGTGTTAGTAACAATATCGTTCATAGTCAGGAGGTAATGATCGATTTCATCATTACGGAGGTTTCTATTAGTCGGTGGGTCTATGCCAATGTTGCGTATTTCTCTTTTTACTATGCGATCGAAACGCGACCAATGTGCTTTTCGGAAATCGAAAGAGTGTACCTGGTCGTACTGCTCAAGTAGATGGTACTCGTTTGGCACGTGTATTACGGCTCCAAGTCCGTAATGATCGCTATCGTACTCAATTGTGCGAAGACAATTTCGAGTAGTTAACTCGGTATCTGGTAACTGAATTCGATCATCTGTCATAAGTAAATCCAGGAAGGAGTTACCTCTTGGATAAGACGGCGTACTTGTAGCGTACAATTCTAGTTTATGCTCGATCGCATTTGTTTGCCACCAGTCAAACAAGGCATTGCCTCTGGTGTTCGAGGTCAGATTGCCCCAGGCACTGTCTGCCATTAAAAAGTAATTGTTTCCCGAATCTAACTTGAGACTTCGGAAAAGCGTATCGAGTTCACTAATAAATTGGGTACCTTGAACAGATTCAGGAGCGTAAGCAGCGACTATATATAGATGCCTTTGACTTTTTAGCGGAATGTCTATAATCCATGCCTCTAGCACCTGGCATTTGTGTACGTCCGTGCTGTAAACGACCTTATGGTGAAGACCTTTCTTAACTAAGATAGCGACCCCACCCCCTCGAGTAGAGTGTCCTTGCATGGTTAATAACATTGTTATTATTTCTGAATGTGTCTCTGGTGTAGGCATTTTTCCATTACTATATGTATGTTCCATGGATGCTGGTTGCTTAGGAGCACCGGCCATTTGTGCATATGACACACAAGAAATTGTTGTAAGAACGAGTTTTCATTTTTTTCTCTTCTTCAACTTGTTTTTTTTTTTTGGATTCCAATTTTAATTTCATTTGTTGAAATTTAGGACATCCTCTAAAATTAGCAGTGTGACCTGTATTTTTACAGAGGACACAGGACAGTGTTTTCCTATCTGGAAACTGTTCCTTGCCCAAGGGGCATTCACCAATGGTATGGTCGGAGACGCACTTTACGCACCTGAATTCCATGTGGCAGTTTGATGCCGCGTGCCCGAAGCGTTGACAACGCATACACTGCAATACGCGATCGAATTTTCTAATTTTTTCCCAACTTATTGTTTGGTTGTTGAGGTGTTTGATGTATCGGAGAGCATCAACTTTACTGTTGGGACTCAGTGATACAATAAAGAAAGGCAATTTGCAATTGCGTTTTCTGGAGTTGGCGGTAGAGAAGGGTTTCACACCTGTAAATTTTAAATTGTCGGTTTCGACATGTTTTAATTCCTCTAATACCTCCTCAGGGGAAAAACATGGATCAACGCCTTTTAGGAGCATGGAGACTATTTTCTCCGATTTCGGGGTGTACGTGTAGTACTCGCTTTTTGTCCTACCCAAAGTAGTCATTACTTTGCGATAACCTTCAATATCATCGCACATTAATTTTATTTTAGAATTACTGATTTTTTTGTTTTGAAATTTTTGCAAGTTAACTCACCTAATTTTATAACGTCCTTTGTTTCCATGGACGTAAGTATTATAGGCGGCGCCTTTTCCTTTTTGTTGGTTACGATGTGCTGGTTTGTTTGCTGCTTCTGCATCTCCTTTGTTTGCTGCCTTTTGTTTGCTTCCTGATGTTGTTCCTGATTTTTCTGTTGTGCTGTTGTATTTTCTTGGCTTTGTTGTCGCTGCACCAGGTCTTTTAATTTGAGGATTGCTTCTCTTTGTTTATTGAGTTCCTCTTTTTTTGTGTCAATATCCGCAAGGAGTTTTTCTAATTCCGCCGGATCTGTTGCAGTACCTGTGATATTGTTTTCTTCCTCAGCAGGTAATTCGATTTCACTTGGGTCAAGGTCAACCAATTCGTTGAATTGGTTACCTGCGCCTGTGTATTCGTTTTTCTTTCCTTTTGCATTTTTTTCGCCGTCTGAATTTGGCTTGTGCCGCTTTGTTATAATACTCGGCTGTCGCTCGAGTCGGCTCCGTGTCATCGCTTTCAGGTCTGCCTGGCCCCTTTTCATGAAAGGCGACGAGCTCTTTAGCACTTTGTTTGTTTCCATAATTTTTTATTTTTTTATTTTTATTTTTTTTATTTTTTAAACAACCGCTCTCAGTGGCGGCCACACTGTGTAATCCACACTCGTTCACTTACACTCGCGCGACGAATTTATTAATTTATTTTTTTTTCTTTTCTTTTGCTTTCTCCTGTTGTCAGGTATACGTCTTATCTCTTTGACGTGTTGGTAACGACTCGTTTTTGGCACCTGGTCAGAGGTCTTCATTCACTATAAATTATTCCGCAAGAGCCTTTTTTGTAGCTTCCCCCTCTTCTTATGGTTACAAATCAAGCGCCGTCGATGCAGGTCCCCATATGTTACTTCGAAATCTTCATTTTTCGGATGGATTCAAAAAATCAAGTACGGTTTCTTAAACAATCCTTATGGGACACTCATTAGGCACAGTTATCCTACACAAATACAAGGGTGGGGGTGAAAAGTTTCCGTGAAGATAGCAGCACTCGTCGATAAAAGCTAGTGAATGTAGTTGTGCATCTTTTGATAGTTACTCACCAGAACTTCATCCATTTTGGACCCGTAGTTTTTATTTGACAGTCGTTTGAATGAGTCGCTGTGTGTTTTCGTGAAATTGGACAAAATTTAGTATGGAGCTGTCACTAATTTTTTCTTTTTGAATGGCAATACGCCCTTCGTAAATCAAAGATGAGTTGGACTTTGTGTATGGGGACTCTGCACCAACATATACCACCTTGAAATGTTGGGCAGCTGAATTTAACCATGCCCGTGAGAGCTTGGGAGACGATGAACAACTGACGATAATATCGCTAAAGTTCACCAAATGGTGCTACACGACCGCCGAATTAAAGTGAGAGAGATAGCAGAGGCTATGAAAATGTCCAAAGAACGTGTTTGTTGTTCTGCTGTTGTGGGTTTCTGTTTCAGCAAGCGCGTCTCCTCATCCTTGAAAGAAGATGGGTGATCTCTTTAATATACCGCTCCTGAAACAACGCACTTCAGCAAGGGGTCGTTGCCGTGCTTCCTCCGACGCAGAGGGAAGAGCAACGTCCTGATGTCGGTTTTTTGTTACCTGTCTCTCGTTCTGGCTTTCCCAAGCCTGGGATTTTTCCTAGATTATTTGAGAAATGAAAGTCGGTTTTCCTTTCGGGTGTCTTTATTTTCCAGCTCTTCTTAATATAGATTTCCGAACCTGGAAGGATACTGAAGGATACTGGAATGAAACGGATGGATTGATTGTGATTCAGCTGCTTGAATGAGCTGATACCCAAGTGAGCACGGGTATTTTTTTTTTTTTCAAAACTGTATTTATTTGACCAAAAATTAATAGTTACAATAAGTAATACAGCTAACTTATAATAGATTTGTTACATATTAAGTGTTTACATGTTATTTGTTAACATTTTCCAAACAATTCTTTTTATATGTGCTTAAGATTTACTGGGAATTATATATATTGGTAATTTTGTTTTTCCTGGAAAAGGTCAGAAAAAACCAGGAACTCTGTTTATTTTAACTTAGCCTACTTAAAATTACTTAACATAACTTAATCTGACTTAATCTAATCTCATATGCAATTTACAATATTTGATATTGCAATGATAGTGACAATTCGAATTTGACTTAAAAATAATATTTACAATTTTTAGTTATGGATGTGGGATTTCTTGTTGTGATTGAGGGTAGTAAGGGATAGGATCAGGTATGTTCTTGAAGGGGGGGGGAGAGCCATTCGGTTCTGTGTTAAAGGTAAGGATCTTGGAGAATGGTTGGATGTTGCCTTATTTGAAATGATTGGGTGCCAGTTCGGTGTTGTGGTACACGATCTCGTTTAGATCGTTAACTAGTCTGCCTGCGCCGAAGAGGGTCCTGATTTGGAGACAATTACGGTAGTGAGCTCCCGTATTGGAGGAGGGTGATGGTAGGTCCGTTATTATCGGGTTGGGGTTGTTAGGAAGGTTTTCTATGAAATTTATCGACAGTTCTAGGATCCGTCTATCCAGACGTTCGATGCCTGCGGTGTTGTAAAGGTCGTTGTTACAATGGTATCTATATGAGTTGGTTTTGCGGTGTAAGCCAGTGATAAACCGGAAACATTTTCGTTCAAACACTCGTAATTTCTCCATTTGCGAGGGTGAGATGTGGTACCATAATGGGCAGGCGTATGTAAGAGTAGGTCTGATTATCTGCTTGTAGATGAGCTGTTTGACCTTAAGAGAGAGGCCTTTAGGTTTCCATAACAGTCGTCTGCACAGGTTAAGCTGTATTGAGGCTTTTTGAAGAGAATTTTTGATGTGGGTTGAGAATGACCAGTTGTTGGAAAGGGTTACTCCCAAATATTTTAGGGTTTTGGAAGGTTTTATGAGGGTGTTATTAAGATTTAGTTTAATTTTGTTGTGGCGACGTTTAGTGTTGTTTGTGCAGTGAGCGTTTTTGCCCTTAAACACTGTTAGCTGGGTTTTGGTTGGGTTGAGGCGAATTTTCCATTTGTTAAAGTATGCTGAGATGAGCGGGAGGAAGTTGTTAACGCGGTTTCTTGCCGCTTTGACAAATCTACTGCTAGAGTAGATTAAAGTATCGTCAGCATAATTTAGCATTACAACACTAGGTGGAGGTTGGGGAATATCGGATGTGTATAGAAGATATAAAAGTGGTCCAAGAATGGATCCTTGGGGAACTCCTGCGGTTATGTTGTGAGTTTGTGAGAGGGAAGAATTTATTCTGACCATGAATTTTCTCCCAGAAAGATAAGATGCTAGGAGCTTTGTGATATTGGAATTCAGACCAAATAAGCAGTGCAGCTTATAAAGAAGTCCTGAGATCCAGACACAATCAAATGCTTTGGAGATATCGAGAGATATGCATACGGTAGGGCATTGGTTTTCTAGACCAGTTGTGACATCGTGTGTACGTTTTAGTAGCGCATGGCAAATAGAGTGTCGCTCACGAAAGCCAAACTGAGAATTAGGGATGAGAGCGATATCACTGGCAAACGAGAGAAGGTTTTGGTAGATCTTACATTCCAACATTTAGCTTAGGGTGTTCAATAAAGATATCGGACGATAGTTGGAGCTGTTATTGGAACTGCCGGACTTTTTAACGGGAGTTACTACTGCAATTTTCCAGTTCTCTGGGAAATGTGAAGCATTTATGATATGGTTAAGAAGGACTAGAATGGGAAGTAGATTTGGCGGGTGAAGTCTTTTAAATAGAAGGTGTGGTATTCCATCCATACCGGTACATTTTTTGTTGGGTCGTGATTTTATGAACTTGATGAGTTCATCTGTGGTTAAAAATGTGGTGGTGTCTGAAGGATGTGACGCCTTGCTTGTGTCGTTAAATTCTCCGATGAAAGGAGTATAAGATGCGGGTAACCTGTGTGAAATATATTCGTTGACAGTATTTCGAAAATTAGGGCCTGAGAGGGAATCATTTTGTTGATGGATTTTTGAGAAGTGGTCAGCGAGGCAATTGGCTATGTCCGTGTCGGATTGGATAACGTTATTGTTGAATGGGTTGATGAGGTGATCGATTCGCGGTTTAAACTTCCGACCAGTTAGTCGCTTGATGTTTTTGAAGAGATCACGATTGGGTTTAATATTGTTAAGTGTAGAGGTATAAGTCTGATCCGCGAACTTTTTTAAATGTTCATTTATTAGGGTGGTCAGGAGTTGGATCTGACTTTTAATAAAGGGGCAGAATCTTATATGAAGTTTTCGGCGGAGTTGTTTTTTGAGACGCAGCAATTTAGTTAGGATGCTGGGCAATGGTTTTCCTAAATGATTATGAGGGATGGTGGTGGGTGTATTGCTGGCGAGGGCATCCTTGAGGGTCTGCTCAATTGTTAGGGCTGCTCGATCGATATCAGCAGGGATTAGGTTAGAAGATTCGAGGATTTGCAAATTAGAAAACCTTTCGGCGACGTCTCTATTGACCGTTTTCCAGTTAGTCTTGGAGAAGTTCGGGACAGGACTGTGTGAGTAGAGCAGTTCGAAGGAGGGAACTTTGATCGAAGTGTGAACGGAACCATGGTCAGAGGGAAAGAGGAAGGATACAGTGAGGAGGCCCGTTGAGTAGACATCAGCCGACTTGAGAAAGAAGTCAATTGTTGAACGCGTCGAGTTGGTGACACGAGTTGGCTGCAGTGGACTGTCGATATACATATATGGGTGAGATGAGAGGAGGTCCAAAAGTTGGCGCCCGTATTTGTTATTCTTTATGTCGTTGAATGCTTTATGCCGAGCGTTCCAGTCTCCACCGAATATGAATGGTGCGGAGAGAGACTGTCTGATTATTTGAGATATGTCAGAGTCAGGAAAGTCTGGTTCTCGTGTTGGGTGGATGTAAACGGATGTTATTATGATTACTTTTTTGTTTTCACAAAAAAGTTTAACTGCCGTGTATTCAATATTGAAAACATTGGCGAACCTGATTTCGGTGAATTGAAGTTTATTATTTATTAGGATGCCGGTACCTCCATGGGATCCAGTAGTTCTGGGGTTGGAAATAAATGTATAATTGGGGATGTTTACTCGGGAGTTGGACTTAAGCCACGTTTCTGAGAGGAGAAGGATGTCTGGGGAGACCTCCGGGTATTTCTTTACCATTCCTTTATAAAGGAAAACCCATCGAGATTTGTATCTCAAAAGTGTACAATTTCGTACAAAAATCCCGATTTTGTTATGCTGAGCGAGATGCTCAGTGTTTACTTTAGATAAGAATTCAATTTCTTGAATTCTTACGAAACTATTTCGCAGATGTCGATATGTATCTGGTTTTGGTTTTCTGTTTGTTTTTCTCAATGGAAAATTTCCAGATAGAGATAATGATCTCTGAATTTTGGTTTTCGTTGATGTCCTGGGGCGAATGTAGAACAATAAACGAATATTGGATTCGTTTATTGTGAATTTTAATTTTAATTTTGATTTTGGATTTAATTATGCCGTGGGGGCAAATGTTAGGCAATAAACGAATGTTTGATTCGTTTATTGCGAATTTTGAATCATGTTTGGGTTTTTTCGGGTTTTGATAGGATTTTGGGTTTTAGGGTAATGTCGCTGGGATTTGGATGTAGGAATGGGGGAAAAAGGTGGTAGGGCTTTTTGGAGCACTACATTGTCACATATTAAATCAAGAGTTAGGTATGAGAAAGCTGTCCGCGCGTTGGGTGCCGCGTTTGCTCACGTTACACCAAAAAAGTGTTCGACTGAACATTTCCAACGCTCTGTTGGTACAGTTTAGGTGCAATAAATCCGAGTTTTGGCGCCGATTAATTACTGTCGATGAAACTTGGATACACCATTATACGCCGGAAACAAAAATACAGTCAAAACAGTGGACTGCAAAGAGGGCGTGGTGAACACCACTACTTACCTTCCCACCATTTATTAAGAAACTGCTTCCTATAGCGCTAAAAACCCTGGAAAACATTTACTTACCTTTCCATGGTTCACTCAAACTTTCTCCTAAAGTATCTAAAGCACCAAACAGGTACTTTTCCTAAGGGCATGGTTACATGAAACGCACCATGTTCCTTAAAAGCAATTCGGTTGCACCACCAAGCAACCGCCATAACTCGAACCATTACAGTGCACATATCTCCGAGTGAATTCTGTCGCACGCATGCAGGAGATATTCCTTCTTTCATTTTTACATACAAGCACATCGGTCGGTAAACCGATCGACAAGCAAAGGCATTAGCATTCCTATAAGCATTTCCCCCAGGGGCATGCCTGCATACAACGCAGCATGTTCCTGAAATTCAATTCGGTTACGACATTACGTAACCGACATAAATCCTCGAACTTGTCCATGCACACAAGAAGAAAGTATTTTTCCCATACACGTGCATGGCAAGTCATATCAGCAGACCCATCGGCCGATCGTTCAATCTGCACTAGCATACCGCCCTATAGT
Organism: Microdon myrmicae; assembly: GCA_963931805.1. Classification (NCBI taxonomy): domain Eukaryota; kingdom Metazoa; phylum Arthropoda; class Insecta; order Diptera; family Syrphidae; genus Microdon; species Microdon myrmicae. The sequence goes on from OZ007501.1 coordinate 61,569,612, forward strand.
CGGGCACAATAATCACTACACGGAGTCGAGACATAGCCACCGACGAGGTTGGTTATAAGTGGGTCAAGCTACACCCCCGTGAGTTTAGTAACGAAGCGACACAGAGTGTTTTATCGAGTCAGAGTCGGGTCCTTTTTTATAAGCTAAATCACTTTTTGTGTTAACGGCAGACATAGGAAGCTCCAAGACGTTTATCAATACAATCCGTGTGTGTAATACAATTCAGTGAAGTTGTAATCCTTATTTAGTTAAAAAATGCCATCGGCGATGAACAATAATCTTGTAACAAATATACATGTAACCTTAAAACTACTTATAAATAAAACCGTCAATAAATAACAAGTTCCAGTGCTTTTAATTATACCACTTTTGTTTGTGTGCGGTTTGCTGTGTTGCTCATAGTTTGGCCCAGTGAGCTATTATATTGAGAACAGGTTTCGGCGATTCCTTTAGTGATGATGGGAATCTTCGTAGAACCCATGCCAAAGCAAGCACAAAGGCGAAGATATATCCCATAAGGGAATCGGCTCCAAAAAAAGCAAAAACTGTTTTTTTGGCTGGGAAAGTGATGGCGACTGTTTTTTTGGGATAGTCATGGAGTTATGTTAATTGATTATCTTCAAAAAGGTAAAAACATTACAGGAGCATACTGAGCATCATAACTTGTCCAACTGAAGGCAGAAATTGCGGAAAAACGGCCACATTTGCAGAAAAAGAAACATCTTGTTTCACCAAGTCAATGCGCCGTCTCACACTCACACCTCAGTGGTTGCCATGGCGAAAATCCACGTATTGCGGTTTGAACTGCCTGACCAGCCGCCTTACTCTAGCCCCAAGTGACTTCTTTTTGTTCCCTAATCTAAAAATTGCGCTCGGACGACAAATATGTATATATATAAGGTGGCGCAAAATTAATCACCCTATAATAATTTAATATATTTAATATAATTTTTGCAAATGGCGTCGTACGTCAATCATATTTGACATTTGTGAACTCGACAGCTGCAGTACACAAACTGACAAGTATTACGGACCTTGCGTCCATGTCCTCGCCCAACACCCACTAATTCCCGCAAATTTCCCCGCTCTGTCTATAAAGGGAAGAAAAATCGTCAAGTAGCTAATTTGCATAAACTACTTTATGCAAATTCTAATTCGCAGTAAAAAATTATAAAAAAATGCGTTGGCGCTGGATAAAAAATTATAAATGTCAACGGCAAAAAAAAAGTGATTCATTCGTTGTAAAACTGTGATACCAAACACGAGGGACAAATTGAAAAAGAAATTATTAGGTTCGATTTTCCGAGAGCTAAGATCAAAAGCAACATAAATAAGAAAATTGGAAATACTAAGCAAAAGACTTTAAAGAAAATCAATACTGGGATCAAATTGACGCGAACTGGCTACTATAAAAGCATTATAGGAAATTTATTAAAGATCCCCAACCAGCATAAAAGGATAATCAAGAACCAACAATTAAGCTGAACAGGGGAGCACAACCTCAACGCCCCCTACAACCCGCCACCAGGGACCAGACCAGCGACAGCGACCGCTCCACGGCCGACCAAGTAAGTCAAATTCTTACTTCTATTACAATATTTAAATATATCACTATATTATATTAAATTGTTTAATAATATCACACAACACAAGCAATGGAGCATTATACTCCACAAGAGCGTGGGATAATTGTGTCGATTTTTTGACCAATAATCGGTCGGTGGTGTTAGCGCAGCGTGAATTTCGAAGTCGATTTCCTAATCGTGTCGCGCCAACTGGGCAACCATTCCGGTGATTACCTACTCGATTCGAACATACTGGAACTACAGGAGACCATGCAGGGCGTGGCCGCCACCGGACTAGTCGTTCGGCCGATAATATCGCGGCTGTGGCTGCCGATGTCGCTGAGAACGAACAAATATCAACCATACGACGGGCCACGCAATTGGGCATCACCAGACGGACCCTACAGCGAATTTTAGTTAAAGACTTACACATCTTCCCGTACAAAGTGCAAACAGTGCATCAGTTAATGCCTGCCGGCTGTGTGAATTACTGTCAACCCATCCTTAATCTCAACAACGAAGAGGATGATTTTGTGTGGAAAATCATCATGAGGGACGAGGCGCATTTCCACTTAAGCGGATACGTCCATAAGCACAATCTTCATTTCTGGGGCACAGAAAATCCGCGTGTGATGCACGAAGAGCTATTACATCCACTCAAAGCTACTGTGTGGTGCAGCGTATATATATATATTGTTATGAATGCTGCGAATCCTTCGCAGAACAAAATATTCATATGAAAAATATGATACAAAAGAAATATCCGCTTGGTCATGAAATGTTCAAAGTCCTAACCCTGTATCCATCCAAAAAAATATTCACTTAGTTCGCAAAATATTCCTATGAAAAAATATGATACAAAAAGAGGCATTTGCTTAATCCACAAAAATATTACGGGCCCCATAGTTTGCGCGATCCATGGGGGACATTCTGCTTGGCTCACAAAAATGACCAGGCATGCGATCAGTGTATTCGAGTTCCATGGTGCCGAATAGCGGTTTCCGTTTTACACATTGTGCAGGCGCAACGTATGCAGAAACCCGAGCCCCATGAGAGTTGGCGACGACATGTTTCTGCATACTAAGCAGGAAAAATGCGCTGAGATAGTCAGCTAGGAAAGAGAAGCCAAGTGGAGGCGAAAGAAAAATTATTAGGATATTCAGACTGAGTTTGACCACCGACTACGCAGTACGTTTTAAATAAAAGATATGAAAGAAAAGTGTTAAGATAGAAAGATAAACTACAATTACGGTGTAAATAAAATTATTAAGTTACAATTACGTTTTAAATAAAAGATATGAAAGAAAAGTGTTAAGATAGAAAGATAAACTACAATTACGGTGTAAATAAAAATATTAAGTTACAATTACGTTTTAAATAAAAGATATGAAAGAAAAGTGTTAAGATAAAAAGATAAACTACAATTACGGTGTAAATAAAAATATTAAGTTACAATTACGTTTTAAATAAAAGATATGAAAGAAAAGTGTTAAGATAGAAAGATAAACTACAATTACGGTGTAAATAAAATTATTAAGTTACAATTACGTTTTAAATAAAAGATATGAAAGAAAAGTGTTAAGATAGAAAGATAAACTACAATTACGGTGTAAATAAAATTATTAAGTTACAATTATGTTTTAAATAAAAGACATGTAAGAAAATCGTTAGATTAAAAGACAAACTATAATTACGGTGTAAATAAAATGATTAAGTTACAATTACGTTTTAAATAAAAGATATGAAGGAAAATCGTTAGATTAAAAGACAAACTATAATTACGGTGTAAATAAAATTATTAAGTTACAATTACGTTTTAAATAAAAGATATGAAAGAAAAGTGTTAAGATAGAAAGATAAACTACAATTACGGTGTAAATAAAATTATTAAAGGAAAATTATTAAGATTAAAAACAATTAATACATAAAGGAAAATTATTGATATTAAGAACAAATTTTAATTACGGTGTAAATAAGTATCAAAATAAAGAAATTACCAAGCCGAGTTATCGGACCCTCAAGAAAATTTTTTTAATTTTTCCCCCATTCTCCGTGTGCCCTCCGAATAATTGACCTAAAGGTAACGCCAGAGGGTTTTCCCGCAACCTATATCTAGCCTGAGGGTCCATCAGTGCCTAATACGAAGGTGTATAGCCGGTCCAGGCATAACAATATATATATATACACATATATATATATATATATAGATTATATATATATATATATATATATATATATATATATATATATATATAGTTGTGGCGAACTAATTAAGAACGATACTAGAAATTTTGTTTACAATAATTTTATATTAAAATTCTTTGCTATAAACAGTTTTTAAAATGTTTTTATATATGTATTTTAGTATATTAATTAAAATATAAATAAGATTTACAAGAAAATAACAAAAAAACATAAAATTAGATTCCAACAGTTTCGTAAAACAAAATTAGCTGGCGATCCAATTAAGAACGATTGATTTTTAGTCCAAATTTGATGTCTTAGCTTAGTATTTTCTAGGAAAACGTTTGTTTTTAATCACTGCCAGGCGGTGTAAGTTGAGCATTGAAGCAGTAAGGACCTGACATTTATTCGTTGTTATGTTTTGCCAAGCTGCTTTAGCAATCTCATACAATTCATTTAAGTTACTTATTTTATGCTTGTTTACTTCCCTTTTTAATTCGTTCCAGAGGTTTTCTATTGGGTTTAGGTCCGGGCTACATGAAGGCCAATCGATGACATCCACGGATTTATTAGAAAACCATGTTCTCTTTGCTCTCGTTGCTCTCGCGGTATGCTTAGGGTCATTGTCCTGCTTAAATGTCCATGCCACGGGCAATTCTCCATCTGCATAGGGCAGCATTACATCTTCAAGGACATTAATGTAGCTTTGGGCGTTCATTATACCTTCTATGCGATGTAACGGACCGGTTCCTTTGTATGACATACAACTCCATAGCATGATACTTCCTCCTCCATGTTTGGGGGTGACAGTGGTGTATTTAGGGTTGAATGCTTGATTTTTTGGCCATCGAACATATTGCTTTCCATCGGAACCGACTCTGTTGATTTTTGTTTCATCACTCCACAATATTTTTTCCCACTGTGAGATGTTCCAATTCTCATGTTCCCTGGCAAAAGCTAACCTAGCCTGTGGGGAGGAAGTATGTGCCAGACACGGGCACTAGGTTCACTTCCTCCGCCATCATAAATTGTTCCACCGACGAGCACTAAACAATTCCGTCGGAGCAAAGGAACGAAACGTCGCCACGTTCGTCCACCACCGGGAGTAAAGGAAAATCATAAACACACTGGAAGAGAACCACAAGCGAAACTCCACAACGCAACGTTCACGAATTGTTCGAAAGAGGAAAAGAAAGTTCACACAAACACTCAGGAAACTCCAGCGAAGGATAATAAAACGCTCCGTTTTGATTTAATTAATCCGTTTATTTATCTCACTTTTGCTAACTTTAACACGATTGCCAACACGTCTGCGATTCGATACGTTCACAACTTTACGAAAATACTTAAAAACTAATACCCACACGACTCTGGGTATGTATTTAGGCGTCTCCGCTGCCGGCGGAGGGCGGGAGTGACGCGTGACCGTGGTGGTCAGCGGGTGGGGTAAGACTCGGCGATATCTTGCTCATGCAGAGCTCACTCGCTGATCGCGAACATGGTGGTATGTGTGCATGGTTCTTTCATGGATGAGAACGAACCTAGAACAAAGAAAGGGCATAAAGTGCACTCATAGGATACGATTTCGGACCGAACTCGTCGGATGCTAATGGGATTTTTGTTGGACATGTGCGTCGCGGCTAAACAAAGAGACGACGATGCGATGTGGAAATGTGCTAATTGGTTTTAGCTAGGTTACTGGGAAATGGTGTTTATGGCATCGCTAAGGGTAGGTATTGAATTCCTATTTGCATTTGTTTATGCTGTAGGATTTAATTGATGCCAAGAGACGCGGAAAGCGTATTTGCTTTGGTCCCTTGGGTGTAAGTCGCCAGCCAATGTGTATGTAGGGAACATTGTTGTACACATGGCGAGGCTGGGAAAATAGACGGCGCAATATTTATGGTCCCTGTCACGACGGTTACATTATATGCAAATCGAATCATTTTGTTTACACGAATTTCTCTGGTACCGAAGGTGGCGAATTGGTTTGGTATTCCAGATAAGTAAAGCAAGAAATCTTACGGAAAACTGTATGCGAAGAGATGCATGAAAAGGTAAGTTTTCTTTACAGGGACTTTTTAAGATCATAGATTTGATCTATATGATGCGTGAAGCATTTTCAGGTGCTAATGCTGTTGCATAAGCGAAGTTAGGAAATTGGCTGAATGTTATGGGGGTTTTACGGTAAGTAGACAGTGGGGTTTGGCTGAACCGCCACAAGCCTTTCGGGTTTTTAATGATAGCAATGGTTTATTTTTTCTAGCCGATCATCCAAAAAGCTGACTCTCAGTCAATCGCTCTCTAAGAGAGCGTGCTGAAAGTGCATTTGGGTCCTCGCCGAAAACTTCCTTTCGTATTTCTTTTGAACTCATAAATGAATTTTTTTTTTTTGCAGCTCGAACAATTAGCCTATCTTGGGCTTCAGTCGTTTTAGGAGATCTTCTCCGTCTTGCTACGAGTTCTGTGGTTTTATGTTTTTCTACATATTTTATAGCATTAAATTCCATTGTTTTAGAGCAATTAAGCTTTTTTGAAATTTCTTTATACGACAATCTTTCATTTTTCGAAGATTTATTATCGCTTCTCTCATGTTTTTTGTACAGTTTTTTTTCTTTCCCATATCTCGTTCAAAAGCCTTAAAAGAAAGCAAGAACTTATAATTCCGTTTACTTTCAAACAAATTATTATATTTATAATAAATATTTACGTTTAAAACGAAATTATACAAAAAGAAACAAATCGTTCTTAATTATATCGCCAATTGAAAGAGGAGAAATTTGACTTAAGAACCAATTTAATCCAATGCACACGTGCAATAACTTTGGTAATTGCTGTTTTACGTGAGAATAGAGATGAAGGAATAGCGGTACTTTTCATGATGGTTGTCATCTCTCATAATTGATGCGACGGTGTTACCAGGAGCTGCTAAAATCGTTCTTAATTAGTTCGCCACAACTGTATATATAGTATATTCATTCATAGAATTAACGATATATATATATATATATATTTATTAATTAATAGAATTAATGATTAAATATACACAAGAATACAAATTCGAGGTCACGTGTAGCAAGTATGAGTTTGGATACAGATATCAAAAAACCCAAAATCACCACCTGTAATTCTATTTCGAAAATTTTGATCACATAATCTTTATTTTTTGTTTGTTTAAATTGTTGATTATTTAAGACAACGATTGCAGAACTATGTCTGTGAGTAACCTGCTCTTAAGGTTACACATTCGACAATCTGTACGATAATTGGTATCGCGTGCCCGTGGCAGTGTTATTTTAATAGATTTCCACACTCGAGCTTTCATAGAATGGATTTTAGTGATATCGTATCAAGTAAAAGATAATAAAAAGATTTGTAAATGCGAATAAGATAATGCGATTGCAAGGCTCGTTATTTGCCGTTTAAATACGAATCCCATGTTTGTTATTATGGGAACCTACAAAGCGATTTAACTCCCAAGCCGTGGCATATTGTATGCTCCAGCGCCCGTACTTTCTATCTTCTCAATTCGGGAGGTGTAAAACAGGTGTAAAATGTAATGGGTGTAAAATCGAAGGCAAATGATTAGATGCATATCTGGAATAACGCTATTAATTACAATATACTGGCGTACGAAACTTGAAGGTGGGGTTTGAATTTTTTTTATGTCAATTATAATTATACAATTAGAGATGCTTTATGGTTTGTTTTAACTTAGCAATAACAAACGTGTTATAAAACGTGCCATTTTACAAAATTTTCTACACGCTATGGAATTTGATAACCAATTATAAAGTTAATAAAATAATTATTTACTTTTTTTCATATAATATTATAGCCCCCATAAAAACTTCCTGAAAGTAATTTAATGCTTTCCAATTGCTTTAACGATTCAAAGTCGTAAATTTAACATATGTGCGATTTCGCTTAATGGAAGCAATGGAGCAGGAAATTAACTTATGAGAGTCGGTTAGTGGGAAACGCTCTGCTTCAATCCTTACCGTCATTTCCAGGCGATGCTTGTTGACAATCTGAAGGAGTAATCAGTCTCCATGTGATTTTGGATCAAGGCTAACAAAAGAAGGAGCTTCATTATAGCCCTAATGGTGTACCCATATGCACGGTCCAATTAAGCAGCAGAATGTTATACTAGACGGTTGAGAGCAATGGTTGTTGCCGAGCTTAGGACCGGGTGAACAAATCGTCAGCGATTTGCCAGAATCAAGGGGTGATAAGATAATCAGCTTTATTGGTGATAGCATATTAATTTCTTTTCTTTCGAAATATCGAGCTCACACTAGTTGAAATCCAATCACGTCCTAAATCTAAATGTGGACAAGATCCTAAAAATGCATCGTCAAGGAAGGTATGAATGTGCTTGATATCACAGTCGGTGTCGGAATTCGTCGTTTGCCTTAAAAAATTGTCCAAAGCTAAAAGATATTTGACCTCGAGTCAGTTTCTTCTTAAATTGGACCCCCAGTCGTTCACATAGTTGGAGATCTGATCCTAAGTATACTTTTGATGTACCTACCCTAGACTACAGACGCTGTTACGTCGAAGGTGCATGGTTGACCTTTGTCTTTTGTAGGAAATCTCGCATCTTGGTCAATAAAGGCTCTTAATTGAACGCTATGGTTCATACAGCTATAGTGAAGCCGCGAGAGTCGGCCCTGAGTCGACCCTGATCCGGAGGAACTCATGGACTATGCATTCAGCCGACCATAGAATAAGATAACCGAAAATGTTCATTTGAAAAGGACACCTTAGTACCTTTGGACTGGCATCCATTCACAACGATGATTAATATGGGTGGATTTTGGTTTCTTTTATTGGGCAGCACGTTGAAAATCATAGACGGCTTCATAAGCTGCCTCACCGAAGACGTACTGCCGAGTATAAAGAATACTAGTTCGCACCAAGGGTGACATATGAACATAATTTTGATAAAAGGGCTGGATGCCAAACTCTGTCGAAGGCTTTCGAGATATCCAGTGCAACAACCATGCTTTCTCCGAAGTTGTGAGTGGAGTGGCTCCACTTTTCGGTAAGGTACGCCATCAAATCCCCTGTGGACCTGTTGCTACGAAAGCCACATTGGCGGTCATTCAGGAGGACATATTATCCAGATATTTCGAAAGTTGACGGTTGATAAGTGATTCCATTACTTTGGTGAGAATAGAAGTTAGTGCTATTTGTCGATAAGAAGAAAGAGATGATTTGTCGCCCCTTTTGGGAATTGGCTGAATGTTCGCTGTCCTCCATCTATTTGGGAAACGGCCAGTAGCATAAAACAAATAGAAGAGTTTCCTCAGTGGTTTAGCGAGTGAAGAGGAACATCTCTTCAAGAGGATTGGAGGAATGCCATCCGAACCAGCGGATTTGTTTGCGTTTAGCTCTTTGAGTGCGCGGGCAACAGTACGCGTTCGGAAATGAATCTGGCCCATGGTGTGCTGCTTATACTCAAGTTGAAGCGGAACTGATGTGGTATCAGGCAGCGTTGAGTTGGCTGCAAAATGTGCAGCAAGTAGATTCACTTTCTCTATTGCACTGGTGACTGGTCTGGGATCAATCATAAGCGATGAAGAAAGTGAGTTTTGAATGTTTTTCACGAATGCCCAGAAGTTTCTACTACCTGTAGGAGAGTGTAGTATTTTTTGTCTCACTCTCTGGCCATGCAAAAACTTGGCGCGTTGAATATACGCATTGCAGTCATTCCTATCTCTCTTAAATCTTTTCCGATTTTCCCCAGTAGACAAGATCCTAAAAATGTATCGTCAAGGAAGGTATGAATGTGCTTGATATCACAGTCGGTGTCGGAATTCGTCGTTTGCCTTAAAAAATTGTCCAAAGCTAAAAGATATTTGACCTCGAGTCAGTTTCTTCTTAAATTGGACCCCCAGTCGTTCACATAGTTGGAGATCTGATCCTAAGTATACTTTTGATGTACCTACCCTAGACTACAGACGCTGTTACGTCGAAGGTGCATGGTTGACCTTTGTCTTTTGTAGGAAATCTCGCATCTTGGTCAATAAAGGCTCTTAATTGAACGCTATGGTTCATGCAGCTATAGTGAAGCCGCGAGAGTCGGCCCTGAGTCGACCCTGATCCGGAGGAACTCATGGACTATGCATTCAGCCGACCATGGAATAAGATAACCGAAAATGTTCATTTGAAAAGGACACCTTAGTACCTTTGGACTGGCATCCATTCACAACGATGATTAATATGGGTGGATTTTGGTTTCTTTTATTGAGCAGCACGTTGAAAATCATAGACGGCTTCATAAGCTGCCTCACCGAAGACGTACTGCCGAGTATAAAGAATACTAGTTCGCACCAAGGGTGACAGAGTCTAGACGGTACTACTGCGGTCTCAAAGCGAGAGCACGACCTGCAGATAGTTCTTCTGTGAAGGTATAGCGTTTGAAATAATAGAGAAGAAGATCGTGTGATTCTAACTGACGCTATGACAGCTCGAATCACGAAAAAAAATTTACCTAAGCGTTACACACCAGGCTACTGACTGTGTTTAGAATTTGATTTCCAAACTCGACTATATTCCACTGGTGTGAATTATTTTTTTGTTATTTATCCCTTGGTATACGGTTCTGATGTATTTTTCTTATTCGATTTTTTTTCGTTCGGTGTTCTTCACTATTTTTGCTTGCTTGTGAATTGTGTGTATCTGTTAGAATCGCTACACACTCCCGCCGCAGTAACTTCGTTACGATCAGATTCGTATGCGGACGACAGACGAACGAGAGAGAAACGAGAAAACGTCGGAGGCTGGGCTCTATGCGAAAGTCGTGACCGTGTGTGAAGTTCTGCTTTACTATGGGAAGTGTATGCTGTGTGTACAAGATCACGTCGGGGTCACCAATTATAGCGTCTTAAATAATAGTGAAGAAGATCGTGTGATTCGAACTGACGCTATGACAGCTCGAATCACGAAAAAAATTTTACCTATGCGTTACACACCAGGCTACTGACCGTGTTTAGAATTTGATTTCCAAACTCGAGTATATTCCACTGGTGTGAATTATTTTTTTGTTATTTATCCCTTGGTATACGGTTCTGATGTATTTTTCTTATTCGATTTTTTTTCGTTCGGTGTTCTTCACTATTTTTGCTTGCTTGTGAATTGTGTGTATCTGTTAGAATCGCTACAAAGGGGCAATGAGAGCAAGATGTTGAAAATGTCCCACGCCCCGCAGCTCAGAGAACTGAAAAAGACTTGCTATAGCAAGGAGAAAGAACCAGCTCAATTCCACGACTCGAAGCTTGGGATTACACAGAACGAGATTGTGGCGAAGATCTCCTATGAAACCAAGTTGCAAGAAGACACGAGGCGTAAGGCTACCGAAGAGGTGTTCGCGATGCGTCTGGAAAGCTCCCAACTTGACATTAAGGTCTCTGCGATAAAACTCAAGCGAGAAAACGCCATCAGGGTCATCACATTTTCTTTTGCTCTTCCGATAGCTGAGGACGAGGGCAAGAACGAGTAGTTGGCGCTCTTTGCCGGCAGGGTATGCGCGTGGTGTACTTCGCCAAAGACAGGCGGCCGACTGGAACTCCACTGTTAGGACAAAGCACAGAAAGGCCGCCAAATTCGGCATCAAGCTAGACCTGCTTGGCGTGGCCTGAAGGTACCCCTACTCTATAAGGTCAAGTTTTTCAAACTGCTGATCGATGGGGAGTCAGAGCACGGATAACGCTTACTAAAGGACAAAATCGACGCAAAGAGATGCTTGACTTCCACGGAGAAATTATTTGTCTGGAGGGCTGGGCATGGGCGGAATCCACGAAGCGCCCTGCACCCTACTGGTGCATAACGCGTCGTTTACCTATGTACAGTCTTTCAAGTCTACTTAAGATATGATTGATATTTTATTAACTTTTCCGGATTCTAATAATGTATAGTCACGATCTTCGCCTTTCGAAGTCGGACGTCACTTTTCTTACTTAACTCAGTACATACCGGCCAAAAAATAAGACCATCTTGAGAGGCTAAAGCGGCGGAGTCGACAAAAGACGGGGTTCCCCAATCCTCCAAACTTCGGGCCGACTAAAGACCTCTCAGCCGAAAGGACTATAGTAAATGACATCTCAAAACAACGGCAAGCTTACATAGATTTAGCTTTTCTTAGGTTAGGGTACTGTTAAATAAGTTTTAAAAATAATATTAAAAAAAATTAGGTTAAGTTAGTGAAGCAAGTTTGATTAGGTATAAAAGAAAAATAATACGTTTTTTTTTCTAAATTTTCTTTGATTGATAAATTATTAATGAAGATTGTAATTAAAATTAAATAAACAAAGCCGAAAGGCAACAATACATGACAATAGTCACCCCAAATTTAGCTTAGAGTGTCCGCAGGGGTTCAGTAAGCTAGAATATACGAGTGTGAGTCAAATATAAACGATAAATTTACTTCTTGTTTAGCAACAAGTTGCGAGCTAGATAATCTTGTTCGTGACTGTTGTTTGGTTTATGAAGAGTAGGGGAACCGGTTTGGCTAGTGGTCGCGCTCGAATTTGTAGTCAGTGCAGCCATGAGCGAGCAAGAGGTGCATACGTCTGTTGTGCAACGGATTATTATAATATTATAATGCTATAATATATTATAATAATATTATAAAATGTTTAATAAATGGAGGCGTTAAACCCTCGGACATTTTTTCTCGATTGACGGTACAGTTTGGTAATGATACACTATCTCAGAATCGTGTGTAAACATGGGCGAGAACGTATAGAAAATGATAGTCATGATCGACGTCAAGGACAAGTCGTACAGATGACAACAACCGTGCCGTTCGCGAGCTTCACGAACAACGAACAGTGAATGCAGCTTACTGCTGTCAGTTGTTACAGTCGGGAAAAGCCACATATTGAAATAAATGACGAGATATGCTCATTCGAGATGTCATCCTTCTTCATGACATCGCCAGGGCTCACACCGCATCCTTGGCAAGGGATACATTGGAAGAAAGGGGCTAGGAAACCCCCGAACACCCTCATACAAAATACCTACTGCAGGGGCTGAAAAGTACCGGGACTTTTCAATAGGCAGCGCCAGTTGAAAATCAACATGACTCATTTCGATAGGCTCATTTGTCGCTAGTTTATGTATGACGTTTTGTGACATTTCGTCTATTCGTTTACCAGCGTGAAAAAAAAATCGAATAACAGGAATATCGCATGTTGATCAAACATTGTTTTTTGATGAGAAAAACTTCTGAACAATCATTGTAATGGTTTTAGGAATCCAAGAAGTAACCAACGTCTGCTCCTTCGAGAACAACAGTTTATTGGTGGTTTACTGAATTTAAAACGCGTCGTACAAGCACCAAAGACGCGCTTCGCTCAGAAAGGTTAAAAGAGGTTACGATTGCGTAAATCGTTAAGCAAGTGCGTCGAATCGTTTTGAGTGATCGTAAATTGAAGTTGCACGAGTTGGCCGCGGGCATCTCAAAAGACCGGGCATGGTATATTTTGCACGATCTTTTGGGGATGAAAAAGCTATTGGGGCGATGGGTGCCGCGTTTGCTGAAAGTCGGCCAAAAAAGTAGCACGATGATGTTTCGACGACCGGTTTTGCGTTGTTACAGTAATCGAACGGACTTTTTTTCGACGTTTTGTGACAATGGATGAAAGGTGGACCCAATACCATACACCTGAATCCAATATGCACTCTGCGGAGTGGCTGGAAAGCCTCGAAAACCGACCAAGGCGGCTAAAAGACAAACACTCGGTCGGGAAAGTTATGCCCCCCCTCATTGGGGGGGATGCGCATCGCCTAATCTTCATCGATTACGTGCAGAAGGGAAGATCAGTCACAGACGAGTATTATGCAGCGTTATCGAAAAAACTGAACAACGAAATAAAGAAAAAACGGGCCCAAATGTCGAAAAAAGTTCTGCAGCTTCACGATTACGTACCGTCACACACGTCCTTGAAAGCGATGACCAAATTGTACCAATTACGATGTGAATTTGTTGTTCACGAAACGTATTCTCCAGACTTGGCCCTCAGCGACTATTATTTATTTCCAATCCTCAAGCTGTGTCTCCAGGGAAAGGGCTTCAGACCGAATTAGGAAGTCATCGCCGAAACCAGGGCGTATTTCGAAGGCTTGGGTGCTTCGTAATACGGAAAAGGCATCAACATATTGAAAAACGGCAATGTATCGCCCTCGAAGGCAACTATGTTGAGGAAGAAATATAATTTTACCCGAAACAAAAACGCCTGTTTTCATTAAAAATCCCGAAACTTTTCAGCATATGTCTCGTTTTTATAGATATTACTACGGAGAGTGTTCTTTCCACATTTGTGATATCAATGTAAGGAATTCGGTCTATTTGGGCCCAAGAAGGCAATCCGATACGTTCCATCAAATCCCAATTCATTTATCAACGACCCGTACGTCTCTATAACCAAAATCATTTTATCAGGGAATGTGAAAGCTGTGATACTACATAAGTACTTCCGTATACTTTTTTTTTTACACTAACGCGCGCACAAAAGAGGATTTTGAAGTACCCTTAAATGTCAGAGCACAGTGCGAGCGGATGGAGAGGAAGTGGACAAGGAAAGGAGGTGTAGGTGTATATTGGTCTTGAACGTGTAGACATCACAATGCCCAGGAAACACATGATCACGCAGAACATTCGCCATTCGTGTGGTTCGGCTAAAGAATGACTGTATGTTTATTTGTGCGCCTAAAGTCCAATTTCAACGTGAACTGATGCGCATTCACAGATTGACGGGTATCGCGGGAAAATGTCTGAAGGAGCGGAACACATTCAGCAAATTCAGTTGAGCAACGACCGTGGTAATACCTACAGAAAAGAAATAGGCATGATACGATGCGCCTGTGTTCTAACGGAGGAATTGATCGACTTACGGCTGGGTCCCCAATAAGTTTCACAGCTCGTTTTTGCATCCTGTCGAGCACGTGTAGTGCAGTTCTGGATGCCTCTGACTAAATATGGGAGTTGAACTCAATTTTTGGACGAATATACGCCCTGTAAATAGTGACCAGGTTGGATGGAGTGAAGTATCTTTTGCATCTCTTAAGGAATCCCATACATTTGGCTGCACTTTCCGCAGCTTCAAATATGTGGTCATTCCAGTTAAGAGTCGAATTAATTCGAGTGCCGAGGATTGATGATTCCTTGGCTTCGTCGATGCAAGTGCCGTTCATAGACAATATATTTACTTGGGGTTCACCTTTGACGACAAGAGGCAGCACTGAGTTTTTAAGGCATTGAACTCTACTCGGTTAGATAATCCCCACTGATATATCTTGTTGAGGTCGGAATTCAATGTATCAAGCGTAAGTTGCTGGTTGGTAATGACATTCGAACAGTGTGGACGGGAGTGTTCGTATGAGTGCTATCATCAGCAAACGAGTGAATTGGGTTGTGAGTAATTGACAAGAGATCATTTATAAAGACGAGGAAGAGAGTGGGTGAGAGTACCGAACCCTGGGGAACACCTGCATTAATTTGATGGGAGACCGATTTGACACCATCAAGAACCACTTGGATTGAACAGCCAGAAAGATAGTCTCTTATCAATTGGATCACGGAATTGTCCACTCCATATGAACATAATTTTGATAAAAGGGCTGGATGCCAAACTCTGTCGAAGGCTTTCGAGATATCCAGTGCAACAACCATGCTTTCTCCGAAGTTGTGAGTGGAGTGGCTCCACTTTTCGGTAAGGTACGCCATCAAATCTCCTGTGGACCTGTTGCTACGAAAGCCATATTGGCGGTCATTCAGGAGGACATATTATCCAGATATTTCGAAAGTTGACGGTTGATAAGTGATTCCATTACTTTGGAGAGAATAGAAGTTAGTGCTATTTGTCGATAAGAAGAAAGAGATGATTTATCGCCCTTTTTGGGAATTGGCTGAATGTTCGCTGTCCTCCATCTATTTGGGAAACGGCCAGTAGCATAAAACAAATAGAAGAGTTTCCTCAGTGGTTTAGCGAGTGAAGAGGAACATCTCTTCAAGAGGATTGGAGGAATGCCATCTGAACCAGCGGATTTGTTTGCGTTTAGCTCTTTGAGTGCGCGGGCAACAGTACGCGTTCGGAAATGAATCTGGCCCATGGTGTGCTGCTTATACTCAAGTTGAAGCGGAACTGATGTGGTATCAGGCAGCGTTGAGTTGGCTGCAAAATGTGCAGCAAGTAGATTCGCTTTCTCTATTGCACTGGTGACTGGTCTGGGATCAATCATAAGCGATGAAGAAAGTTAGTTTTGAATGTTTTTCACGAATGCTCAGAAGTTTCTACTACCTGTAGGAGAGTGTAGTATTTTTTGTCTCACTCTCTGGTCATGCAAAAACTTGGCGCGTTGAATATACGCATTGCAGTCATTCCTATCTCTCTTAAATCTTTTCCGATTTTCCCCAGTATTGTTTGATTTATACAACCGGAAGCTCAACTCTTTAGCCTTAATGACTTCTCTGCACCCAGAATCGAACCACATATTTCTCTTGGGTATGATACTCTTTACTCTGTGTGGAATAAAGGTTCGCACGCCAAGTAGAATCGTGTCTGTCAATGTGTCCGCTATAGAGTCAACATCGTTATTGAGGAAAAATAACGACCAATTTAACCTCCCAAAAAAGTCGTTCAGACCTTCCCAGTTGGCTTTCTCGTAGAGCCATACTGTTCTTTTGGGAGCTTTCTCATTAACGTTACTGTTGGTTAGAGGAAATTTAGCTGACACGACACAGTGGTCTGAAGTTCCCAAGGGCGAAGAAACGTCAATTGTGTATTTATTTGGGTGGGAGGTGAGAATCAGGTCCAGTGTGTTGGCGAAATTACCATATATATCTGGTACCTGTGTTGGCTCATTGATAAGTTGAGTTAAGCTATTTGAATCAGCAAAAAGCTGGATATATTGACCTTCGGGTGTTGTTGTTCCGGAGTGACGAAGCCACTGAGAATTATGCACATTAAAATCACCCGCAATAACGATTTCAGTGTGCGGATATAGGGTCAAGATCCTATCGATAAAATCAGACAGAGCATCAAATTCGTTAAAGGATGCATTTCTATCCAATTTTGGGCTTCTGTAAAGAAAGCAGTAATGTATGATTTGCTTACGAACGTCTAGTTTTAGCCACGAGAAATTAAATTCTGGGTTGGAACAGAGCCCATACTATGACAGAAGCTGATAAGCAATATCATTTCGTATGTATGTGGCTATACCACGATGTGGAAAGAACAGTGGCACTAAGGTATATCACGGTAGATTAAAATCGGAAATATCTGTATTAGTAATTACCTGGGTTTCGCTAAGTGCAAGGATAGTTGGATTCTAGCTAGAAACATGGGCAGACACAGAAGAGAAATTGCATCTCAAGCCGCGAATGTTACACAAATCAACGCGAAATTCCCGCTCCATTGAAAAGGCCCTACACAGAAAACCAATACCGCCTCGGGAAAGGATGCAAGTCGGGACCAGCAATAGATAAGCGAAAGCAACCACTATAGGTGCTATGCCCTTGTAGTAGGTGCCCTACTAGATTCGTGTCGAAATCCAGGTCACATCCCTTCCATGATGAACATTATGCCACTCAGATACAAAAAACTCTCCAAAGATAAATAATCAATCGAGAGTATACGCAGAGAGAGGCGCGAATAAAAGGAAATCAGTCACAAGGGATGGAAAGGGTAGAGAGTTTTCCCGCACTGCACATCACTCGCGTGTATATTCTCGCACTTTTCACAGCACTAAGCGCGTGTGCGGAGATCCGTTTGTTTGCATAGGATCGCACAGAAAACTCGGACGCGTGTGTGAAGATCCGTTTGTTTGTTTAGGATGTTACAGTAAGACTTCGCGCCCGAACCGATAGTGCAATTGGGTATCTTATGTGTATCTAAGAATCCCAAAACGGATTCCACAATTGATCCGATGGTACAAATCACGCGGCAGAAGCGCACGTGCTGTCTCGTTGGCGGTTTTCACGCGACCACAATTTGCATATGTTTAAAAACAATTCCAACTCCTATTTAAAAGCATCTCATGGCTCTAGTATCCCCTTTCTGGATAGAAGCATACAACGAACGAACTTAGGGCGATTTTTATTACACATTAACAAAAAAGGCTCCTTAAGGGGGTATTCTGGTCTAGACGCACGAACTTAACGCAATTTTTGAAGTGCTGTAATAAAAAAGCAATCAATATTTTTAGTATTGGTTTTTTTATAGGATGTTTATTAATATTTCAAGAATACAGTAAAAAAAATTGAAAGTAAAAAATTCAAAATTCAAAAAGTTAGCAGCTGATGAAGTGGGGGATCTCAAAAAGTTGGCACGCGACCATACCCACGATTCAACCCTCCTAGAAATCTGAAAAAAAAAAAGATTATTAATTTACAGAAATGCCTCTATCGTTGGAACTAAAAAGAGTTGAAAAAGAAATTTTTTTAACAAAATGGCGACTGCTTGAAAAAGAAATTTATTTTTGTACCACTTTTTTTTAGTTTTTCGAATTTTTAAAAAATAGTTAACATTGAAATTTGGGGATGAGGAGGATAGTTCATGCAATAGAAAAGCCTATAAAGAAGACATATACTAAATTCGGTTCATTAGAACTTGAGATACCATGTCAATAGACTTGAAAAAAGTGGTTTCGTGAAAAACGCGTTTAAAAATGTTAGGGTACAGTAGCTTCAAGTGACATAATACTGCTTCGCCAATTATTGGTATTTTAAAATTTCCTTTGGACAGCATATTCTTAAAAGTATAAGCTATAAGAAAATAAAAAAATAAAAAAATCGATTTTTTCAATATTCTAGACCAGGGGGCATTCTGCATTTTTTTTTTAGAGACTATAAGTTTTCAACCTGTATGTGCGCTGAAATGAAAAAATTCGAAAAACGGTGAGAATGCTCGTTTCCTACAAAGTAAAAGTTCTTCTTTTAGTATCCTTTAAGTATGGTTTAACAAGAAACGTGGGATTTACTGAAAATAAAATAAAAAAATGGTCGTTTACCAAAGTTAAACACTCGAAGACGATCGAAAACTTTATTATTAAAATGCTTCTGGAATTTTGGAAACTAGTTGACCAGAGTTCTGTAGAGTACTTTCTATCAAAAAAGTACAGGTAGTTGATCACTTAAAAAGTCATTATCAAAATCCTTTTTATCCCTAAATTGGCACAATTGTCTTCTTTTCTGGCCTGAATTTTAAGCGCCATCTGTCAATTCGTTTGTTTACAGAGCACATTTTCAGGAGTAGACTTCAGTTCTCGCAGCGAGTTCTCTTGTATGTCTTCTATCGAGTACCAAGACGTGATAATTTCAGAGAGAAAAGTCATAGCCCCTTGGGTTAATAAAATGAAACTTGTTTAGTTTTTGGCCTGAAATCTGTTCACAATGAAAGCACTGTAAGCGTCATTCTATTCTTAGTTAGACTTTGCGGCTGACGCGCTACATATTTTCTGTCCGCAAATTAACCCAAAGAATGTCGATACTCTTCAATGCCCAACAATTTACTTGCTTATTATTCCTTATTCTCACCTTGGGGCCAACACTTAGGGTTACCATTTCACGGTTACGTTGAAATTTCATCATTAATATGAGTTGATTCATGATATCGAATTACTTTACATTTCCATTTTCGTGGTTATGGTGATGTATAAAGTGTTCAATGAACTTTGATGGTAATTAATTATTTAACAATTCCGCAATTGTAATTGTGACGAAATGCAAAATGTATTATTTCCGGTCCCAGGCTTATCGTAGTTTAATTCATTTGTGGTTTTGTTTTGGATTTAAGTAGATGATTCTACTATTGGTACGACTTTTCGTGTGATCATCATCATAATACTTATCATCTGCTTCAACTCGTGACTATTCATTAAGTATTGTAAATTTTGATATGAAATCCCATATAGCTTTTTGAAGTAGTGTCGCTCGAGTTAACGCCATGCACTATCATCGACTTGCCCAAACAAAGGACCCCTTAGTACACCCATAAATAGAGAATCTCTAAACGTACCCATAAATAAAGAATCCCTTAGCATACTCATTAGAATCCCTTAACCTACCCATAAATGACTATGACGCCATATCAATGGACACGACACCAAGTTACCAACGCAACACATATGGGATGCATGACCATCATACCGAGTACAAATAGATAATACAATTTACATCGCTGCTGATTTTTGTGCGAAAACTCGAATAGTGAAGAGTGAAGTAAAAATCCAGTCGGGTGAAAACTAGTTTTAAAATTTAATAAAGAATCATCCAAGACTAAATTATGTAGTCTTGTATGAAATTATTTTTTTACTACACCGGAGCAGTATTATTATTTAATTCTCGCGAGTCAAGCCCACGCTACGAAACAGTTAGAACCAACTCCAAATGCATCGGATCACTAGAGCGTATATACAATAATTTCTCAACTAGCTACTTAAGCCGTCGATTTTTACGTTAATGCTCTGTAATACAGTTCTGATGATTTCTTTTTCATCTCTCTTTTGGTGCTGTGTTCTTTGCCGTATGTTCATGGATATCTTCTAGAATCGACACCATTATAAAATTCTGTTTTTTAAATATTTGAAATATTAAAAAATTATTAAAAAAATATAGTAAGCACTCCTTAAAACTGACATTTTGTATCAGTGTGGGTGGAAGCAAGTGACAAAGATTGGGAACGAGGTTTTTTTTCTGGTTTCGATAGGAAGGTGCAAATCTTCAAAAGATACCTCTGGACCGATCCAAAGGCATGCCGGGTTTCTACCGACTAAAACCACCTCCCGTCAGACACATATTTCCGTTGATCCCCGCGGAAATTACTTTTAGATATTCCCTCGCGGGGCGGGACGGAGTTTACCTGTTACTCCGCTTGTCGCGTCGCAACTGCTGCATTTCACAGAGAATACCATTTGTTACGGACCATGCCTGTTTTGAACGCAGCGTGTATTCTATTATGTATTCTATGTATGTATCCTGCCGGAATAACTGTCCGTCTCATATGTCTCTCCAAAATTATTCCTGCGGTCTCGAATCTCGCGCACTCTGTGAGCACATTTTCCGCATTTTCTATTTTGCCTTCGACTCACATGCTTATACTTGTGCAAGTTTTGCCGAAAGCATCCATGTCCTGATATTAGCTGAGTCAAGTGGTAATTCAGCTCGCCATGTTTTCTTTTTACCCGGGTTTCCATATCGTGTGGGTCTATCTTCCTTTGGTGGAAGAATCCCACCTTCGTTGCCATTATCTTAGGCTTGAGAGCTCTAATTGTGACTGCATTCTCCGCCAATTCTTTTGGGAGACCTCATGCAATGCAGCGTTTCCCTTAGCTGCAATGTCAAGTGGTGTCCTCCCTGCCAAAACATTTATGGCATCTTAGGATACCGTAGGAATCCTGTAGCCAGCAACATGCTAGCCTGTTCTCTTGGTAAGTGGATCATGGCAGCGTGTGGGTGATCTGGTTTCCTTCTTAAACTCTTTACCGCTTCCTTTGGGATCGCGTTCAGTGCAGGGAACTTGTGGGGGTTCTCTATACCACATGGAGAACCAACCCACAATGCCAACCAATTTTGACCGCTAACAGCGCGTCACCCTAACCTAACCTGTAACCCATTTCCCAACATGCAAAAATACATCCCAATATGCAACAGCATCCGTCCCCAAATCCGCAATTGCATACATCCCCATACTTACCAAGAATCCATTTCCCAAGCTGTAATAAATGCATATTCCAATTTACAGCGGAATATTAATCATCTCCGTCAATTACATCACCCCACATATAATTTTTCCCAAAAACCACCTCGGTTAACTTCCTATTTAAATTACATTCCTTGCTTACGACCAAGCAATTCTAATTTCCGCCGAAAATCATACTCCGTAATAAACGCATATTCAAATGTACAACGGAATGCTCACCATCTTCATCAACTACACCGAGCCGCATACATTTCCCCGAAATTGCAATAGAATACATTTTCAATTTCATTTCATTTTCAATTTCATACATTTTCAATTTCCGCCGAAAATCATACTCCGTAATAAACGCATATTCAAATGTACAACGGAATGCTCACCATCTTCATCAACTACACCGAGCCGCATACATTTCCCCGAAATTGCTTCGGTTAATTCCCTATCTAAATCATATCCCTTGCCTGCAACCAAGCAATTCCAATTTCCCCCGAAAACCATTTCGGTTCCCATTCCACCTAAACCATGTAGAACCACACCACTTCCCTCTTACTGGCAAGCCCACAGCATGATGCGTCGCCTTTCCACTTATACGGCAATAATTCCGTTCTCAGTTTATACGGCAATAATTCGCGGGAACTGAATTCCCTACGCAAGCATAGCAACCCTTTTCAAAGTTTCTAGTAAATGGCAGTGAGTTTATTTTAGCTATGACTCCACTGCCACGACGCGACGGACTTTTCCTCGAGCGCCCATCGCTCTTCCATCACCCCGAGTCGAATAGCGAATCCGCGCAAAGGAAAAAATAAAAATAAAAAGAACGAATTCAACCTCGGTAGCGTACACGTGAGTAAATTATCGCGACCACGGAAAACTTAATGAACAATATAATACGTCGCCGCAGCCTCGTAACTCAGTGGATAAAGTAAAGTCGGAAATTAGCGGAGATCGATAACTTCCTATGCGGAGGCTAGTGTATTAAACTACTCATTGTACCGTATATGCCTAAGTGCTACTGACTTTTAAATTGCGCTAATGGCGCGATATTTCGTATTGTGTAAACTATTGAAGAAATAAAGAACATTAACGTGGAAATCATTCAGTGCTTTTCATTCATCTTTTATCTCGTGGTGCCTCCTCCTCGTGGATGACAGTTTCGCAGCAGACCTTCTAGTGGGCGGCTACCGGTGAATAACTACAAGGTATGATCCAATTAATCGGACCTTTAAAAAAGATGCAAACAATCTAGACTGACTCAGTGGTGGCTGTTCCTTGGCTGTGAGTTCCGAACGAGCAAAGAAAAACAGAGAAAGACACAAAGTGCGAACGAGTTTACCATTACCGGCGCTATTACCTGCATATATTCGCCATTCCCCGGACTTCTGTCGGTGGGTGAGAGTGAACCCGCACAAACTCTCTAGCGATCGCTGTCAGGATTTCCTCCACTGTGGTAACCTCATCTAAATCACGACATTCAACGGTGATTTCCAGTGACACTGTTTTCACATTAGCATCTTCCTTTAATACTTGTTGTACCTTTGCTTTCAGTGTTTCGGTGGTGGCCTCTGGACGGCGTTTCAGTTCTAGCAGCAAATCCCCTTTTGCTGTTTTTCGAACTTTATTCACGCTATTTTCGAGGTCCCTTAGCTCGGGCTTGGCCTTCATGTATTTCAGTATATCCGCATATGTTTTTTCCCCAGTTTTGGATATTATTATAGCGTCCGGGTGTGGTCTCCTTTTTTTCATAATGTTGGCCTTCCCAGTGTCATCCTTCGGAGCCTCCTCACCCTCCAACCCCGCATCCCTCTTCCTACCTCTCTGTCCGATTGTAAACCAATTGTAATTGAGTGACTCATCACGGGACGGCACCGCTTGCTTCAGCCGGCGCAGATGGCTTCTTTAAGCGATTTTCCACTTCCCTACCATAAAGGCAACCAATGATCTCGACCAGCTCTCGCACAGCACTAAAAACATGCCTTTGCTTTTTAATTTTGATTGTCATTATCAATTCTGCGATCCGTTTGTGGGGGTTCTCTATATTACATGGAGAACCAACCCACAATTCCAACCTAATTTTGACCGCTAACAGCGCGTCACCATAACCCAACGCCCCATTCAAAACTCGCAAAGCATACATCCCCAAATCTGCAATAGAATACATTTTCAAAACCTACAACACACCCCAAATCCTGCAACAGAATACATTTTAAATTATCTCCCTCATCTACACCAAACCGCATTTAGCTTCCCCCGAAAACCATTCCGGCCCACTTCCTACTTAAACCATTTTCCTCGCTTGTAACCAAGCAGCATTCAGTTTCCCCGAAAACCATTTCGGCTCCCATCCTACCTAGACCATTTGAAATAATACCAATTCTCCTTACTGGCAAGTCACCAGCACGATGCGTTGCATTTTCACGAAACAAGACCCATGTTCCTTTGTCTAACCGACAACCCATGCCCATACATGGTCATCCCTCCGAAACCGATTTATCCGTATACACAGCAACAGAGGAATCTAATTCAGGCAGAAATTCCCTGAAACAAAATTCTCTATGTAGGCATAGCAACCCTTCTCCATGTTCCTAGTAAGTGGCAATGAGCTTACTTAGCGATGACCCCACTGCCACGACACCCTGAATCGATTCTTGCCTTCATTTAGTCAGTCGAGAAATAGCCATCAACGCCCGCACACGTGGAGTCGAGTCATAACCCAAGTGGCGGTGGTTTAAGGGTGATTTCGCGGTTTATCAATTAAACTTGAGTGTACAGTACATCTAAACTAATTAATAAACGTAAACATAGTTTTTAGAGCGCCTTTGTAAGCGAATCCAGTCGCAACAAATATGTCGAATCGTGAATGCGTTTCTGCCGAATTGTTTCGTGTGAAAAAATTGTTGTAAAAACTAGACCAATAAGCAAAACCTTGTGCAACAAAATTTCCCACAGTGCCTTTTTATTTACTTTTACCTTGATGCTCGAATTCCCGGAGGACAGTTTCGCATCAGATTTTCAAGTGCCGGAAGTACGATCTTCTAGTGGATGGCTACCAGTGAATAACTTCAATGTATGATCCAATTAATCAAACTTTTAAAATAGTTGCAAACGATCTAAAGTGATTCAGTAGTGACTGTTCCTTGGCTGTGAGTTTTGAATAAGAAAAGGAAAATAAAAAAACACCAAGAACAGACGAGCTTACCATTACCAATGCTATTACCCGCAACTATCTGCAGTTCCCGGGATTTCCGTCGGTGGGTGATAGTGAACCTGTGCCGTACGTCGGCATCCATACCATCACCCCCACTTACCGTACTGAAACAATCACCAAGGGGCAATTGAAAACACGTATGGGATCCACATTACCTTCTGACTATTGTATTTTTTTTCCACTGTGTCACTCTGAAATTCTTCAATTCAATTTGCTCTTTTATTTTTATATTTTTTTTACACTTTTTTTAATAATGTTTTCTTTATGGTCCTTTAGTTAACGTTTTTTTTCTTTGTCACTTTGCCCCACAACACTATATAGCGCACTGCGCCACACTCGCGTATTAATTATCTCGCGTCATCACGAAATAAAATAAAATACTCGGCGCGTGTGCGGAGATCCGTTCTACGCGGTTGATATTTATGTGTGTGTCGAGGCACATTTACCTCGAACTCAGCGAAACAACACATCATCTGGAAGATCGTTCCCCGCGAGCGTCATTCGGCTGAAGAACGGTTCTCCGTCTTTTGTGAAATGGACAGCTTGATTGGCGGCTTTTGCGAGCGAATACTTGGGGAGGCGGAATACAATTTACAAGTTCACTTACATTTAAACTATAGTACCAGTTTCCATCTATTCACGCAATAGAGTGGTAACAAGATTTATGTCATGGGTTAAGTAAAAAAAATTCAAATCAAATTATCATAGAATGTAGAAAAAAAGAACTAATTAAAATTGCGTTAAGCCATTAAAAACAAATTAAAGGTAATGCTTCGCAGACCGTATTGTGTCATAACATATGTCTCGGCGCATATCATACTCAACCTTGAAAATGTTCATGTAAATATGCGCACATGAAACGCCATCATTAGAATTTCGTGCCTCTTAATTTAGACTCACGATTAGAGCTTTCAACAGATGATTTCATCCGAATATGAGAAAATGATTCGAATTGTGCCACACCGAGAAGGACCAGTTTAATTATTGGGATCTAAATTCCGCTTTCACTGTACACTTAGCTAAAACCCGGAAGCTTAAACGGTGAGTGAATAAATGTATGTGATAAGATACAGATTTCCTTAAAGGTGTGATGAGATGTTAGGAACTTCGGCTCAACATTACCAAGATCGGGGAGTGCTTTATTTGTAGACACATCTGTATTATATTCTTTAGTGGCCTTCAAACTTCAGTTGTGTATCTCTGTCTGCCCATTCAGATGCCAGATGACGTAAAATACGAATAGACTAACAAATTACCTTTAGTCTGAGACAAGTTTTTGTAGTGCGATCTGTGGACGGTTTCTAGAAAAAAGAAAGCAAAAAAAAGTGATGAATCTTAATAGTATATTTTGTGTCTATATCAAGAAGCAAAGTATCTACACTTTTTAAGCTGGTTTCATTCTAATAGTCACTGTACTTCAGTAGTTCCCTGCAGTCTATACATATAATCGTGTCTAAAACATACATTTGTAGATATTATTTCTAATAAAATGAGCACAACTTTTATATTTAATTATGATCTTATGATATAATGTCAAAGCTTCTTAAAATTAGTTTTAAGTTACTCAACTTGCACAATATTGCAGGAGTCAATAGCAAACCATCTCAATAGCACAAAGGCGTCTGTTGAGCCTAGTTGTATACTATCACATACATATCACACCTTTCATTACCGCTGATCTAATGCAAAGAACATTTAACAGTGTTTCCCATTAATAAGAAAATTAAAGGCATGACACTTACTATAAACACTTTTTAGACAGTAATACATTTCGCTAATTAGTACGCAATTAAAATTTCGTCGGCTTTGGCCACTTTAGACCTAAGAGTCATCTGGGCTAAATTTCCACTAATTAACAACAAAAGAATAGCACCGACTTACGATAAAGTTTGTTGGGACATTCTACGCGACTTTTATTTTACCCGACATCGTTTATAAGCAGATCTTTTCTTCATATACCAGATTCTAAGTAGAACAGTAACAAATAATGAAACTTATAGTAGTCTCAAGAGCATGGGTTCCATTTCTTCACCTAACCCTATACTGATAAACATTGTTTACCTAATCTGATCTGAATTATACCTCTCGCAGTTTCAATCCCTGTGGCGGTTCTTTAATACATTCCCAAAGAACCGCCCATCCTCTTAAATTAACCACCTTCCTCTTTCCATGCAAACCCATAGTACTTATCTGCAATTAGGGGCAGCGTAAGATCCCCTGTTCTGGCGCAAGACTAATGACCTTGCCCGGAAAAAACAAATCATTATGGAAAATTTAACAAGCCTCAGGACTTGCTAAATAAGGCCAAGACCGGTTCCCGGTTGTAGTGCCGATGATGATGATGTAAGATCCCCTGCAGCATCATATCTGAAAGGAAAACCTACCCGACGGCATCCACACATTCTGAATTTCTCTGGTTCATGTTCCATGAACCAGTTCATCTCCTATCGGCTCAGCCTGTCTTCAATTACGATAAACAAACGCTGGCCAGCGTATTGTTGACATAGCTGTAGCCGATATTCTTTCCATAGGTCACAATTGTATATCGCGCCTATATCCTTAGGTCCGCGACAATTGCGACAATTCCCTGTTATCGGCTATCAACCGATCATGGAATTTGGGCATGGATAAGATCATTGTTTAGGCAATCTTACCCATGCCATGCCTATGATGACGCGCCTGAAATCTAAATTAAACATACAGTATCTCACTGTGTTCGTTACTTACCCGCATATTAATTCAAACATATAGCCATCCAGCCTGACCCTTTGCCGCTGTCGGTGAGGTTTCTGCTTGACTTGTGTCAACAAAATAATTTGCCTCCTTGTGCACGGGAGCCATACGGCTAGATTGGATATTGCCTACATCGGTGTTTCCAAGGAATCTTAGGCAAATACCATGGCGACCCTTTTGTATCATACGCACATCATTTACATCATGTGTGCCACCATTTGATCTGTGAAATAGCGTTTTTGTTTACTTTGAAACAAAAAATCTATTGCGGTCCCTGGCATACATCATCAACGATGTATGGGTACATCGCCACAGCCCCCGATCATCGTACGTCTGTTTAATCAGGTGTCCGCCGATCATCGTCCTCATCGTACTTGTCCTATACGGACACATAGAATCCTCCCCTATCGACGCAGTTCGCGGCCATTGAATCTGATGGATGTGAGTTGCGTCGTTGAGTCAGATGTCAATCTCCATAGCGGACGGTCGCGCCCTTCAACATTAATCTTCACTTCTAGCCGCGTTGCATCAGAGAGTCAGCTATATCCAGTCAACTGGACACACCAAGGGGACGTCGTGTATCTTGTCTAAACCGAGTGGAGAGGTGTTATTTTAGTCCGCGGTAACAACTGGCTAATTACATTTGTTGTGTCTTTTTGCGTTAATCTCCGAAGTACAGTGTGTGTTTATTAAGTAAATTAATATAAATTAATCGACTCTTGTGTGCACTGTAATAAATCTTACGAACTTAAGCGTACATTTATCTGATTCGTGTAATTAAAATATCGTGCATGTACCAAGCGGTATGTAACTTTAAATTTAAAAGTAAACTCGAAACGTTAAATCGCCGAACGCCAGTAGAGCGCTATGTATGTGTGTGCTAATACTCTTGTGAAATAAAAATAAACAGTTTTAAAACTTCAATCAACAAGGAATCCTTATTGTGCCCGCAGACACGTGTCCCAATAGTCAGTAACCATACCTGAAACAACAGGTTATAGGACATGCAATGACGTTGAACCCGATATCAGAAAGCAAGGAACTAAACGTTCAAAAGCTCCCAATATCGAGTTCAACGCATCCATACATTGTATTCAACCTAATTCCAAAAGGCAGTAAACCATCGCATCTAAGCAAATCCGCCAAAGTATCTTTGGAGGTAAATATGATGAGGAGGCAGGACAATGGAGGAAACACCATAACCACGAATTGGAAGAGCTATACCGCCAACGTACAATAGTGAGAGCAATCAGGTCGCGAAGATTAATATGGGCCAGACATGTGGCGCGAATGGGCAACGATAGGACCGCGCGTAGAATTCTTGACGGTAGACCAACGGGAAAGAGACCGGTAGAACGGCCGTGACGGAGATGGGAGGACAATGTTAGGTTTGACCTTGAGGAGATCGGATCAGATGGTCGAACGTGGAAGGAGACTACACAGGACAGGGAACAATGGCGGAGTCGAGTCGGTGAGGTCATGAACTTCCGGGTTCCTACAGGCCAACAAATAATAATTATCTAATGATCAGTGCGCATATATTCTGAAGGGAAAGTTAGTTTATAAGGAGAGTCAGAAAGTGTTTTGACATGATCCATAAACGCACAAACTTATAACTATTTACCTTCTTTTATGTAAGACCTCTTCAAGTTGCCTACGAAAGCCACCACTATCACCAGTTCAATATATACACAACATATATCGTATACTTCCTTTCTATCGCGGCCTTTGTTCGTTAAAGGTACTCTACATATTAGCCCATGGTACCTGTCAATCAAAAACCACGCATCCATTATTTGTAAAACTAACTTCAGACGGATAGAAGTAAGGCATTGTGGCATTTCTAACAGATACACACACAATATGCAAGCAAATAGTGAAGAACACCGAAAGGGAATTCGAAAAAGCAAAAGCATCGGGGCCGTATACCATAGCGATAACATAACAATTCCACATCAGTTGAGTGTACTTGAGTTTAGAAATCGAATTCGTACACGCGACAGTCGCCTGGTGTGTTGAACATTGGTTAAATTTTTGTGATTCTAACCGTCATCGCGTCAGTTCGAATCACACATTCTTCAATATCGTAGCAATACGCTATAGCATCATTCTCTGGCCGAACAGAGCGATCTTATTCTTACGTTGTCCTGCGGTTATAATCCATAGGCATTTGTGGCGTTCCTAACAGATACACACACAACCAATAGTGAAGAACAATAACACCGAAAGAAAAATTACGCCATCAAATCATCAGAGCCGCAAACCATAGCAATTCCATATAAGTTGAGTGTACTTCAGAATAACAACCGATTTTGTACACCCGGCAGTGGTCTAGTAGCGAATCTACGAAACATACAACTCCCTACAGGTGAGGTATCCTTTCCGCCAAGGAACTTTACTCACCTTTTTCAGCACACGTGCCTACAGACACGTGTCCCAATAGTCATTACCACTTCTGTAATAAAGGTTATATGACATTGCAGCGACGTTGAACCCGATAACAGAAAGCAAGGAACTTAACGTTCAAAAGCTTCCAATATCGAGTTCAACGCATCCATACATCGTATGCAAGAACAATTTCAAAAGGGAAGCAAAGCATCGCATCTAAGCAGTGCGCCATTGCAGCAAAGCATCGCATACAGGTCACCAATCTCCCATCCTAAACATCAACGGGATGTTTCCCAAGAAATACCATTGTCAGCAAATAAACCGAACAACGGATTCCTATCCTGGTGGCTAATGAAAATTAACATTTAAACCCCTGGCATGACTCTAATGCTAAGGCACGCTTGCGCAAACAAAACGAATCGTTGCGCCGCTGATTAACAGTCGAGCAACCATAAACTCAACAGTATCCCCGATAGATGTTTATGAGTAGAAAGGCAAACAGCATTACATCCCATAGTCCGTGTACCCAACCGAATTGCATCGATCCTTTGTCCGCATGCCAGATGTGTAATACAAACAAACCAAACAATGATCGGAGAATAACAGGCGGCATCCGATCAATAGACAAAGGGACAAGATTCCGACCACCAGCAACTAATGGTGATGATGAGGATAATGATCATGAGGAAAGATTTCTCCTTTTACAGAGATTATGGGTAATGCCGTTAGCAGATACTTTGGGAAATTCCGTTAGCAGTGGCGGTTCCGCCAAACCCCACGGCCTACTTACCTGAAAAACCCCCATAAACACAACCCAGTCTGCTTAAGCTTTCGCTAATGCAGTACGCATTAGCATCTTAAATGCTTCACGCATTATACAGATCAAATCTACAACCTAAAAGTACGTGCAAACGAATTCTTACCTTTTCAAACATTCCTTCACTTACAAATCCCCTGTAAGAGTTCTTACTTTCTTTATCCTAAATTCCCTGTAATAAAATTTATCGGTTCACATATCATACGACCGCATATCAGGGAATCTTACCCTTGAGTTGGCTATTCCCAGCCTCAATATGTGTGCATAAAAACTATCTATGCACACATCAGCCGTCGACCCTCTTAACCAGCGATAAACAACCAGCAGCTGCATACAATTAGAGCAATCGACGCTGAAGCCTATTTTCCTAACTCACACCATGAGTAAACAAAGACCGCTGTCCTTCATCAGGCATTCTGGCGATACGCAAATAATTCAATCATCCTAGAATGCACCTACCATCTAATGTTTACTCAGTTGAACTCTCAGACCGTAAATTCCTTTATCTTCTTATACGAGTATTTCTGGATCTGTTTCTCATGACTAGCCGCACTGAACAAACAGAAACCCATCCCACGAAATTCGTTTGGTTTATTTCAACGAACACACATCTCCTGGATGCATATTACGCCCCTTCATGGCTTTGATCCTTGAAAAGAACCGACGTACACCCATACATGTGTGCCATGACGATCTCCTCTAATGAGATCTGGTTATCACCACAGTGAAAGCGAATGCACCCAGAATTTCCTTAGCCAGCGAATTGAATTTTTGAGTCGTAATTTAACCAGCAAGGCGGTCGGGTCGCCTGCCATCCACCGTACCGGCGCCGGTACGGTGGGTTATCTAGGAGTCGCTTTTCCTCCCCAGTTTTCCCTCCGCGGTCGTGAGTTTTAAGTTTGTGTAGTAACGTCATTTTAAAACAAGTGTACTTAAATTACCTCATATCGAAGGAACCATTAAACAATAAAAAAACAAATTTTGAAACAACATTTCCGTGTCTTTTATTTCGTGTCGGTGAATGAGTGTCCGAGTGATTTTAGATGAGGAACTCAAATATTTCTGTTGGCGGTACATCATTTTCGTGAAGTGTTCGGCGGAACTTCGACAGTGACACTTATGATGGAGGAGGAAGAGAATCAGCGCCGTACGCCGGTGCACAACGCTTCCTCCCCACAAGCAGACAGGATGGGAAATTGTGTGCAGAGATGCGCTGGGAAGATTTCCCTTGCCGATGGGGAATTGGAATTCAGTCTAATAAAGATAGTCAATCAGGAGTCGGGAAGAAGTCTACTTCGAGCATCCGCGCAGAGTAGAACAATCTAGAACACCCACCGAGGAGTTCGCGCCTTAATTTAATTCTTGAACGCCCTGCGAGTGTAGTTTCGGGACAACTAAATCTTAAAGTTTGTGTGTGAATATGATAAAGAACTATGAACATCGAAACTGCATCCTCGGTCATTTTGCGACAAGCAAATCGTAAAGTCTATGTGTGTGTGACATTGGAAATAGCTTTTAATCAATCGCCACGGGCGTAAGTGGAGTAAATTCTTGTGTTAAAGAAAAGAAGGAAATAAAGCAAAATAAACTAAAAAAAAAATCATGTCGTTTCAGTTTTTTTTTGCTGTGTTCGCTCCGTTGGTGCATTCTTTTCTCAGCGGTAAACACGCCAACATCATTCCGCAGTGACTTGACTAGAAATACCGCCAAAGTCTGATGTGTTGAAGTTTTGATTCCATTTTTTAGTGATTCTAACCGTCATGGTGTCGGTTCTAATTACTTCATCTTCACTATCGTCGCTAACACTACATATTCATGACCCATATACCCCAATATTCTGGTGATTCTGAAAGACACATCCGAACTCGCAACCGCAGTGAAGAACACAGCATGAAAGAAACTCCTAACAGATTTTATCATCATCATCATCATCGGCACTACAACCGGGAACCGGTCTTGGCCTTATTTAACAAATCTCTCCACCGGTCCCGATTTCGAGCCGATGACATCCAGTTTGGCACTCCCAAGCTGTGGGCGTCTTGTGGGCGTCTACGCCATCCCTCCATCACAGACAAGGTATGCCGCGCTGTCTCCTTCCATACATCCTGCCACAAAGGACTTTCCGGGCAGGCTCCTCTTCGCTCATTCGAGCTAGGTGTCCCACCCACCGGAGTCTACCGAGCTTGATTTTTCTTACAATATTAGCATCAAGGTAGATTGCGTACAACTCATGGTTGTAGCGTCTCCGGAATCGTCCTCCCTCACATACGGGGCCAACAATTCTCATTAAGACCTTTCTCTCGAACGCGACCAAGAGTTCAGAGTGCCTTTTATTAAGCACCCAGGTCTCGGATCCATACATGAGTACTGGTAAGACCGTGGTCTTGTACAGTAGTAGCTTGGATGTTCTGGATAAATTTCGGGATTTAAAGAGCCTTGATAGACCATAGTAGGCTTTGTTGGATTTAATCAGCCGTTCGCATATTTCTTCTTCCATATTGTTATCGGCTGATACTATTGACCCAAGGTAGTTAAAGGATTGCACTACTTCAAATTCGTGCTCCAGAACCCTCATGGTTTGACCAACGTTAGGTCTTCTCTTCGCCGAAGTTGCCACCATGTACTTAGTTTTCCCCTCATTAATCTGCAGTCCCAGTTTTTTGGTGCCTGCTCGATCTGGGTGAAGGAATTCTGTACAGCCGATTCGGTTCTACCGATGATGTCGATGTCATCTGCGTACGCAAGTATCTGGCTGGACTTGGTGACAATAGTCCCTCTTGTTGTAACGCCAGAGTCGCGGATTGCTTTCTCCAACGCCAGGTTGAAGACGAGTCAGGCCAGACCGTCCATTAAAGATGTTTATTGGTTTGGACAGCAATCCCGCTATTTTTACTTGACTAGTTACGTTGGTCATGGTCAACCTACAAAGTCGTATCAATTTGTTTGGAATGCTGAATTCTCTCATGGCATTATATAGTTCTACCCTGGCTATGCTGTCGTAGGCGGCCTTAAAGTCTATAAGCAGGTGACATAATGGAATCTTAAATTCCTGGCATTTTTCCATCGCCTGCCTAAGGGTGAATATCTAATCATTTGCTGATTTGCCTGGGATGAAGCCACACTGATATTGACCAATGATGGCTTTAGCGTATAGGGCTATCCGGTCTTGTAGGACAGTGGAGAGTATCTTATAGGCGGTACTCAGCAATGTTATACCCCTATAGTTGCTGCACAGTGTGATATCTCCTTTCTTATGTATGGGGCAAATTATACCGCGACGCCAATCTTCCGGCATCTCCTCTTGCTCCCATACGTGCACCACGATCTCATGAATTGCGTGATGTAACGCTGTCCCTCCTTGTTTGATCAGCTCAGCTGGTATGCCATCAGCTCCAGGGGCCTTATTTGATGTTAGCTGTCTAATGGCTTTTAATGTTTCTTCAATGCTTGGTGGCGGCAGCATTTGGTCTTGATCTTGCATTGGTGGAGCCTCCAATTCTTCTGTGAGCTGACCATTTAGCAATTCATTGAAGTGCACTTCCCATCGCTCCAGAATGCCTTCAGGATCGGTGATCAGGTTACCCTCTTTATCCTTGCAGTAAGTGCAGCGTGGTGTGTACCGCGTCATACTGCGGATTATTTGGTAGAACTTCCGCGCCTGATGCGGACCTCGCTCTCTACTTTTCTCTATTTCACAGACAAGGTTTTTTTCCCAGGCACTTATCTTTCGTCTGTGAAGTCTTTTTTCAGATCTTCTGAGCTCTTTGTATTTCTCCTCGCGTACCCGCGTCCTATGAGACTGCTGCATTGCCCGGTATGCAGCATTCTTACGTTCAGTCGCTAGTTTGCACTCATCATCAAACCAGTCGTTCCGATCTCTACGACTACTGCCTAAGATGGAGTTGGCAGTACTAATGACAGTATTCTTAAGGCGTGTCCATTTCGCTTCTACGCCCGGCATTCTGGCCCCAGGACTTACTCTCCCTCCATCGAGCTCTTCGAGGGCGAGTCTTAACGCATGACCAACGGTGTTACTGGTATTCTCATTGCGTAAGGCAGGCGTGTTGATTCGAACCTGATCCGCGGATGCAATACGTCTCCGTAAGGCAATCCGCGCTCGGAATTACTGTACCAACAAGATAGTGATCCGAGTCGACGTTGGCACCTCGGTACGTTCGTACCGTCATCAGGCTCGAGGAGTGGCGGCGATCTATCAGCACGTGGTCAATTTGGTTGCGAGTGGCTCCATCAGGTGATACCCAGGTGGCTTTGTGGATATCTTTCCGCGGAAACCTGGTACTCGCAACGACCAAGTTTTTCGATGCTGCCAATTCGATGACTCGTAGTCCATTGTCTTTAATGTTCTCATGCAAACTATGGGAACCTGTGTAGTGCCTGAAAACCGGCTCCCGACCTATTTTTGCATTCAAATCCCCAAGAACGATTTTCACATCGTATCTTGGGCAGGCATTGAGGGCCCGTTCGACGTTCTCATAGTATTCTTCTTTTTCGTCGTCAGGGGACTCCTCTGTAGGTCCGTGAACGTTTATGAGGCTTATGTTCTTAAACTTGCCTCGCACGTGAAGAGCGCATAGCCTTTCATTTATTGCATTAAAGCCGATGATGGCAGGCTTCAGTTTTTGGCTGACTAGAAAGCCTACCCCGAGCACATGGTGTTTTGCATGACAGCTGTAATAAATGTCATACTCTTTTCTTTGAAAAACACCACTCCCTGTCCATCTTATTTCTTGTAATGCTGTTATGTCAGCCTTATATTCGGACAGGCCATCGGCTAGCTGCTGTGCAGCTCGAGCTCTGTATAGTGAGCGTACGTTCCATGAAAACATTCTTAATTCATTTAGCCATTTTCGTTTCCGTGGTCGTCGTCGTGTATCCGGTCCATATCCGAGGCTTGTTAAATTTGCCATAATAGTTCATTTTTACGGGCCTGGTTATTAGCCTTGCGCCAACCTTTCTCAGGATGTCGCTGCATGCATTGGTTCACTACTTGGCGGGTGTCAAAGTAGCTATCCAGGGGTGTCACGTAGAGACTGCATGTCAACTTGGATTGAACAGGGACAAGGATCGTCTTGGCCTTCGCCGGGTTGAGGGCAATCAGAGACTTTGCCCTATATGTTCGCACCCATCCCCCCAGATTTTATCGTACCAGACCATTAATGTAGCAATCCACAGCTTAAGTAGTGAGCTGAAACATCCTAAACAAACAACGGTGTTTGAAAGCAATTCGAAGTACTTGTGGAAATATTAATAGGGCTAAATGAGAACATCCTAACTTACAGAAGCATTAAATTTTTCGCCTGTAGCAAATGTGTGTTTAATTGTTGAAGGCAATTACAGTACGAACATATTAACGAAGAGACTATTAACTATACATCACATGTGTTTTGACAATTAAATTGGAAACGGTGATTTCTAATCAAACAAGTCCCTCAAAAGGTATTCGTCATGTTTTCATTGTTGAAAACATGAACTGTTCTGAAGGTACTTCCTGGCTGTATAATGTGGGTAACTACAACCCTTCCATTATTTCAAATGTATCTAACTTAGGTGTAGGCAAAACCATTTGCATAACCGACATAAGGAAACTAGAATTAAGGTTTAAATCAAGCAGATAATCTGAGGAGATACCAAATCTGTATCAAATGCTTTGACCTCAGGTGACATACTAAGATGTATAAGTAAAACATGCTGGTACGTCATTACAAAAAAAAGTGGAGAGCAAATATTAAAAAAATTTAAATACAAATTACTTGACTTCACTTTAATTTGTTGCTAGATTATGCAGAGTAGGTTGTGTTTATTTATCTCCCACCAGACAATACTGTAGAGGCAAGGCACAAGACTGGGCCTGTATTGGTTGCTATCAAGTCAAGCAATTTAATCTGTCATACAAATAAAAATTCGAAAACAATTACCCATACTTAAGAGCGCATCACCGAGAAGATGATTACTACGAGTATTTGAGGCAGCAAAATTATAAATATATGTATACAGTTTGTTGAAATTCGATTTCCTATTTTGTTAGTGTTAAGCGGCCGACTTATTTGTATACTCAGATACTCTGCTGATGCCACCTCGGGCGTTATTGGTAGCTTTGCATATCTCGTATGCTTTCCTCTGTCACCCGCTAACGACAATTTGTTGTTAAACGATTTTATCCACCCTTCGCGTTGCGTTCTAAAAATACCCAAAATATTCATCAGCGTATTTGTTTTGTGCTTTGTTTTTGACTTGCTCAGAACGAACTCTTCAGCAGAAAACATTGCTTCCTTAGTGGTTGTTAAAGTACATCCTATACACAAAAAAAATCATATAGAACCGACAAAAGATAAATGTAGAATACAATGGCAAAAAAGAAGGCTTCACTTAAATTGAATGTCCTCTTTTTCTGGTATAAAAAAATTTCGCACGTTTTTAACTATATTTTAAAATATGTCTTTCCAGTTTATTTAATTGATATCGTCAAAGATAAGTTCCGCCTTGTAGTACGTTTGTTTAGGCCGAGGAAAGTGAAAATATCCAAGGTTAGCTAGAGTTTAGTGTCTGAGAGATTACTTACCAATCTTGAGGTTGGATTCGCACACAACCGCTCGGTATTTGTTACTGTTAGATAATAGTAATCTTAGAACTTTTTTTAAATTAACCTTTAGTTGTCTGTATCGACTTTAGATTGTGAACTTGTTTTTTATGCATTGACACCGGTTTTACCGGAGATAAGCAATAAGATTTTTCTTCATAAAACTTTTATTTCTGGAAAAAAGTTCTTGTGTTTGTATTTATTTTTGTTTGTAAAGATTTTATACGAACACATGGTTAAGGCTAAATGTGTAATTAATTGTTAATATATTTGTTGATCAACAAAAAGTTCCTGGCCTAGTTTAGGAAAATAATTTATGATAAAAATATTCGTGATTATTTTTGTGGCAGTAGTTATACCAAACGACGGTCGTAATAAAGCGAAATGTAAGCACATTCGGAAACATTTTACTTCATTTTTTAATATTATATGATGAGTGCAATCAGTCGAATACGAGAGAGTTACTTAAGAGTAAAAAGTTAACTTGGCTGGTAAGTAAGCAACCGATACCAAAAAATACATTTGTTAATTATTTTGTTGGCGAATTGACTATTTAAATTTATTTTCCGTTATTATGCACTCCTTCCTCAATTTACATAATAGGAATTCTATATCTGTATTTGGACAGAAGTAACAAAAGTAGCACTGCAGGTGTTTGATGAGATTCAAAATCATTCAACCAAACTCGTAGAAAACGTTGACGTAACACGTCAAATTTCGTCACTAGTATATACACATGTACCATGCCTGCTACAGCTCCGCCGATATTGTCAAAAAGATTTTTCAAGTAAACTCCAAGATTAATGTCTCAAACTGTTGTCAATAAGTTTGCGCTAATTAACATTAAAAATCAATTTTAAACAGAAAGATAAATGCAAAGAATTTCTTCAGTCAATCTATAGGACCGTGCAGTGCTCTTCTTTGTGGTGTATTTACCTGCACATAGTCAATTCCAAATCTCTCGGCCAGGTGTATTTATGTTTACTGGTATTATAAAATTTTGTAGGGAAGGACGAGATTTGAACTAATGCTATGAAAAAGTTAGAACCAAAGCACCTACACTTCAGACCGCGGCCGCAAGTACACTTGCTACTTAAGCTGTCTGACTACTACGTTAATTACGCTGGTACGCCACACTGCTGAAATTTTGCGACGTACTCGACGTTCTTCACTGTAGTTGCGTGTTGGTGTGTGTCTGTTGGTATCCCCACCACAATATCACAAAACTCCATTCCAAACTACGGCTGTCCTCATTTTTGCCAGCAACTACTTCCGATGTGAGCGCTGGTGTTCCCCCGTTGAATAAGTCCCCACCATCTACATCTAGTAAAACCCGTTTTACCGGCTAGCCCAATATCCAAACTTCAAGAGTTCGTTTTCAGACAGATCCTTCCAAAGTTGATCTAGAAAATTCATTCAGACAAAAAATCACACGAAATAGTTTGCGTCTAAACGGCCTACCATATAACATTCCAACCACGTCATCCAGGGAACTTCGATATCTCAGAGCAGAATTGGAATATTAAGAACTTCACACATATAATAAAAATACTACTACAAAAATTCCACTAGAAATCGATTAACTAATAATAATTCTTTACAAAAATGTTACTACTTACATTTGTTTTCGAACATGGAGATTTTTAAATAGAAACTCTTATATAAAGACTCTCTGTTAGATAACGTGATTGATCTCACGCAGACGGGAGTTGAAGTTCCAGCCGCCCGGAGATTGAGAAGATCGAGGTAGTGGTGAGACTGTCTGAAACTGAAAAGAAATCCTATGAGATGTCAGAGGCGGGTACAAGACCCTGGGAATAGGTGACGGAAGCAACATTACTATATGTCGGGTAGGTTGGCCCCCGTCGCGGCTTCGAATATATTTTCGGCATGAACTGTGTGCTGATCATGATATGCTAGCCAGCAACGAGTCGAGGTACCATCTTCTGCTTACCGAGTTCGATCGCTGAAAGGGCCAGTCGAGTTTCTGGTTTCGCAACCTGACAGGCCACTCAGGAGGAACGAGCTTCGGTCATATCACCGATTTCGCACCTGTCAGGGACAGTCATGCGACTGATTTCGCAACATGCCAGGGTAATCAGGATAAAGATCACAGATAAGAATACGCCAATCAAGTTCGAGACTGTAAGGGGGTAGGCCCTCGCGGGGGGGGGGGGGGGGGGGCAAGAGAATACGAGGCGGAAGAAAACTTGGAATACAACCGGAATAACAAGAACGAGAGCCCTTAAGACTTCTGCCTCAGTCACTTCTACTCTAATACGATGGCTTACCTGACGTGATGCCTGGAACGTATAGAGAAACTGTAAGGATGATGACCGGGATCTTCTCCAGTTCCAAAAGGTCCGGTGGCGACTTCAAGGTCCGCTGGTCCAGGTGGGCCTGGGAGGTTTCTTTCTTGTGGAGACCTGTGACGTCGGGGACTCCAAGTTGATGGCACGTAATTATCTCTAACCTATTATATATGATACTTTTGATTTTCATTTATCACTAAATTCAAAAGGTCAAAGTTGCATGTCGACACGACAGACAATACTTAGGGGCTTTAGGTTGCAGGACTGATACGTGCATATATGTCGAACGCTTGGGGCGTTCAAACGTTAGACATGATAACCGTATAGTGCTTGTAAACCAATTCAATGAAGAATATTTTCGGATTAGAGATTCACACGAAACTCACCTAAACTGTCTAGAACTCGATTTCTCAAGCCGCACAATGATGTAAGCAACTCTCCTGAGGTTGGTTGACTCTCCTGACTTCTCCTGGTTGATAGTCGTCTCCTTTCACGTATTCAGTCAACAGAAGTAACACAAAACACTGCTGACATTGACTTCTATGATTTGACACTTGTTGTCTCGTTCAAGTACACCGATTCAAGATCGTCACTGATTAATGGTTATGTAGTGGAAGACGTGAAAATATTAGTAATACACTAATCTTGCTAAAACATGAGCGAAAACCGAGCTGTGGTGACTTCATCAAGTCAAGAATCGAACTGCCTCAACGAACGAGTCGAGAGCCAGTACTCGTTCCACGGTGAAAACACAAAATACACACACACACACACATCCATAATGCGACCCCACACGGCACATAAATCCCAACAGTCTGACCATAAGGATCGACGCACAATTCATGCTGGCAATCTCGCAGCAGATCATCAGGCAAACAACCCCGACACCACACAATTTATCACTTCATGCTGACGGAAGCGTACGCTTCCATCAAGGTCACCCATGTCAGACAGAGTAGCGAGGAGTACCATATAAATATCTACCACCCTTAATCCAGGGTGTTGCGTGTCACCGCGCCCATTGGATGGTTTGCAGACATGGGTATACTGACTGCATTATAACGGCGCCTGTCTGACACCCGAACGAATCAGAGCAATAAGTAGACCTTAGCATATTCAAAAGGGCCTCTGATATGGCGGATTATTTGAACCCCGAAGACTCAACAAACAAAAAGAAGGAAACTATAAACGCAAGAAACATACAAACAACCCGGTAGGCGTAGGTTTGATGAACCCACACTACCATAATAGAAGAATTCATCAAGAAAACGCCGACTCACCAAAGAGAAGACATAGATCAGTTAGTAAGGTTATGAACTGTCGAGTTCCTACAGGCGAATAAAAAGAACGCTACAGACAGTTTTATGTACAAGTTCTTTTGGAAAGGGCTTACTATATAAGCTAGAAATTCTTTTTGGAAACCCTTATGTAGTGGTTTTTAAATAATGAGTCGTGTATAAAGATTCGTTTAAACCAAAATAAAGGTTTTCACATTATTATTTATAAATCCTATAACGTTTGCGACGATAGTGAAGAACATGTGAGTCGAACTGACGCTATGACAGTTAGAACTACTAAAAATTGAACCAATGCTCAACACATCAGACCACTGCCGCGTGTACGAATTCGATTTCTAAACTGAAGTACACTCAACTGATGTGGAATTGTTATGTTATCGTGTGGGGATATAAGTTGGTGTCGGCGTAACACGGATTCACTTAATCCCCAACACCTTTTGATTACACTCACCGATTGCTGGAAATTGTTCCTCAAGGAAGACGAAAACGGGTAAAAATTAAACACTGTTTTAACATCTTTTTTGTTTTATTAGGCACAAGTTTCTTTCACATATTCGGTTCCTTAATTTATTGTTCTCTTTAACAACAAGAGTTACGCGGTATTTAAACGTCTCGCATAAGGACGGACTTCCACACACGCTTGATACCGGATCACGCACAAGCCAAAAAGATATTATTTATTTTCCGACTCCGTATATTAAAAAAACTTAATAGCGCGTACACTCTTATGACGCTGAAATCTGACTCAAAGTGGGAATTCACATGTAATGAATAGCAGGCATTATGAGATACGCGATAGCGAAGACGCCGAAGGGAGAAATAGGTTCCTGTGTCCTAAATAAACATGGGCTGGTGTAATGAATTGGTATTGGGAGCTGCAGGCGTCGTTGAGATAAGCGATGGTGAAAAATCGCCGAAGGAAGAAATAGGTTGTGTCTTAAATAAACAGAAACGCTATTTCGAGGGCCATAAATCTTTGATGACCTGCGCCTGAGAACGATATAGGTTTTTGGTTTATGATACACAAAAACGCTATTTCAATGGTCACGATGATATGCACATCGTGTTTGTTTACTTAACAGGCCGGAGCATCGTTAGGCATGATCTGGGGTATGATTGTCTAACGTCAATCATATTAGTGCCCATATCCCATGATCGGTAGATAACCGACAAAGGAAATTGGTCGCAAGTGTTGCGAACCTTGGGACTGGGTCAATAAATGGATATGAACCGTAGCAAGAAACCATCGGCTACAGCTATGTCAACAATTACGCTGGCCAGCTAGTATTTATCTATTATAATTGCTGACAAGCCGATCCGGTGGAGATATGGTACGGTTCATAAACAGAAAAATTCAATGTGATGCAGGCCTTAATGAGGTTTAACTTTCAGGTGAAAGTTATTTGAAAGACAGCTTAAGCTGCTCGAATGCAGGTAAGTATTATGGGTTTGGAAGGTGGTTAATTTAAGAGGATGGGCGGTTCTTTGGGAATGTATTAAAGAACCGCCACAATCGCTATGATATACGGCTCTAATACATTTTCTTTTTCGATTTTCGTTCGGTGTTCTTCACCATTTGCTTGTGTATTGTGTGTGTATCTGTCAGAATCGCCTCAATCCTCCTAGAGAGGTTTTTGTATAGAGATTTTTGTTTTGATATAAATTCTTGCTTTTTGCGGATGCAAAGGTTTGCTCACAATCATTTGTCGTCTTTTCTACTCCCAGATGTGATGTTTTTTTTTTTTTTTTTTTTTTTTTAATTAGACTTCTCGGGAGAGGCGATATAGCGTCGAGTGGGCGCCCCGAGATGCCACCAAATAACTTTTGCAGTTCTTTTTGAACAGTTGCAGGTTGTAACACAGCTTCCCCGCTTTTTGCTTATTTGCACATCAAGTTTGACAGATGTCAAAATTACAGATTATCTGTAGTCGATTCTTGGTTGTCGATTCTTCGTAGTCGATTCAGTCGACGATACGTGAAAGATGTTCGAAAAGCAAGACCTCCAACCATATGGTGTCCAAGTTATTGGGTTCTAACGCTTCCATCCCCAAGCTAGATCGGACCGGGTGTAGATGGAGACTCCAACGTTAAAAGGGAATCTCGAATGTAAATCGTGTCCTGAACATCGAAGATATGTCGAATCAGTTGACGAGTTAGGGCAAGGATATCAGGTTTCGCTGTTTGCAAATATTGGGGGACGGCGTTTACATTTGTATTGCTTGAAATCGATGCTCCTGATGTTGCAAAGTGCCGTTATCAGTCGAAAGTGATTTGACAGCTGTCAAAATTACAGGTTCTTGGATAGAGAAACTTAAACGACTTTTCTTATATACAAAATAGTATATATAGAAATTCGTATGCTGTCATTCTAAAAAGTTTTAGATAAAGATTCCTGAAAATAAATTCCCATAAAAATATTCTGAAACAATCATCTCATGAATATTATATGAAGATTCTAGAAGAGTTAGATTCATATATAAAGATTTTTGCACAGAGATTTTGGTAGCGAAATAGGTGTGTGTGGACTCATTAGCAAAGGTTCTTGTATAGGAACGGTTTTATAAGTATTTTAATATTGAGATTGTAATGAAACTATAGGGTGGGTCATACATTTTTGCACATTTGAAACATGAATTGAAATAAAACTGCAGATGTAATTTTGTTGATCATTTAGTTAACGTAATAAACGTTTATTGAACTTTATTCTTTAAAAATGACATCGTCTAGATGTCCCCCCTGTCGTTGTTGTGCACTCCTACAGTCGACTAGGCAAAATTTGCAAAACTCGCTGCCACATGTAGATTTTGGATCGTTCCTTACGGAAATTTCAACCTCCCGAGAGAGAGCCTTCTATAGAGATTTTTAAATAGATATTCCAATATAGAAATCCTTAGAAAGAGATTCGTATATAAAATGTTGTGACAACTCTACAAGCCTGCAGTCTGATAGTGCAAGGAGATGCGCTAGAGATCTTGTTTGGTTTTCACCCTTTGGCGGTGTAAGCAATTTTCCTCTGTGTGATTTACAATCCGTGATAACTGTGATGATTGGACGTGTAATATGCTGCGGACACAACGGCGGCTTATTTATT
The DNA here is from genome assembly GCA_963931805.1 of Microdon myrmicae. Classification (NCBI taxonomy): domain Eukaryota; kingdom Metazoa; phylum Arthropoda; class Insecta; order Diptera; family Syrphidae; genus Microdon; species Microdon myrmicae. Next base: position 61,613,508 of record OZ007501.1, read on the forward strand.
TAAGAGGTTATATCTGTTTGAAGCCCAAAAACCTTTTTTCTTTTTTTCATGAGCTCATTTTAAATAATCTTAAACACATAATATATGAATCGATTAAACAACTCTTCAGGAATATTGTTACACATAACATGACACTTTGCTGTACGCAAACTGCCAATACCCTCCATATAAATCTGTTAAACATGACATTGCATTTTGCTGCACGCAAACTGCCAACCAAATCTAACAAATAACCCTATCATTTATTCTGCAAAGAACCATAAAATTACATGCATTAATTAAAGTTAACACCGAAATTCTCTCAGTGTAGCATACAAGAAATTCTTGCTACAGCTCATAGAATCCTTTCCGTGGCAAACCAACTTAACATTAATTAAAGTAAAATAAATGTCCAACTTAAAATTAATTAAATTGAAAAATGTGCCCTCAGTCGCGGTATAAGAAAAAAAAAAGATAGTTCGTCTTTTATTTTGGGATTCCTTCTATAGAGATTTTTAAATAGATATTCCAATATAGAAATCCTTAGAAAGAGATTCGTATATAAAATGTTGTGACAACTCTACAAGCCTGCAGTCTGCTGGGTGGAAGGAGATGCGCTAGAGATCTTGTTTGGTTTTCACCCTTTGGCGGTGTAAGCAATTTTCCTCTGTGTGATTTACAATCCGTGATAACTGTGATGATTGGACGTGTAATATGCTGCGGACACAACGGCGGCTTATTTATTTAAGAGGTTATATCTGTTTGAAGCCCAAAAAGGCTTTTTTCTTTTTTTCATGAGCTCATTTTAAATAATCTTAAACACATAATATATGAATCGATTAAACAACTCTTCAGGAATATTGTTACACATAACATGACACTTTGCTGTACGCAAACTGCCAATACCCTCCATATAAATCTGTTAAACATGACATTGCATTTTGCTGCACGCAAACTGCCAACCAAATCTAACAAATAACCCTATCATTTATTCTGCAAAGAACCATAAAATTACATGCATTAATTAAAGTTAACACCGAAATTCTCTCAGTGTAGCATACAAGAAATTCTTGCTACAGCTCATAGAATCCTTTCGGTGGCAAACCAACTTAACATTAATTAAAGTAAAATAAATGTCCAACTTAAAATTAATTAAATTGAAATATGTGCCCTCAGTCGCGGTATAAGAAAAAAAAAGATAGTTCATCTTTTATTTTGGGATAAGCTGCAAACACCAAAGTGCTGTTGGACCTTTCGCCAGGCAAAGAGGAAACTAATTGGAACAGCTTAGCGTTCCTAAAGACGTCCCCAACGAGAAGTCCCCGGCCAGTACCCAAGCCGGAAGCCGTCCCAAGGAAGAGGACTCGCTGAATATTGGAACGTTGGACAACACCCGCCTACTCAAGGGTTTAACAACAGACCCCAGAAGCGAAGGAAGAGTAGGTAAGTGTTATATAAAAATAAATATATAACAATATGTAAAAATATGTTATTGGCATAAATTAGCAAAATGGCGGCTATTGATCAATAAAACAATATTTAAACAAGTATCTCCGCGGCACACAGTAGAAATCTCTTGGATATCCATCTGGAAGCATAAAACATTTTTTTTTTCATAAACTACATGAGTTTTGGTAGTGCAGCACACGATCTTAGTTATAGAACCTTTGTCCCAAAATGGGGATTGTTTAAACAAAAAATTGAGTTTTCGACAACAACAAAATTTAATTAAATTGTTTATATTTTTTTTTTCTTATTTACCGATCGTTAAAATCGTGTGTATATCACTAGATAATCGAATGAAGAAGCTACCGTTAAAATTTCAAGTCAACCGGATGAAAACTCTTCGAGTTCTGCTGCATGCCGATTTCAAAAAGATAGTTTCGAGTAAACGCATTTAAAGTTTATAAACGCTATAACTTTTTAAAATCATAATAATATGATCCATAATAATTTTTTAACTTTACTCTATTATCTCAGCACTGTATAATTACCCTTCCAAAGTCGTATTCTGGTCCTCCAGCTCTTGTCTCGCCGATGTAAAGCTGCGTCTAGCCATAGATTTCTCAATCTCGGAAATGAAACGCTCACCGGCCTCGATACGATTGACCGCCGATTCTATGGAAAAGTCTAATAACATCCCTCCAACGGTTATTCCTAGTGTATCGTAGATAGAACATAAGCCTGATAACATAAGTTGAGCACAGTCTTTCCGGCTGGCATTGTTTTCGGTGCGATGGACCATACAAGTGATCCGATGGATAAGAGACTATGTTTCTGGCCGTTCAATCCAAGTGGTTCTTGATGGTGTCAAATCTGCCTCCCATCAAATTAATGCAGGTGTTCCCCAAGGTTCTGCAGTCTCGCCCATTCTCTTCCTCATCTTTATAAATGATCTCTTCTCCATTACCCACAACCCACTCCACTCGTTTGGGGATGATAGCGCATTGAGTTTCTCATACTCATAGGAACGTTTCCGACCAAACTCTTCGAACGTCAATACCAATCAGCAGGTAATGCTTAATATTGGTTTGTACCACATGAAATGGAATTTTTTATTAAAAATTTTATTGTAAAAATAATTTTTTTTTTTTGTAAACATTTTACCATCATCATCATCGACACTACAACCGGGAACTGGTCTTGGCCTTATTTAGCAAGTCCTGAGGCTTGTTAAATTTTCCATAATGATTTATTTTTTCTGGGCAAGGTCATTAGTCAAATTTTATAGCAAACATTTAAAAGCCAACATTATTTTTCCGTAAATTTTTATTCAATCAAAATAGGATCCGTTGACATCTATGACATTCTTCCAACGTGATACAAGGTCAAATATTTCTTGTTCCTACTGATTTTTTGTGGCAATGAAATCTTCAAAGGCTTTTATAATCTAACAGGCTTCCACAAAGAGCACCGGTACACTCGCCTACTCCGACGTTCTCTCGCTCGCTCGCTCTTGGCTCCATCGTTCGCACACGAAGTTGATCGTAACAAGGTTACTGATGAGGAAGTAGTGTGGCGTTTCTAACAGATACACACACAATACACAAGCAAAAATAGTGAAGAACACTGGAAGGAAATTCGAATAAGCAAAGCATCAGAGCCGTATACCATAGCGATAACATAACAGTTCCACATCAGTTGAGTGTACTTGAGTTTAGAAATCGAATTCGTACAAGCGGCAGTGGCCTGATGTGTTGAGCATTGGTTACATTGTTAGTGATTCTAACTGTCATAGCGTCAGTTCGAATCACACTTTCTTCGCTATCGTCGCAATACGCTATAACCTCTGCTCGGTTCCGGAAGACCTTCTTGCGGAAAATATGGTAGTCCGCTGGGGAAATGTCAGGAGAGTATGGGTGGATGCGGAAGAATTTCAAACCCCAACTACAGAAGTTTGTGACCGTTACTTCTGAGGTATGGGGTCTACCATTGTCATGCAAAAGGATCGGGCGGTTCCTATTGACCAACGCAGGTTGCTTTTCAGCCAATTTGGCATGCAATATGTCGATTTCCTTACAATATTTGATAGGGTTTATCGTTTCTCCTGGTTGAAGAAATGAAAGGTGGATTGGTCCTTTCGATGTCCACCAAATTGTCACCATAACCTTTTTTGGAGGAAGATAGGGCTTGGGATGTGTTTTGGTTTTTCACCTACATCCAACCACTACCCAGGTCTTTTACGGTTATCATACAGAATCCACTTTTCATCACAGGTGACTATCCGGTGTAAAACGGTTCAGTTTGGTTTCTTAATCTAAGCGATGCGCAGATTTCCAGGCGCCGTACTTTTTGGGACTCGTTCAGTTTATGGGGTACCCACTAATCGAGTTTCTTTACCTTTCTTATGAAATAAAGGTGTCGACTTACTGTCTTTCAGGATACTCCCATACTTTGTGCAAACTCCAGCGCCGATTTCGTTGGCTCCGCATCCACCGTTACTCTTAAAACATCGTCGTCAACTAACGTTTTCGGCTTCCCGCGCGGTTCACTTTCGAGGTTGAAATCTCCCGAGCGGAACTTTCCAAGCCAACGTCGTATAGTGCGTTCCTTTACCGCTACATCCTAAAATGCGTCAATAATGTTTTTCATTATCAATGACGCATTATGTCTCATTTTAAATTCATAAGGGAAGAGGGTTCGAATTTGAACTGCCGACAGCATGGTAACAATTCCTAGAGAAAAAAATAACTGTACTTGTAACGAACCATAAAATTTTCACATGCCAAGCACATGTACCACTTTATTTTATAAAAAAAAAGTAAGTTCTGGCACAGACGTTCGTTCACTCGAGAACTTCTTATTTCCGACTGAGGGAAAATCGGACATTTCATGTAGTACAGCGCAATACACTGAATTCCGGCATCAACAAGGTATATCACTGAGGTTTATCTAACCGAGTAGAATTCAATGCCTTAAAAACTTAGTGCTGCATCTTGTCGTCAAAGGCAACCTACAAAGTAAATACACCGTGATAAACGCACTTGCATCGACGAAGCCAAGGAACTATCAACCCTCGGCATTCGCATTAATTGGACTCTAAATTGGAGGGACCATATTTTTGAATGGGGTTCGTTAAGAGACGCAAAAAATTCTTCCCTCCATTGCAGCTGGTGCTATTTACAAAGCGCATATTCGTCCGAAAATGGAGTTCAACTCCCGTATTTGGTCGGGCGCATCCAAAATCGCACTACACGTGCTCGATAGGATGCAAAAACGAGCAGTGAAAATTATTGGGGACCCAGCTGTAAGTCGATCAATTCCGTCGGTAGAACATATGCGCAACGTATCATGCCTATCTCTTTTCTATAGGTATTATCACGGCCGTTGCTCAATGTGTTCCGCCTCCTCAGACATTTTCCCACGACATCCGTCAATCTGAGAATGCGGATCAATTCACGTTGAAAGTCAACTTCAGGCAGACAAATAAATATAGAGGCTCATTCTTTAGCCGAAGCACACGCATCTGGAATACTCTATCTGATCATGTGTTTCCTCGTTGTTGTAATCTCCAGGCATTTAAGACCAATGTATATCGATACCCCCTTTCCTTATCCACTTCCTCTCCTTCCGCTCGCACTGTGCTCTGACATTTAAGGGTAGACCAAAATCCCCATTTGAACGCGCGTTTGTGTACAAAAAAAAGGGCGTTGAATTATTTGTTTTGAATTTGGGTGTATCCACCCAAGCAACGTGAAAGAAGATCGTCAGAGCTTAGTTTTTCGTAAATCGGGTTAATTGCTTCAAAAACATCTTTATTCAAAGGAAGGTTATACTTATAACTAGAAAGAGTACCTAATGCTTTGCTCCGTAGCCAAGAGTACCAAGAATGGACACCTATTGTGTTGTGGTTTTCCATCTGTGGATATTTTATGGTAGAGGACCGGCCATGTATCATTTCTCATTCTTTCAACTCATCCAGTATTTCGTCTAATAGCAAGTCCGTAAAACGTAGTAGTTCATCAATGAACTTACCCATAAATTTACCCGGGCACCCGAGGCCTTTGTTTTTTTTTCACGTTATGGAGGAGAGTTTGTGGGGGACGAAGTATTGTAGCAAACACGCGCACTAGATTCTACTTCGCTCTCGCCGAAGTCACTACAAGTTCATCGGTTCCGCCATTAACCGATCACCGAGGATTAATCCCCAAAACACAGAACAAACGCAGCACAGCGAATAAAATACACCGATGGAAGTCACCAAAAAAATAAAACGCACTGAGCACAGGTTTGTTATGATTAATGTTTTTTATTTCACAACGGACTTAATATTAATATTAAATTGATTTTTATAAATTTTAAACTAGATGAAACACTTCCTTCTCGACACGACCTACGCTTCTCCGCCGCGCGACGGAGAGCGGGAGCGGAACGACCGTGGTGGTCGGCGGATGTAATTTGACTCAGCGGTAATCGGCCCGTGCAGAGCCGACTCGCTAATTGGGGTGAGTTTGTGGTGTGGTGGTAGATATCCCCTCCACTAAGGATATGTATTTACTTACCACCAGAGAAACGTAAAGTCTCTCTTGGTGGAATAAAAAACCAGATCTCGTAATGGAGATCATGGTGGTATGTGTGTGATCGTACCCATCACCGTGTTTATCGACGCATTTAGCAAAGGATAAACGAAACCTGAAACGAGGAAAAAAGAACAAAGGGAGAAGCGACCTAAGGCATCGGCCTGTAATGAGGGTCGGCTAAATAAATAAGCTGCAACTCATTAAATGGGAAATGCATTTGGCATACCTCAAATAATTTAAATTGTTTATCGTGTCGCCAGAATGCCTGTGGTAGAACAGAAATCTTTTGTTTGCACATGATGTGTGCTAAAGAATTTGGTTTTAGCGGCTATTGCACTAATTGTATGCAGCTGTTTCAATTGGCTGCTAGGAGTTGCTTTGTCGTTGGACAAAAGAGTCGCCAGCCAATGTGTATGTGGGGAACATTGTTGTACACATGGTAAGGCTGAGAATAGCCGACTCAACGATCATTATCCCTGACTATAATGGTTACATGGTACTGTAACCGATATGTTTTCTATCAGGGATATGAGGTTTGTTCTTTAAGGAATTCTTCTAGGAAAGCAAATATGATGCATTGAATTATGAATGCCTGTGAATCCTTTTAGGAAATTTCCTACCGATGCGTTGATGCATGGAGAATGCCCTTGTAGGAAAAATTCTTTGCAGGCATTTCCAGGTAATGCATTGAAAGCATTAATTATCCTTGGGAAGGAAATGTTTTTACTGCTGGGAGATTGCGGTGCAGGTGTGGGAAGGTTGGAATTTGCCTGGCAACCGAAGGTACCGAATAGGTTTTGTTTTATGCTCCCATATAATGGACCGAATTCTTGTAGGGAATTTGTATGCGAAGAAATGCATGAAAGGTAAGAATTCTTTTACAGGGACTTTTAGGTTATATAGATTTGATATATTTGATGCGTGAAGCATTTAAGGTGCTAATGCGAATGCATTAGCGAAACTTATATGATTGGGTCGAAGTTATGGGGGTTCTGCAAGTAAGTAACAGTGGGGTTTGGCGGAACCGCCACAAGTTCCTATTCTCTTTTGAACATGTCCAATGCACTCTTTTTAGCAACAGAAACATTTTCATACAAATTGGCGTCAACAAATCCTTTATAGGTTTTCGAGTTGCCATCGCCAATGTGATTGACGCATTTCACATTATGAAGTGATTCGGAGCACTGGAACATGTCGACAACGGCGTCAAGGTCCATCAAAACTTTTCAAACATAAAGTGCGCCCGCGTTCGGCAGCAATTGCAATATTAGAAATAATTTTATCGTAGGTTAATTGAAAAACTGGCTTTGGATGGGTCATGAAAGCACAGAACTTTTTGAGGTAACTGTTTAGAGAATGATTGCTGCAATTCCTGGAGTTTGAAACCAAGCCCGCGTCTGTTGTCCTCTGAAAATGTCCCCTTTGTATTCTCTGCCCACCACAACTTGAGAAATAGCACTAAAAACAGTCACGAAATTGACGCCCTAACGTACCCTGAACCTCGTTTATCTGGCGTAAGGTGTTAAACATTTTCTAAGCTTGTATACGGATTTTTGTGAAAGGCGAAGAGTGCTTTTTAAAAGTCAATTTCGATAAATCCGCCCACATGATTGTTTTGTGTTTTTCTGTATTCAGTACAATTTTATTTTATTAGACTTGATGTCAACAAATTTGTTTTTGCATGTGTTGTGTTGGGGACACGTGAACGAAATTGTTCAACAGCAAACTTGTATTATTTACATTGTTCTTCGACACGACTAAAATATTTCATTTGTCACAATTAGTTGATTGACCTTAACTGTATCGCCACAGAAACAATTCAATTAGTCCTTTCAAGTCTCTTTGTCATTAGCCGTTCTTGTTGATCTTCATGTTATTGTCTTTGTTCGCCTGATGGTTTCGTTCTGCACCTTGATATCGAATGGACGTCGAAAATGCCTTGTCTTGGTAATTAAATTCTTCTTGTTTTCGTTGATTCAATTCTGATTGACTGATAACTGAAAAAATGCCCTATATCTTGAGAATATCACAAGATGCGAACGAGTCCAACTGAATCCAATTGTCGTTTTTCCAATTCTTCCTTGTTCTTGCTTATGTGTTGTGTAGCCCTTTGTTCCTTTTCAGCTTAATTTAATTTCTCGATTTCTTTGTTCGCCTGTTATTGTGGGATTTAGTTGTTTTTCATTGTTTTGTATAAAATCAGTTCATCTCTTATCCTCCCTCAATGAGTAGGGCGTTAGAATATACTCACAGCTAGGCCGGCTTTTTGTAAGAGACGACTAAAGGCTGACTGGTAGGTGGGGTCCCAATGCCCTGTCGCCTGATTAAATATCAACCCATCAAACTATAGGCTCTGTGAAATGGTCGGGAGAAATCCCTGGCCATCTTTCAGAGCCTGGCTGATGGGCGGGTTCGAGAAAAGGGTAGTATAGGTGGTAGTCGGTCCTAAGGCCAGATATCACCCCGTCACGCTGTACACTCCGCGATATCGTCGGGAGAAATTTTCGATTATATTTCAGATGTATGGCTGGTGGCACGGAGATACGTCATGATCGTACCTTCTGAAATAAATAATTCCGGAGATAAGCTAGATTTCCATTCGGATCTATTTTTGTTTTGTTTTATCTCCACGTTTATTTAACAACTTAATTACAGATTTTACTTAAGACTAAATGTTAACTTCTATTTTAAAAATATCATTCTTACATTAACTTACTGGCTCTTCGCAAGCACTCACTATACATTATCATTTCTCTTATGCATTTTGGCGTACAGTAACTAATGTTTTTATAACATGTCACAATAATTGATGTTTTCTTTTTAAAATTCAATTTCAATTCAATCTTTTTTTTATTTTTTTTTTTAATTACATTGTGACGGTTCTGGCAAACCCCACTGTCTACTTACCCGAAGAACCCCCATAACTACAAGCCACCTTTCATAAGTGTCTGCTAATGCAATCGCATTAGCACCTGTAGATGTTTCACGCATTAAGTTTATCAAATGTATTTAGCTAAAAGCTCCTGGAAGAGAATTCTCACCTTCATTCATTTATTCGAATTCAAAATTCCCTAAAAGAATTCTGTTCCAAACATCATAAATACCAAGCCCAATCACCAGCATACCTGAAACATTTCCCTTCTCAAGGGCAATTAATGCTTTCAACGCATTATCTAGGAATTCCTGTAAAGAATTTCTCCCACAAGGCCATTCTTGCATGCATCAATGTATCTCTGCTATAGCGACCTAGAACCGAATTCTCGTTGCCTTAGATGTCATATACAATTGGCATAGATGTTATACAAACCGTCATTGTGTAACCCTCCAATTTGTTTCGCAATCAACTTGTCGCAATCCTCCTTTGTTTGAATCTCCAAACAATCATCAACTCCGCGCATAGCTGCCGGATTGAATTCAATAGCATTAACAAATGCAAATAAAGAATCCGTTCCCTTACAGCGACCAAAGATACGATATACAAATTGTATGAGTATCCCAAATCCATTTCACACCTAATGAGTTGCGGCTTATTTATTTAGCCGACCCTCATTACAGGCCGATGCCTTAGGTCGCTTCTCCCTTTGTTCTTTTTCCCTCGTTTCAGGTTTCGTTTATCCTTTGCTCAAATGCATCGATAAACACTGTGATCTGTCCGATCACCCATACATGCATACGCCATGATTTTCATTACGAGGTCTGGTTTTCCATTCCACAAAGAGAGACTTTACGTTTCTCTTGTGCTAGGTAAACATATCCTTAGCTGAGAGAATATTCACCACCACCGAATCGAGGGTGAATCAAGAGCCAGATTCTAACCCTCGATGGAGTCCTTTACCATCCATCGACCGAGCCGATCGTTTTGCTCCCACTGTCCGTAGCGCTGCGGACGCGTACAACCCGGAGTCGTGTTTTCGTTCGAATCATAAGAGTGTCATTTTGCAATATTACCTTCATAATAGTTAGTATTATAGCGCGGAGAGTTACATAGTCTGTGTATGGTGTATATTCGAACGCAGCAAGAGAATTAAGTATTTGTAAGTGACTTTTAATCCATTTCAGTTAATAAAGTACAAAATAACTATCCGTGAATAAAATAAAGACAACATTTTGCCGAATAAAAATAACCAGTGTTTTGACTCTCGCGGCTTTCTCGGATATCTCTGGTGATTCGCGCCTGCGGAACTTTGTATTAAATCGGTGAGGACGAAGTAGAACCCTGCGCCCATGCTGGCGCTCAGACTTCGTTCCCCACAACATATATAGGGGGTTGACAAGCAAAAAAAAAAAAAACGTACACACATAATTAAGGAATACAAATAAAATTAAAAAGAAATTAAAATTATATTAAAAACAAAAATAATAATAAAAAAATAATTGGGAGTTGGGGATATGGAGAAGAAAAGCCATGCGCCTAAGAGGAATACTATGTTTGGGGACGTGTAGCATAGTCCTTTCTTCATCACTGATCCACCACCAGTTGGGATGAGATAGACCTTTTACTGATTTATCTCTTTCGCCGATCACCATACTTAGACGCAGGGGATCTGGAATATTAGAGATATCATAATCATGGAGAATTCGTTTATCCCTGGCACCACGGAAACCGTGATAAATAATAGGGACTCCATGTTTGTCTTGGATAAGTCCTTTTTTATCCAAGAAAGGAAACGTTTCTGGGGGAATGAATCCATTCTGGGGAGTACTCTCCATATACATATCATTGGGGTAGAATGCTCCCGATATGAGATCATTTTCACTGCACATTGCCCTAGTTGTGTGGCCACGGATAATCTTGATAATGAAGTTATCTATTCTGTTTACCCCTGGTTTGTCATACAGGACTTCATTGGGATAGGATTGTGGGGTTCTTTAAAGTTTACCTGAAGAACCCCCCATAATGGCAACCCAACTCCCATATCCCTCGCATACCTTCAACATTTCCTTTTTCAAGGACATTTAATACACCTAGTGCATTACCCGAAATTCCCCACAAAGAATTCTTACCTCATGCATCCAATGCATTTTTATAATTCCCTGAAAAGAATTCTTTAATGGCCAAGCATCCAAGAAAGAAAACAATTCGGTTACCGTACCATGTAACCGCCATAATTAGAAAAACTATTCGGCACCCTTGTTTGCCAGGCAAATCCCAGCCTCACATGTGCGCAGTAATTTTCCTACATGCAGGTTGGTTGGTGACCTATTTGCTTAACGACACAAAGCAACGTCAAGCAGCTTGTTGACGCAGCTACAAACAATCAGTGCAATAGCTAAAACCGAATTCTTCATAATTTACAAATGCAAACAAGATCTCGGTTCCTACCGCCGTCAGAGATGCCATAAACATCTAATTTCCTTTTAGCACCTTTTCTTAATAGCAATGCAGCTATTTATTCAGCTGAAATGCACATCTCACAAATGCCCTTTGTTCCTTTTTGGCGGAATATTATTTGGTGTGATTTGACTTTGACGAATGTTTATTGTCCTTCGGTTGAAGGTCCTGGTTGCAGCGTTCCGCCGCAAACTGCTAGCACACAACGAATCCACCGAGCGAAAAGCACAAATAAAACACGCAGATCGTTTACGGATTTAATCTTTTTTATTTCGTACAACTAATTGTTCATAAATTGCGCACTATGCCGGATTCAACTTAAATACGTGTCTCGACAATATTTTAATTAACAACGCAGCGAAACACATGCACGAAACACACGTTACTCCCTTAGATCAAATTAAAAGAAATTAGGATACAATTAATCATTTGCTTTTTTACATCTCCCTCTCCGTACGAATTGTCGTCCCGTTGACGGTCCAAATTATACTATCTATCTCAACCCCAAAAATATCCTGCTACAGATCGTATCTATATCTGCACAGGGAAATTTCCTATTCGCTCTGCTAACAGAATTTCCGAATCTCTGTTAGCAGCATGTTATTAAGTCCCAGGGGTAATTTCGGTGCCTGAAAAGGAAAAAGTCAATCGACGCATACATCCTTAAACGTCATTATCACCATCCGTGGTGGTGATCGAAATTTGGTTCGACGGCTGTCGATTTTGTGCCGCCTTTATTTGCACAAAACATCTGGCGCGCGGCCGGCGGATTTCGTGCAGTTTGAATGGACGTACGGTCCATGGTTTTGTTTAACTTCTTTCGGTTAAAACTAACAATCCATTAGACCTTTCTAATGGGTGTGAAAATCGAAAGGGATCGTGGGATCGGAATAGATCCTTTGTAGGTTTTTAGCCTCATAAATTTTTCGAATTATCTCGTTGAGATAATTACGCTGCCTTTGTTTGCTTGACGGATTTGGGTGGTCTTTATGGCAGCTACCCGCACGTGCAGCCGCCGGCCGGCTAATTTACCGACGATAGCGATTCCTTGTAACATCGTGCAGATGTTCAGGATTTCCTGTTGTGCAGAGCTGGGTTGCGATGCATTTCGATCTTTCAGGATTTCTCTAGGGAGCCGGATGAATGTATGGTTTTTACCTTTGTTTCAGGTATGCTACAATTCAGGTATGTTTCAGGTATGACATGTTGAGCTTGACATTGAAAGCTTTGAGACGTTCAGTTCCTTGCTTTTTCGTGTCGGGCTCAACGTTGTGGTGAATGTTTCAGGGCCCTAGCGGACTTAGTGGCACGCGTCTGTGGGCGCGTGTAACGTTTTCAGGTTAGGTATGTTCCTTGAAGGGTAGGAACCCTACCTTGGTGGAATTGTGCGTTCCTAGAACGCTACACCTTCACTGTTTCAGATTTCGTTTCTCGTGACCTTCGTTGCATGAGCAAACAATGATCCATTAGCACATTGCTAAGATCACCTCACACACACCACTATGATCGTCACTGTGAGATCCGGTTCTCTAATTCACCATAGAGAGAAATTGTCTCTCTCTTCTCACAATCTCACTATCGAACTAAAGGTTGAATCAAAACTCGGATTTCAACCCTCGTTGAGTCTTACCACAACCATCGAGCAGTGCGCGTCGTTTTTGCACTCCCCGTAGCGCACCGGGGATGCGTACATCCCGGAGTCGCCAATTTAGTTAGTAACGAAGTATTTTGCCGAGTCCAAATCGTTGTAGTGCATTAACCAATTTTTAATATAAGAACAAATATTAATAAAAGTCGCCTGTGAAGTTTTAATATAAGAACAAACTACCACAAAACAACATTATTGTCAATAATAATGAAGTATTCCGCCAACAATAAAAAACAAATAAAAATACAACAACAATATACTAGTGTTTCATTTTCCTTTCTTTGCTGGTGCACGGCTTGTGGCGGAATTTTGCTTCTTGTGTTTGGCGAACATTTTTGCTGCAGGATCAATGGTGTTTCATTGTTCCTTCTTCGTACGGCTCGCGGATGAATTCAGCGTTTTGGTATTCAGAGAACAATTAGTGGGGTCGAGTAGAACCCAGCACCCATGCTGGCGCACACCGGCTTCGCCCCCCACAGTATTTCTTATATTGCGACTCTGGTGTTCGATAGATTCCGAGGCAGGAACGGAGACACTGCCTCTCGCACACCCGAAACTTCTCCATGTAGAATGGGGATACGTTATACTATACCAGGCAGCCATACACTAATATTGGTCGGATGAATGCCGAGTATGAAATTTTCACCTTGGGGTCCAGAAGACTACTACGGAAGAGTCTTCGTGTCATTGTATATGCGTTTTTAGCTGCTGTAAGAACAGCTGATGTATGCTTATCAAAGTAAAGATACTGATCAAACCAGATGCTAAGGTATATGACTACAGTGTTTACTTGTAGGGGAAGATTATTACTTCCTGTAATGGAAAATGATTTCCAATTCCGTTTTGTATCCCTTCATGCACTGGACAGGCGCGAACTGAAAAGGATAGTTCCTGTTTTTTTAGAAATTTATTTTTAGTTTCCAGTCATCGCGAAAACGTTTGATTTTGTTGAAATCATCTTGCAGAAGTCTGTAGATGACATCAATCTTTTCTCCAGATCTATACACCACAATGTCGTCGGCGTACGCAATTGCATGGTTGAGAGAACTCGCTAGATCACTAGCTTAAATGTTAAATAAAATGGGAGAATTCACTGCTCCCTGTTGTAGACCGTTTTTGATGTGGAAAGTCTTGTTGGAGATTATATCTCCACATTTCACTACAAATTGTTCACCCATTATCATATCGTAGATAATGTATAATAAACTAACGAGGAAGAAGCCGACAGGACGGCCGCGACGGAGATGGGAGGACAATGTTAGATTGGACCTCGAGGAGATCGGATCGGATGATCGAACGTGGAAGGAGAGCGCACAGGACAAGGAACAATGGCGGAGCCGGGTCGGTGCCTACAGGCCAGTAAATAATAATAAAAATAGATAATGTATAATAAATATTCGGACATACCTAGATTTGATAACTTATATACAAGCACATCTAACCATACGGGGTCGAAGGCCTTTTCAAACTAAACCAAACAGACCCCTGTGCATTGTCGCTTCGCCTTGTTCCACTATATGTCGGAAACGAGTTTTGTCGCAGCATGAACTGTGTCATGTTGCGATCGGAAACCACACTGGTTGTTCGGAATAATACCATTTTCCGCACACCAGTTAGTCAATGCTTTATTTATCATTTTCTCGAATACCTTGCTGATGTTCGGAAGCAAACTAATCGAGCGAAGATTGGCTGGATTGCTCCTGTCCTTGCCCTTTTTGGGGATGGGATGAACTACTGCAGATTTCCATTGGGTTGGATAATATGCACTATTTAGAGCGTTACTGAACAAACTAGTGTGAACCTTCACTACTTCAAGAGGTAAATGCTTTAGAACAATGTTTGGAATACTATCTATTCCGGAAGATTCTTTTTTCTTAATCGATCTAAGAATGTCCGTCAGTTCATCCTTGTGTGCAGATATGCTAGTGCTTAGATTTCTAAGTGGGGAAGCTGCTCTATTATTTTCACTAAATATAGTGAAACTTTGACTTAGAGACGCCAATTGTTAAGTTCGTTGCGTAGCGAAATGTGTTTTTGGAGAGCCCTATTTTCCAGGTCAAGATTAGAATGAGCCGATTCGTTCAATCTATACACTGCTTCGAAACAAGAGTTCGCCTTTTTTTTGCGGATCCTCGACTATTATGAACTCTTCGTTAGAGTTGATGTATTCCAAGTTTGCAATTCTCGGGAGTCCGCGGAACTCGCAGGCATGGGATGTCATTATAATGTTTCCTTCGAAAGACTTTATTTATATGAGGGAACATATTCGGTCCACTAGCTTTAATGGCTTGAACTCTGTTGTTCCACTCTTCATTAATTACTGATCTATAGTAGTCACGGGTCAGTTTTTGAACATTTTTAATTAGTGACTTAATTGTTTTTATTTACTGGCTATTTGGATCACTGAACTGTCTGTAGAGCAGTTTTAACTGAGAGCAGAGTACTCTCTTGCCTATACAGCTCGTCGATTGTTGAGTTTCTGGATCGGTTTGTATTGCTCTCCATGTGAGTCACTTTTGGGATAGAACGTTGTTCATCGTCGAAAGGTAATGATCAATTTCGTCATTATGAAGATTTCTGTTAGTTGGTGGATCTATGTCATTGGAGCGTAATTCTTTTTTTATTACCCGATCAAATCGCGACCAGTGTACTTTTCCCAAATTAAAAGAATGTATCTGTTTGTACTGCTCAAGTAGTGAGTGTTGGTTTGGGGCATGTATTACAGCACCAAGTCCATAATGATCGCTTTCGTGCTCGATTGTACGAAGACAATTTCGAGTAGTTAGATCCGTATCCAATAATTGCATTAGCTCGTCCAGCAACAGTAAATCCAAGAAGGAATTTCCTCTTGGATATAACGGCGACCTTGTAGCGTACAATTCTAGTTTATGTTCGATAGCGTTTGTTGGCCACCAGTCGAACACCACATTGCCTCTTGTATTTGTGATAAGGTTACCCCAAGCAGTGTGCTTGGAATTGAGATCTCCCGCCATAAAGAAATAATTATTTTCCGAGTGTAACTTGAGACTTCGAAAAAGGGTATCAAGTTCATTGATAAACTGTATACTCTATGGAGCTTCGGGAGCATAAGCAGAGATCACATATAGATGCCTTTGACTTTTCAAAGGAATATCTATAATCCAGGCTTTTAGTACTTGGAACTTGTATACATCTCTACTGTAAACGACTTTGTGTTGTAGACCTTTTTTAACTAATACAGCTACCCCGACCACCCTGAGTGGAATTTGGACGATATCGTCTAATTACTTTATAATTTGGGTAGCCCAATTTGTGCCTTGGTTCCTTGATAGTGTAGTGGTTAGTATACCCGTCACACGGGAGACCGGGGTTCGATTCAAGACTAATAACTTTGCCCGGAAAAAAAAACAAATCAAAATGGAAAATTTAACAAGCCTCAGACTGGTGAAATAAGGCCAAGACCGGTGCCCGGTTGTAGTGCCGATGATGATGATGAATTTGTGCCTTGGTTTAGCTTATTTCGCTAGCCAAAATCACATCTGGGCCTTCAGATTGCTCAGATTATCCCTTCTTTCCACGCGGATTAGTGAATTAACATTCACAGAAATAATTCTTAGAGTTGATCCAGTCGCAGTGAACGTTATAATTAAAGTGTGGGTTCATCTGGAAACAGGGTCGAATAGATAATGTCCATTCGAGCCACTTGTTCCGTCATCTTTTTTTTCGATCTGTTCTTGTACCACGAAACTGTTGTAATAGCGAATTTTCAATCGTTTCTCATCTTCAACTTGCTTCTTTCTGGTTTCCAACTTTGATTTTAGTTGTTGATACTTGGGGCAACCTCTAAAGTTAGCAGGATGACCTGAGTTGTTACAGAGGACACAGGATCGTTTATTTCGATCCGGAAACTATTCTTTGCCCGGCAGGCATTCTCCAATGATATGCTTATTTAGGCATTTGACGCATCTGAAATGCATATTGCAATTCGCTGCCACATGGCCGAAGCGTTGACAGCGCATACACTGCAATACGCGGTCGGACTTCTTTATTCTCTCCCAACTTATATTTGGTGATTAATGTATTTAATATATCTAAGTCCATCAATTATACTATTGGGGCTTAGCGACACAATGAAGAACCTTATGGTTGCGATTTCTAGAATTTGCTGTAGAAATGGTTTAACACCTGTAAATTTCAAGGTATCGTTTTCGAAGCTTTTTAGTTCTTCGAGCACTTCTTCGGGAGTAAAGGAAGGATCAACTGCTTTGGGGAGCATGGAGACAGTAGTCTCCGATTTAGGGGTGTACGTGTAGTACTCGCTTTTCGATTTCCCCAATGCCGATTTTATTTTGCTTTAGCCATCTAAATCATTGCATGTTAAACTTATGTTAAAATTATTTATACGTTTTGTTTTAAAAGTTTTGCATGTCAACTCACCCGATTTTATGAAATCCTTTGTCTCCATGTAACTGATGTAGATAGGAGGTACTGTGGGGTAGGTAGTCGTGGCGTCAGCATGGACGCGAGTTCTACTACCAACCCACCATTCACTTAATGTTCCACCGAATACCAAAACACCGTCCACCAACCTGTGGAAAACTGCGCGACAAATAGTAATTAAAACACGAGATTAGTCTATTGTTTGTAATGGATTTTTATTTTATTTCACTTTCGTTGAGATGAATTAAAATACAGTTAGAGATTTGAATTAAACACGGGCAGTTACACTATACTGTTTATTGAATTATTACACAATTTTAAATGCTAAACTTATTACAAAACACCGTGTTTTGAGACTGTTAGATTCTGGGACGCGATACGTATTGGACACACTTACAACATGAACACGACACCGATATATACATGCGCAACTCCGCCGTGACTGAGTGCGGGAGTGGCATCACCGTGCTGGACTGCGGATGGTAAAGGACTCCGGGATTCAATCCTCGTTTGGGGTGAGTTTGGTGGTGTGGTGAAAAGGAAATGAAATTACCTTTGACCAGTGACCAATGGAAAGCGATTTCAGGGACGCGGTGGTGTATGTGTGTGTTCGTACACATCATCGTGTTCATCGATGCGTTTTGCCTGAAACGAGGAAAAAAAGAACAATGGTGAAACGACCTACGGCAGCCGCTCATTAGATGCTAAAAGGGATTGCGATATTTCATACAATAGAGATCGTATATCGTCTCTCTGCCGACTGGGAGAATCGGATTCTTTTGTTTTGCATATGTTTATCCTATTGAATCCGATCTGACGGCGAAACTTGGCGTCGGTGATTGTTTGAAAATTCAAACAAAGCAATATTTCCGCGAGAAGTGCTTGCAATTGAAACCATAGTTGCAAGTCTTCGGAAAGCAATTTAGATGGGTACACAATGACGGTTGTGTATACCATCTGCGTCAATTATGCATGGCATCTATGGCGACGGCTGGATCGAATTAGAGTGTGAATATCTACACTACTTGGAAATTCGGTTTTTGGGTCGCTAATGCAGAGATGCTTGGTAATGTATGAATGTCCTTGTAGATAATAAAAAATTCTTTTTAGGAATTTGGGGTAATGCTGTATTTTTTTTTTTTTTTTTTATTATTAGACTTCTCTCGGGAGAGGCGAACCTATAGCGTCGAGTGGGCGCCCCGAGATGCCATCAAATAACTGTTGCAGTTCTTTTTGAACAGTTGCAGGTTGTAACGCTCCGGGAACACTCGCGTGGGAAGGGAGTTCCACAGCTTCCCCGCTCTGTAACGGAACGAGTTCTGATACAGGGAAGTTCGCGCCGTCGGGAGATGAACCACAAACGGGTGCGATCCGTCGGATTGTCTTGTGGAGCGCATATAGACCGAATTGCGTGGAACAATGCCAAGAATCTCCGAAGAATAGCACCCGTGATAATATCTGTAGATCAGACAGAGGTCGGCCACGCGCCTTCGATGTGATAGCGACTGTAGTCCCGACGTCAGCGCCGAGTCCCCGATCAGGCGGATCGCTCGTCTTTGTACGCTCTCAAGTAGGTCGAGAGTATGTTTAGGAGCCGAGCTCCAAACATGAGAGCAATATTCGAGCGCGGGTCTAATTTGAGATTTATATAGGAGAAGAAGTTGGGCCGGAGTAAAATATTTCTTGGCTCTAAAAAGATAACTCAGTTTTCCTGAGGCTGATCTGGCGATACCCGATACGTGTTTATGCCATGATACATTCCCACAGACCGTGACGCCGAGCAATCTCAAACTTCCCCCAGCCTCGAGGGCCCGGCCATTCATCATCAGCTGTGAAACCGATGATCCGGTTTTCTTTGTGAATGTTGTATACTGGGTCTTCGTTGCGTTGAAGTCGACAAGATTGGCCTTTCCCCACTGCAGGACTTTATCTAGATCCTGGTTCAGAGAGTCAATCTGTCTACATCTCAGCTGGTGCGACGTTGATGCACCAATCGGCCGATCACTCGAAAAGGAGGAAACAAGCGTACTATCATCCGCGAAACTGAACACCTTGTTATCCGTTGTCTCCAAGAAATCATTTCTGTGAAGCAAGAACAAGGTTGGAGCCAAAATAGAACCCTGGGGCACCCCCGAATTAACAGGATACATATCCGAACACTCGCCGTCCACAACAACCCGGATCGATCGATTCTCGAGGAAGCTCCTCGTCCAGTCGCAAAGCTGTTGGGAAAGTCCATATGAACGAAGTTTGCTCAGCAATGCCCCGTGCCAGACGCGGTCAAAAGCCTTGGAGATATCTAATGCGACCGCCCTTGACTCACCATGCCGTTCAATCGCAGATGTCCATATATCGGTTATAAGTGTCAAAAGGTCTCCTGTGGACCGCCTGCCACGGAATCCGTATTGACGGTCATTCAGAAGACCGTTGCACTCCAAATACTTAACCAACTCTGTATTGATGACTTTTTCCATTACCTTAGATAAAATAGACAGTAATGCTATCGGACGGTAATTTTGTGGGAGACACTTTTTTCCCGTCTTTGGGATTGGCTGAACTCGAGCGATTTTCCAGCAGGCAGGAAAGGTCCTCCGTGCATAAGATAAGCGGAAGAGTCGGCCAAGAACCGGCGATAGTTCTGGAGCACAGTTCTTAAGGACTATTGCTGGTATTCCGTCCGGGCCGGTTGCCTTCCTACAATCCAGTTCACGTAGAATGCGCTGAATAGTGCGCGGACGAAATCTCACATCCCGCATGGAAGACTGTACCGGGGAGATCACGGGCGGCTGCAAAAGGCCGGGATCGAGGTTTGAATTCGCGGAAAATAAATTCGCGAACACATTAGCTTTATCCTTTGGATTCGTGACTAACGTCCCGCTGTCTGTCACCAACGGAGGGAAAGAGGAGGAAGCAAAGTTACTGCTGACAGCCTTTGCCATTGACCAGAAGGAGCGCGAACCAGTTGGGCACCGAAGGAGCTTATTGATCACCCTGTCGTTGTGAGTCTTCTTCGCGGTATCAATCGCCTGGTTGCACACGTTTCTGATTCTAACAAAATTCGTTCTGTTAACATCGGTGGGATTGGAGCGCCATTGCTTAAAAGCTCTATTTTTTGCCGCTGTAATCAGCTCGCATTTTTTGTCAAACCAAGGTTTATCAGACGAACTTCGTTTGATGGAATGTGGAATATACATCTCCATCCCCAGAAGAATAATCTCTGACACCGACTCCGCGCAAGCGTTAACATCGGAGTTTCCGAAGCACATCTCGGACCATGGAAAGGATGCGAAGAAATCTCGCATATCGTCCCAGTTAGCGGCCCCATACTTCCATACATGGCGAAGCTGCCTAGGCCGGTTATTCGCTTGGTATGCAAGTGCTTGCGCGACAGATACCAAGCAGTGATCTGAGTTTCCCAGTGGCGCAGAAACCTCTACGGTATAAATACTCGGTTCGGATGTCAAAAACAGATCCAGGGTGTTCGCATAATCGCCTCGGGCATCCGGTCCTCGCGTTGGCTCCCCCACGAGTTGAGTCAAGTTGTGGCTTACAGCAAACATCTCCGCCAGCCTCCCAGCCTCGTCGGTTCTGTTAGAATGTAACAACCAGTCGGAATTGTGCACATTAAAATCGCCAAGGACAATAATTTGAGAAGCTGGGTGGTTGATCTGTATCCAGTCGACGGTATATGAAAGATGTTCGAAAAATGTCGCCGGTCGATCGTCATTCGGGGAGCGGTAAAGACAACAAAGAAATTTAACGGAATTCCTCAGTACGACCCTCAACCATATGATGTCCATATTATTGGGTTCCAACGCCTCCATCCTCTGGCAAGCCAGATCGGACCGTGCGAAGACGCAGACACCGCCCTTAAAGCGGAATCTCGAATGTAAGTCGTATCCTGGGCAACGAAGATATGTGTATGCATTAATTGTCCTTGGAAAAGGAAATGTTTTCGGGTTCCAATGCGTTTGCATTGGCAGGAGGCAATGGGGGTTAAGTTGTGGTAATGGGGGGGTTTTCAGGTAAGTGGGCCGTGGGGTTTGGTGGAACGGCCACAGTACTTTCTCTTTTTTTTTTTTTGTTGACTGGCACCTGCTGATATAGTTCCTGCTGTTGATGTGGTTCCTGCTATTGTTGTTGATGTTCCTGCTGTTGAGTTTCCTTAGCTTGTCGTGTTTTCTTTGTCTTCGTGGGTTTCTGTTATCTTTGCTCTTGCTGTTGTTGTTGTACCATTTTCGTTTTCCGCTCATTCTGGCTCAGATTGCTTTTAAGAACTGCCTCCATTTGTTTATCCAGTTATTGTTTTTTAAGACTAATCTCATGGATAAATCTGTTGAGGACCTCGACCCGATTGCCGCCGTCTGCATTTTGTTTCGCTGACAGCTAGTTCTTGGAATTAGTTTTCAGCCCCTGAGTGCTGGCCATCATGGGCGTTGACTTCGTCGTCGCTATTGACACTCAACGTGTCTGTATCCTTGTTCTCATTGGTTTTAAGGCGCTTAACCTTTAGATTTAGGTCTGTATTTTGTCTTCTCCGAAGCACCATTTTGACATCCATTTGATTTACGTCCATATTATGGACCACGTGTTCTCACTTTTTTTTATTGTTTGTTTTTTTTATTGCGAGTGACAGATACATAAACACGTTCAGGAATTTGTTTATTATATTGTGCACATGCACAAACAGGAACACTTCGTACGTCGCGTATCGGCACTAATTGTTTTTTAATTATTTTGGGTGCAGAGAAGTCCCAAGCGAACCCGTACTCATTTAAGATGTGCAACGCGGTTTAATTTAAAAATAATAATTTAATAATAATTTTACATAAACTTCACTTTTTAGGTCGTTCCGTTGAACGGTTCATCAACTATCATTTGTCGATTGTCGACCCGTCTACACCGGATGGTGGTCAATTTGCTACTGAGAAAATTTAACGTCCTGGCACAGATGTGCGGACATTTCATGTGGTACAAATCCAATATTTCAACAGGACAACGCTCCTATTCATACAGCACGAACAACAGCGGGGTTTTCGACACAAAGTTTTTGCAATTTCTTTTTTGTCATTCAATTAATCATAAGTACAGCCACAAACAAAGTTCTGTCGCCGAAAGGCAAATTATACAATAGTTATGTAATGTTTAGCTTAGAGCGTCTGCGAAGGACCAGTAAGTTATAATATAAGATAATTAAGCTAGAATTTAAGCATTTTTTGTCTACCATGTAGTTTAGAAACTAAGAAGATAAAAATAAAATAAAAAAATGTTTTAAAAATGAAAAAACAACAGCGGGGTTTCAAAAGCATGGAATTAAACTTTTACGGCAGCCAGCTTTAATTCCAAATATAAACCCCACTCAGAACCTATGGGGGATCCTGGCAAGGGCGGTTTACGATCAGGAAAACACAGAAATTCAAAACGTGGAACAACTCAAAGAAAGAAATATTGAAGCATGGATTAATATACCGCACACACTTTAAACAATCTTATTTCCAGTCTGCCACGAAGATTGTTAACTATTAAGTAGAAATAACGAACAAAGCATTCCATGTTAAATAAATTATTATACAAACAATTAAAATATAAATGTCTGGAGTTTATACTTTTTCACAACGAAATTTGGGTTTCGTCAGAAAATTAATTACAATGCCTAGTAAAAAAGCAATTAAGCCATTAAACAGTTTTCCGTGAGTTAGTGTCGGTTGACAATATTATGTCACAAAACTAGACATAAAAGTTTATTACTCATTCCAAGAAAACTGAAAACTTGCGTTTGCCTATTACTTTTTCGAGCCTTGTATTTGATCCTTTACAACAAAGATTGTAAACTATTACTAAGATAAATGCATCAAGATTACTAAATGAATAATATAAAATCAATGTATTTAAACGGCGAGAGGCAATATTTAAAAATTGTAAACGCATGCTTATCTTAAGTTAGTCTTTAAATAAATAAGATAAACAGTATAAATAATTTGATACTCGCATTAACTTTTAGTGCTCTATCTATAATATATAGGCTAAATAAACAATAATAAAAAAGCAAAAAGCGCATTTGAATCAAAATATAGTGATTGTTTTCTTCTCTAACCGACAGTGTCTAAACTCAAGACAAGGGAAATACAACAAATGACGAACTGTAATGTTGCGGATCTATTAAGAGCTATGAATACCGAGAATACAAGTTGCAACATTAATGATATGAAAGAAGACGACGATGTTTTTCGAAAGGAATTGTTGTTGATTTCATAAGCCACGAGATTGCGTGGTAATCTTTAATAAATAATCTTGTGATTGCTTATTCTCCCAGACTGATTCCTTATTATTAAGTTGATTTTAGGCTTTCGTTGATTTCGTTGAACATTTCCAATGCCACATTGAAACAATTGAACACTTTCCAATAACTATCACATTTTGATAATCAAATCATGGAGGGAAGTATTATTGTAGTAAACTGGAAACAGGTGGAACACTCCCTCATTATATAAACATATTTAACTGTAAACGTTGGACTTCAGCTCGTTTATATATAGAGAGTAGAGTAAAAGACCTATTTTTATTAAGTGTATTGGTTCTTTGTCTGTCTCGTTTAAGCAAACTTTATATCTGAGTGTCGCGTATTAAACACATTTTGAATATAATTCATTCAATTTAAATGGCATTGGAAGCATCCCATCCGAAGCTATTATATTATATTGCCAATACTGGTTCTGCCACAAGTATTGAATATATTTCCGAGACTTTAAATAGCTATGAAGATGGGATTATGCAATCCTCTTGGCAAAAAGTATAACATACATCCCATGCCCCTAGACAATACGCGTATCACCGTTCTCCTAACAAATATTGGGAAAAAAACGAATCACATACTCCCATAATCATATTACTTGGTTCAATATATAAACAATTAGAAATCGTCAAAACGCACAATTAAACGAGAATTTACGTATTATTTAAACAGGTTCGGTTAACAGTATCCAACGCAAAAAAAAAAAAGGGTGTCTAAGATCGTGTGACACATATTCGCATAGAATAACAGAAAAGTAAGAACATGTTGAGCAAGTGCTTTTTATACAAATGTACTTCCTACCTGATATGGGAGTATAATTCTGACATTATTTGAAAATAAGTGTATAATATCCATCGTATAATTTGGATAAACAATAAATTCCATTACTATTTCAATTGAAATTATTACATAAAATTAATAGTGTACTGATGGTTAAAAAAGAACCACAACAACCTGAGAGACTACACACAACCTGATACTATCTGTATATCCAATCACCGCAGTTGTGATGAGTTTCAAGTACAAACTGATTTTGTGTGTCCTTACCTTCAAATTTCTCCTAATATCAAACATACTTGGGTATTTCAAATAAACTGCTCTACTCCTAAGTGAATAAAAGGAATCCAGTGTCGGAAATTTCTGTTCCCTCTCTTTGAATATGTTGATTCCCACACACCTTATACTATCTGAACCAAATACATAGAATTAACATTAATCTGTCAAAATTGAGTTTGCTAAATCTCTTAGAATATTTTAGCAAGTGCTACAAGTTATTATCTACCAACTTATAAACATTCGACATTGCGACGTCGTTCTAAATTCACATTATATACCTCTGGCGTGAACATACTTTACCTTTTTATATTGCTTCACCAAATTTATGGAAGGATATGCAATGTATCGAACGAAATTGGTCTGTCAAATCCTGGTGCGATAACAAATGCGAAAAGATTACAACAACTAAAAATAGGGATGCTCCACACAAAAGGAGACTAATAGAATCTAAAACGAAATGTTTGAATTGGAATAGGAGGTCGTCTTTTAAATAAATAAACCCCATGAAGTAGAAAAACTAGTACAGTGTATTTTCACGCATATCTGAAAGCTACAGTTGTATGGGATAAAATGCAATACCTAATATGTAAGCTGTGCCAAAGGATGCGTAATATTATAAAAATCACGTGGTGCCGAGCCACTGTAATGCACGGTCTATATATAATAACGCTGTACAAACAAATGAAGCCATCATTAACAGTCGAGATCTCGTGCAGTGCGGACGTTTACAGAAACGTGTTTACACGTGTTTATGTTTACGTGTGTTAAGTGCACTATTAAATTGTGTAGTGCAATAAAAAAATAACAAAAAATATTTTAAAAAAATTTTATAATAATAACAACAAAAAATAAAAAAAGATATTTTAACATCAGGAAAGCAGTTACTTTCTACACACCCCAGATGACAGGAGATGACCCAGGCCAGGCACTGGAGTACATACAAGAGCGAAAAAGGAAAGCTCTAGACATCCTACGGAACGCACCGAAAAAATCTACGAACATGGAGAGATCAAGGAGCCCCGAAGATTATAAACGAAAACTCGATGAAGCCCTGGAAACGATAAACCAATTAACGCAAAGAGTGAAACAACTCCAGGAACAAATTTATAAAAGAGATTCCATCTATAACACCGATGACATCCATATGGAAGAAACGTCCCGGCGAACCCACAATTCGAGCAACAGCCAAGGCGAACTACCAACCAAACTTCGCACACCAACAAAGCCCTCATCAAACCAGATACCTGCTCCAACCAGAGTAGAAACAACGAAATCAACCACGAAAAACGAAAGACCACCGCCAATCTACATCAGAAACCCGACCAGCACCAAAGCACTAATTCAAACCCTGCAAAATTCCTTGGGTCACCGGAATTTTAGCACCAATGCAAAAGGATCGAGGACTTCCATAACAGTCAGATCATTAGTCGATCATGACAGGGCAGTTAAAAAACTGTTAGAGGAACAGTATCAGTTCTTCACCTTCCAGCATCCGAACAGCAAACCAGCTACCTTTATTATAAGGCACATCGATCCCGAATGGACCAACGAAGAAGTGGGACTGGAAATCGCTAGGATATGTCCACAAATAAAAATCAATAAGCTGGACTACTTCCAAACACCGTACATGAGGACAAACAACGTAAAAAACCTCCGGATCATACAAATCCCACCTAATCAGAACATCAAGCAACTTAAACAAATTAAATATTTGTTTACCCAAAAAATCACAATCGAAGAGCCCCACAAACAAGAAATTCTTCATTGTAAGCGATGCCAAGAATCAGGACACTTGGCGGTCTCATGCCACCAGCAAAGACGCTGCGGCAGATGCGCAGAGGAACACGAGCTCGAGGAATGCAAGGTAAATCCACAAGGCCTGGAACCTGAAACAATACAAACCGTCAACGCTGATGGATCCATTGCCAACAAAAAGATCACGGTTAAATGCTGTAACTGCGGATGCCCTCATCCGGCAAATTTTTCCCAATGCCCTCAGAAGCTAAAACTTCTGGAAAGACGGAAATTAGCAACAACTATAAAATCAACAACAACGAAACCAACAGTATTGCAGGAAACGAAGTCAACTCGACCCGGAATATCGTACGCGGATGCAGCAAAAGGAAACCTCAACACTACCACTCCCCCTAACAACAATACCGAAAACTTCAATCTGGACATCATGGGATACATCCAAAGCTTACAAGCCATGCTACCTTCGCTGAGGAAGATGTCAGAAATAGAGAAAAAAGGTCAGATTCTTTCACTAATAACTTCCCATATTCTTTCCAGCTCTCTCTAAACTAACCATTATCTCCCTCAACACAGAATCCATTTACTCTAACATACGTAAGCAACACCTTCGGTTGTTTGTTGAAAAGTTTTCCCCAGATATCCTCTTCCTTTCAGAGACCTGGCTCAAACCAAAATCCCGAGTTTCAATTCCCAATTATACTTTAGTTTCTAACCCCAGAACTAATGGATCTCATGGAGGTACCGGCATATTAATTCACAAAAAAATTTCAATTCAGTGAAATTAGATTCACCTGTATATTCAGCATTGAATACACAGCAGTAAAACTTTTCTGTGAGAACAATAAAGTGCTCGTCTTAGCATCCATTTATATTCACCCTTCACGACAACCAGATTTCCCAGATACTGACATTTCGCAGATTATCCAACAGTCCGTTCCCGCTCCATTTATAATCGGAGGAGACTGGAATGCTCGTCACACAGCATTCAATGATAATAAATGCAACAAATATGGTCGCCAATTGCTAGCCCTCCTCCAGTCTTATACAGCCAACTCGAGTCTCTAGCTCAGCCAGGTCAACAATCGACTTCTTCCTCAAGTCCGACGATGTTTATTCAGCGGGTCCACCTACAGTCTCCTTTATATTTCCTTCTGATCATGGTTCCGTTCACACCACGATCCAAATCCCCTCTCTCGATCCACTATACTCGTCAAACTCTGTTCCAAACTTCACCAAAACAAATTGGAGAAAAGTCAATAGGGACATAGCGATAAGTTTCTCTGACTTGTATATCCCTGAAGCATCTAACTTACTCCCTACTGAAATCGATCAAGCATCCTTAAGAATAGAGCAAATTCTTAAGGAGGCTCTCAGCAAAAACACCCCGACAACCATTCCTCATAACTATTTAGGAAAGCCTTTGCCCAGCATCCTAACCAAATTATTGCGCCTTAAACTTCATACAAGATACTGCCCCTTTATTAAAAGCCAAATCCAACTCCTATCCACTCTGATAAATGAGCAGTTGAAAAAATTCGCAGATGAAAACTACATCTCCACACTTAAAAATATCAAACCAAATCGGGATCTTTTCAAAAACATCAATCAATTAACTGGTCGTAAATATAAACCCCGAATTGACCATCTCATTAACCCGATCAGCAATAATATTGCCCAGTCCGATTCGGACATAGCAAATTGCCTCGCAGAACACTTTGCAAAGATCCATGAGCAAAATAATTCTCTCTCAACTCCTGGCTTCGAGAACACAGTAAACGAATACATCTCTAACAGATTATTCCCATCTTTTACTCCTTTCATCGGTGGATTCAACAACACAAACATAGCTTCACACCCCTTAGACCCTACAAATTTTCTAACTGCGGACGAATTATCCGAGATCGTAAGATCAGGAAATAACAAAAAGTCAACTGGATTAGATGGAATCCCACGTCTTCTATTTAAAAGGCTACGCCCACCGAATCTACTTCCCATCCTCATTCTTCTTAATCATATAATTAATGCATCGCACTTCCCAGAGAACTGGAAAACTGCGGTAGTAATTCCTATTAAGAAGCCCGGTAGTAGTAATAGCCCTTGCAATTATCGTCCAATATCCCTATTAAGTACACTAAGTAAGATACTGGAACGCAAGATCTACCAAAATCTTCTCTCATTTGCCAATGAGAATGCCCTCATCCCTAACTGTCAGTTCGGATTTCGTAAGCGACAATCCACATGTCATGCTCTACTAAAACTCACACACGATGTTACAACTGGTCTCCAAAATCAAAGCCCTACTGTGTGTATATCTCTCGATATTTCTAAGGCGTTTGATTGCGTCTGGATCTCAGGTACAAACTGCACTCCATATTTAATCTAAACTCTCACACAACAAAGCTCTTAGCCTCATATCTTTCTGCCAGAAAATTCGTTGTGAGAATAAATTCTTCCGTCTCAGGAACCCACACCATAACCGCGGGTGTTCCCCAAAGCTCCATTTTAGGGCCAATTTTATATCTGTTATATACCTCAGATATACCTCAACCCGTATCTCCTAATGTTGTGATGCTGAATTATGCTGATGATACATTAATTTACTCTAGCAGCAAATTTGTTAAGGCTGCAAGAAACCGCATTAACAACTTCCTCCCTAACCTATCAACATACTTTAATAAGTGGAAAATTCACCTTAATCCAAATAAAACGCAGCTCATAGTGTTCAAGGGCAAAAACGAGCACTGTACAAACAACACTAGACGCTGCCACAACAAAATTAAGATTCAACTGAACAACACTCTGATAAAACCCTCCAAAACCCTAAAATATCTGGGAATCTCTTTCTCTAATAACTGGTCTTTTTCCTCCCACATTAAAAATTCCCTTCAAAAAGCCACAATTCAGCTTAATCTCTGTAGAAGAGTAATGTGGAAACCTAAAAGTCTCTCTCACAAAGTCAAACTGCTCATTTACAAACAAATTATCACACTCACGTACGCGTGCCCATTGTGATACCATGTCACTCCCTCCCAAATGGAGAAATTACGAGTATTCGAAAGAAAATGCTTTAGGTATGTCTCTGGGTTACATCGTCGTCGTAACTCCTATAAGTACTATAGTAACGTCGAACTCTACAATACCGCTGGTATCGAGCGCCTTAATTTATCGAAAACCTACAAAATAATCCCAATCCCATAATAACCTCGCTCTTAGAGAACCCTCTAGATATCAGAACTAACTATCCCAACTGTCTCCACACCAGAGCTATCTTCGCCTCAGGCAGACTGGTAAATGATTCAAATGAGATCATATACCACAACACCGAAGTTACCCCTAACCAGTTCAAATACTGTAACGTCCAACCATTTTCCAACATCCTACGCTTTTCCAACGAACAACCGGAGAGAAATACTCTACCTCTAACCCATAACAACCTCATTCCATATCCTTTAATTCATAACATATATCCCATTAATTATAAAACTTTGTTTATGGCTTTATGAAAATCATACTGTAATCAGGCTTAATTAGGTTAAGTTATTTATATAATTAGGATTAAGTTTAGACTAAGTAAAGTTGAAAAAACAAATTCCTGGTTTTCTGACCTTTTCCAGGAAGATAATACCACTAAATTTATAAACACGCATCTATCTTATATCTCATAAAATATTGTTTGGAAAATGTATATATTATTATAATAATTACATGTAAGCAATTGTTACAAAATTAATTTTAAGTCACTGTATTACTTAAATGTACGAATTCTAATTATGGTTAATAAATACAGTTTTGAAAAAAAAAAAAAAAAAAAACAAATGAAGGGTGTCAGTCACAGTGCAAACGTCGCCAGGATCGCACGAAAGCGGACGATCGGGGAAAAAAAGTGAAAATAAAAGTGTAACACGTTAAGTGTGAACGTGTGAACGCAGTTTACATGCGAGCGCGCGATCATTGTAAGTGTGTGCGCGAGTCCGCAATCTATTTGTCCTTCGCGGCAATCAGAAAAAAAAAGTGAGAACATTTGGTCCATAGTATAGACTTAGATCAAATACATCTCAAAATGGTGTTTCGGAGAAAGCAAAATACAGACCCAAATCTAAAGGCCAAACGTCATAAAGCCAATAAAACTAGTATACAGACACATTGCCCCCGCTTGGTAGAAACCTTGACGTGGTGCGGGGGCTTAAACTACAATGAATCACTCAGCCTATGCTGACGGAAACATACGCTTCCAATAAGACCACCCATGTCAGACAGGCTAGCGAAGAGTAACACACAAAGATCTAACACCCCTAATCCATGGTGTTACGCGTCACCGTGCCCATTGGATGGTTTGCAGCCAGGGGTATACCGGCTGTATTATAACGGCACCTCTCTGACACCGCATCAAATCAGAGCAGTAAGCAGACCTTACCATATCAAAGAGGGGCTCTGATATGGCGGACTATCTGAAACCCCAAGACTCGTGGAATCAAAAATGAATAATCAATACACAAAAAACAATCTCACGAAAAACCCGGTAGGCATAGGTGTGATGAGCATTGAAACTTATTGGGGACTCAGCCGTAAGTCGGTCAATTTCGTCGTTAGAACACAGGCGCAACGTATTATGCCTATCTCTTTTCTATAGGTATTAACACGGTCATTGCTCAACTGAACTTGCTGAATATGTTCCGCCCCTTCAGAAATTCTCCCGTGATACCCGTCAATCTGTGAATGGGCATCAGTTCACGTTGACAGTGGATTTCAGGTGCGCAAATAAACATAGAGAGTCATTCTTTAGCCGAATGCGGAATGTTCTGTCTGATCATGTGTTTCCTGGCCGTTGTGATGTCCAGACATTCAAGACCAATATACATCTACGCCTTCTTTCCATATCCACTTCCTCTCCATCCGCTCGCACTGTGCTCTGACATTTAAGGGTACTTCAAAATCCCCTTTTGCGCGCGCGTTAGTGTAAAAAAAAGATCCATATCTGGATCCATCGAAAGTATTCAATGTCGCTTCCTTCGGTTCGCTCTCCGAGGACTAGGATGGGAAAACCTGTGGGGTACGGCACTGGGTTCACTCCTAATCACCATCGTCACTGAAAATTCCACGGAAAGAAAGTCAAAACATCAGAAACCGTTAATTAAAAAAGGGAATAAAACGCACGATTTTGTTTATTGTTAATTATAACTGGTTTTATTGTTCGGTTCGTATTTATAGGTTTTACATGAGCTTAATCTATCTTAGGTTGATTATATTTCACATCCGCGATTTCACATGTTCTATTTCATGCTCCTCGATAGTATACTGGTTAGTATACCCGCCTGTTACGCGGGAGACCGGGGTTCGGTTCCCCGTCGGGGAGGCTCTGGCGCAAAACTACTGACCTTGCCCGGAAAAACAAATTATCATGGAAAATTTAACAAGCCTCGGGACTTGCTAAATAAGGCCAAAACCGGTTCCCGATTGTAGTGCCGATGATGATGGTACAATTATATATTTATAAACGTACAAGCCCGAACAGAATCTACGGACGAAGAAACGAAGGACACGTTCTACGAGACCCTAGAGGAAGTATTTGATGAAATCTCATCACTCGATGTTAAAATCCTCCTCGGGTACCTCAATGCGACAATAGGAAAGGAATATATCTTCCAACCAACCATAGGTAAAGAAAGCCTACACCATATTTCAAATGATAATGGAATTCGAATTATCACGTTCGCAGCTTCAAAAAATTTGGTTGTGAAAATCACGATGTTCAAGCACAAGCAAATTCATAAAGCCACATGGAAATCACCCGACGGCGTAACGCGTAACCTAACAGACCACTTCCTCATAGACAAAAGACACCACTCGAATATCCTTGACGTAAGATCATATAGAGGAGCAGATTGCGACTCCGATCCGTGATAGGCAAAACCAGGAGTCGGCTTGCAGCAATCCCACATGGGCAGTCACGGGAGACGAGCAAAAAGTTCGACATCGGTAAACTAAAAGACCTGCGCAAAAGGGCTGAATATCAAAACTAACTAACGAATAGATTTAGCATCCTAGAGAATGGGAGCGGTGAGGAAGAGGAAGCCAATAGTGTGGACACTAAATGGACATCGATTAGAGACACAATCAAACAAACAGCCCAAAAGGTATTAGGATTTAAGAAAACAATTAAGTCCAAACCTTGGTTTGGCGATGAATGCAAGGCGAAGATCGAAGAACGTAAACGCCTCAGAGTGATCCACTTAGAAAAATATGATGAAGTCAACGCAGAAAGATACGCGATGATTCGGAAAGAGACAATGAGACTGTTCAAACGCAAAAAACACGAATGGGAGAAGACTTGGATCGAAGAAATTCTAGAAAATTCCAGACCAAAGAACATCAGAAGTATGTATGTCACGGAATGAGTTGAGGTGGGTTGCTGTTCAATCTCGTAATTGTAGCGGAAAGATATATGGATGAATGCTGTTGGCCAATCCTCCGTAACAGAAGGTGAAGTTGTTGCTTGGAGTTGTGAGGTAAAAAATGAATGTATATTTGTAGCAGTCGAAGCCGGTGGTGGTGTAACAGAATATAAGGATGATGGGTTATCAAAAATTTGTAGCTGCGCCAGTTGTAATGTACAACAAGATGGATATTAAATGGTTGTCAGATGTTGCTTAACGGTGCCACTTTCTTCTCTTATGCAACCGTAATTTTTTTGTTTTTTTTTAGGTACGGTTTTCCAAGTACCGCTCTAACAGTCGAGTGTACCGGTGTTGTGCCGAAACAGTTGTGAGTCTCTACGGTACCAAAAACAATGTTATAGCTTTATTACGGCTTACCCTCAATTTACAGCCCCAACTTCATCTAAAGGAACTGCTCCAACGCAGCCTCGGGAACACGATTTTGGTCCACCATGGACTTTCTTTTATTTCAAACCCTTCCATCAATTTCAATTCAGGTCAGCCAATTTTTTATTCCGGTCCTTCATGGCCGTGCTTTCAATTTATTTAACAATTTACTTCAATTAAATTAACACATTTAAACTCAACTTAACAAACGCAAATCCGGTCCTTCATGGCCGTACTTTTACACCCTTTTTTCATCAACTCCTAATTACGACTCTCTAATACGTCTCTTCTTCTTGTCTCCGTCACATAGCTCAATCTTCTCGACTACTTCTGTCTCTCTCTTCATTCACTCCGCCATCACTCCGAAGAGAAACTCGCTGCAGCTGCTTCCGCGGAGTCCATAACCCAACGAAAGCAGGATCGAGCATCGCGATCTCCAACTTCTTAATTTGTTGTTTATATTTTGTGTCTTTATTATATTTTATATTTTATATTAATATTATATTTAAATTATATTAATATTATTTTTATATCATAATTATTATTCCAAACCAAACCAGGCTTAACCACGTAACATGTATGCCAGCATAAATTCAATTAGAAATGGCTACCGAGGGAGAGCCAATATAATTCGAGACCCAAACGGCTGTTTGATCACAGAAACAAACAATATCGTGACAAGATTGAAGGAGTACTTTGAAAACCTGCTCAATGTGCCCACCATCAATCACAAATAAACGCACCAGACGTACATACAGTCGAGCCTCAGATCCCAGAGCTCTCTTTCAACGAAATTATAGACCCACTAAATCGATTGAAAAACAACAAGGCTCCCGGAGTCGACTGCATTTACGGCAGAGCTTGTGAAGGATGTAGGAGAGGCAACAGCTCGAAAGATCCACCAACTGATTAAAACAATATGGGATAAGGAAGTCACTCCGGAAAAATGGAAAACCTCAATAGTCATCCCCATTTTCAAAAAGGAGTACAGATCTGACTGCGAAAACTACAGAGGAATATCATTGCTCCCAACCACATACAAAATACTAACAAATGTCGTACTGGCGAGAATCACATCGTACGCAGAACAAATACTGGGAGTCTACTAGTGCGGACTCCCTACGAACTGGTCAACGAGCGACCAAATGTTCACCGAAAAGCAATTGTAGGAAAAAATACGGAGAGACGGTTCACCAACTTTTCGTTGACCTCAAAAACCCTACGAATCAGTCGCAAGGCAAACACTCCACCATATTGTGGTTGAGCTGGGAGTCTTGAAAAAATATTCCGCCCTCATTCAAATCTACATGAACGAAAATAAAGGGCGAGTTAGAATAGAAAACCACCTCTCAGAACCATTTGAAATCCGGACGGACTAAAACAGGAGGACGGCCTCTAACTATCCCTTTTTAACCTTGTCCTCGAGTATGTCATCAGAATGGTACAGGACGACAACATGACCGGATCATCCCTGAACGGAGTCACACAAGTGCTCACATAAGCGGATGACATCGCCGTTTTGGGCGATAATCTAGAGACTGTAAGTAAAAACAGTGAAATCTTCATGCAAGCGGCAGAAGAGGTGGGCCTAGAAATAAATGAAGAGAAAACAAAATATATGATTACGGCGAGAACAGGTGGAGCTCAGAGAACACACATAAACGTTGGGCGCAAGATATTTGAAAAAGTTAAAGAGTTTAAATAACTGGGAACAATACTGACGGCCAGTGACGAAATGTCGAAGGAAATTAACAAACGACTACACTCCGGCAACGCTAGTTGGCATGCAGTCAGTAAAGTGCTGAGATCAAAACTGCTATCACGTAACATAAAGCTCCGTGTTTATAGAACCATAATCATGCCGATTGCTCTATACGGATGCGATAGATATGCTCTCACAAAACGGGAAGAAACCATATTACGCGTATTCGAGAATAAAGTTTTAAGGGGTATCTTTGGCGGTAAATATGACGAGGAGTTAGGACAATGGAGGAAACTCCATAACCACGAATTGGAGAGCTATACCGCAAACCTACAATAGTGAGGGTAATCAGGTCGCGAATATTACGATGGGCTGGACATGTGGCGCGAATGGGCAATGAAAGGACCGTGCGTAGAATTCTTGATGGTAGACCAACGGGAAAGAGACCAACAGGACGGCCGCGACGGAGATGGGGGGACAATGTTAGGTTTGACCTTGAGGGTATCGGATCGGCTGTCCAAGCGTGGAAGGAGAACGCACGGGACAGGGAACAATGGCGGAGTCGAGTCGGTGAGGTCATGAACTTTCGGGTTCCTACATGCCAATAAATAGTAATATCATTCAAATCTGCATGGACGAAAATCATCAATCATCAATCAGCAGGACAATGGAGGAAACTCCACAACCACGAATTGGAAGAGCTATACCGCAAACCTACAATAGTGAGTGTTGGCGATGCGATTTCCCACACAAGCACTCAGCACAACGATCGGCTGTAAAACAACTCAAGAGGGACAAGCACTCAGCACAACGATCAGCTGTACGCCGTTTGCAGAAAATCACTCGGGAGGAAACGAGTGATTGAGAAGAAACTAAGCGAACGAGGAGACAGCCGCAGGGAATAAAAGGCGAGCGCAGTGGCGAAACACCAGGAGGCTATAATTCTGAGTAGTAAACACTCCCAACCTGCCTCTCGATATTCACAGAATATTCGAATAAAAATGGGAGATACTACGATTAGACCACTGGACAGGATGAAATATCTTGCGGTCACTTATACCCCAAAAATGAATTTCATCAAACATGTGACCCACATTCTCCAAAGGGGCCTCGGTCGGTCTAAGCAACTGCACATCTTGAAGTGGAGCAACAAAGTTGACACCAAAG
Organism: Microdon myrmicae; assembly: GCA_963931805.1. NCBI lineage: Eukaryota > Metazoa > Arthropoda > Insecta > Diptera > Syrphidae > Microdon > Microdon myrmicae. The sequence continues at coordinate 61,649,699 of OZ007501.1, forward strand.
TTAAGCTTCTCTGCTATAAGCAGCTAATCCGATCTGGAATATCGTACGCCTTTCCCATATGGTCCTGCATATTTTCGGCTCAAATGGAAAGACTTCGGGTTTTCGAAAGGAAACTCCTCAGAAGATGCACCAATCATTCTAAAAGGCCTGACGGTCGTCATTACCCCAACTCTCACCTATACGAAGGCGCCCCCATTAACCCTATCGACGATTACCTGCTTCAATTAGCATACAAGTACCTCGAAAACATTCAGAACAGCGAGAACCTACTTGTACGGGACTCCTGCGTTCTTGGCCCTTCTCTCTCTCGATCTCGTGGGATCTGTGGCGGTTCCGCCAGATCCCACGGTACGCTTTCCTTAAACACCCCATAACACCCATCTTCCCATATAATTTCGCCAGTGCAAATCGCATTAGGCACCTGAAAACGCTACACGCATTAATTGGAGCAAAGCTATAGTCGTAAAGCTTCTGCAAGAGAATTCTTACCTTTTCAAGCATTCCTTCGCTTACAAATCCCCTGTAAGAGTTCTTACTTTCCTTATCATAAATTATCCTGAAAAGAAAAACCACGGTTCACATATCATGTAACCATTCCAGCCAGAGATAATTATCATGGCGTCGCCTATTCCCAGTGTTGGGATGTGCGGAGGAGGCGGCGTAGTTATTGTGCCTGGAGCTGCGGAGTTGTCCGATGTACTGGGTGCGTCGGATGAATTTACATTATTTGACCTCACTGGCACTTGGTTGGTTATTCACTGTAAAAACTATGAACATCCCGAAGCCAAGTTAACCCGAAAGACTGTAATCAAATGCGGAGGACACCAAAGACGAAAAGGCAACTTTGTTTTGCTAAGCAGTGCTTGTTTTGTATTTTTTGTAACTCGGTTTTATAGTTATATTGTGCGCGGCCAGGGGTTCGGCCTCTGGAGATCTACTGATCACGAAATTGAAATTCACTCCCCTTTTATAGAATTTTTAGTTGAGAATTGTCAACTATTTTAGGGTCAAAATTCCCAGAAACACACATAAGAGTTTGTGTTTCAATTTGAGTTGTGTTCTGGGAATTTGTTAGAGGCTTTAGTTGGGTGGGTTCTAGGAAGGGAAATCATGAAATGCGTTTTGAATTTAGCATTTCATGATTTTTTAGGAATTGAGTCAATGTATGATGAATTAACTTTTGGTTAAATTCGTTGTACATGTGACTCAATATGGGATTTGAAATGGAGCAATGGAAAGTTTGGGATTTGGGTTTTTTATGTGGAATTGAATCAATGAGCGATAAATTAACTTTGGGTTAATTTATTGCTCATATGATTCAATATGAAATTAGGAAATTTAGGGATTGATACTATTGGGGATTTGGATAGGGGTAGCGATTTAGGATCGCTACATCCCTCCCCCCTTTAGAAAAGAAAATTAATCTAGAAGAGATTAATTTTCTAGAATGGGTGGAAAGCAAAGGGTGGTGGCATTTCAATTTCGCGATAGTTTACATTTGTTTTAATTTAGTTTAACATTTTTTGCGTTATTTGGTTGTATTTATCAACATGGTTTAGGTATATTTTAAGAATAGGCATATGTGTTATAAAGGTAAGTAGATGGCTTTTAAATTAGTAAAGGTTTTGGTTTAATTTGTGTTTTACAATGTTATTTTTCTAACATAGGCTTAAGGATATAAGATGTTGATATTTATAGTTTTTTTGATTTGGAAGTAACGGTAGGTTACTAACTTAATAGGTAAGTGTGTATTATTTTTAAGAAGGTCTTATTTTAGTGGTGGATATAGAGCATATTTTATAATGATAAAGGATATTATTTATCTGATATGTACCTTTTGTGTTTTATTATTTTATGTGAATTTAAAAGTAGGTGCATATAATTGTAAGGTTTGTTAATGTTAAATAGTTGAGATTAATAATTAGTGTTAATATAAAAGTTGGTAACAATAATGGGCTAAATTATTTTGGATTTGCCAATAATTTTGTTCAGATTCTTTCTTCTTTTTTTTTTTTTTTAAATTTAGTTTATAAACTGCCTTCCTCATTGAGGGTTAATGTTTGTACGTGAATTCTTGTGTACTTGATTGTTTTTCTATATCAATCTTAGTTTTATTTGTGTGTTATATGTAGTGTTACGTTTATTTGGTAGTTAACTTAGGGGTATCTTTCTTATTTGTTTGTTTTTAGATCTAGTATTAATTAATTTGGTTATGTTGTTAGCAGGTCTTATTTAAAATGAAAGTAAATTTTACAGTAAATAAGTTTTAAATTAAGGTATAAAAGGTCAAAGTAAATATTTTTATTTCAATTTGGTTTTTTATTGATAGTGGGTTTTTTTTTTTGTTTGTTTTTTTTTTTTATATAAATGTAATTATGTTTAAAGAGGGTCTTATTCTAGTAATACATGTATTTTTGAAATGGTTACAATTTTGTTTGTTATTTATAAATTGCCTTCCTTATTGAGGGTTAATGTCTGTTTTGTTTTGTTTATATTTTACATTTGTTTTAATATTCTTTTGTATATTATTTATTAGTTTTTATATTTTCTGATAATTTTGTGTCGTCTTTTATTTCTGTCCATATTGTGTATTTATAAATATCTTTGGCTGGTAGGTTATTGGACTGTGGTACACCTTGGGGATAGCATACGTTTAGGGTTAATGGTGGGGCACGGTTATTTGGAAGGGTTAGGATTTAGAAATAAGGTTTTAGTTTCCTATTGTTTATCTTTACTGATTTTTGGCCAATTTTGATTGTCGTGTTGTTCGGCCCAGTTACTCCTGTAATGAGGAACGGGCCCTTCCAGATGGGTGTTTCTTTGCCCTTGTGGGTTTTGTGCCTTACCAATACCATCTTTCCCACTTGAAACAATCGCGGTTTTGTTTCAATTCCGGGGCATGCGGTTGCCTTTGAAGAACGGCATTCTTCGCATTGCTTTCTGTATTTCCGAATGTCGGAGAGCATGGACGGCCACCAGTATCTTTGTCGTATTTTGTTGTACGACTTGGTGATGCTCAGATGTTTACCGGATGGGGAATTATGATAAACCTTGAGTATTTCCGCGATCTCATTGGGGTTTATTATTTTCTCAGGCGTTGTGGGCCTTTGCAATAGGTTTGTGTTCTGAGAGGTGCCAGGGCGCGGGTTTGTTAAATTTGTTGGTGAAGTATTTGTTAATTGGTTAATACCCTTGACATTATCACTTAGCTCCTTGGGGTTTCTTTTTAACCTGAGGATTTTGCGCTTACCTTGGGCTTGCTCCTGTTTTCCTTTGGCGTATTTGTTTTCAGGCGCCTTTTTCTCGAGGTGTGAGAATTTTATTGGCACGCTAAATACGCTAGGGTTTCTTTTCGTGCGAGGAAAAGTGACGCGTTGTTTGGGGCCCTCCACGTTGCAATTCCTTGACAGGAAGTCATTTCCCAGTAGACCGTCTTCTGGAAGATCGGGCATATTGCTCACTACTTGGAATGTGCATGGGAGTTTGGGCTTACCTTTTAATTGGAAGTTGACCTTGCAGGTTCCCAGGGTCCTAATGCTTCCGAATGGCGTCTCTAAAGTGCAAGCTTCTTGCCGATTTATTTTGCAGTCTGTTTTGCTAAGGCAATTTTGGCTGATCAGACTGATTTCAGCGCCGGTGTCCACTACTAGCGTTGTGTTCTTGTTAACACCTACATCTATAGGTAGTTGGACAGTTGGGGCGCTGGTTAACGGCGCGCATGGGGTCCTGATGTGGTAGCTCCTTTTTGCCACCGAGGGTTTTGACCTTCTTTGTTTGGAAGTAGAGGATTACTCTGCAGGTTGACATTGAACTTGCGACTCCCATTTCAGCTTTTGCTGACAGGATCCCAGATTGTGACCTTGTTGGCCACAGAAGTCGCAAGTCTGCCTTACGTGGAGAACTCTTTTTACTTCCCTTAATTGTCGGCAATCACGGATATCGTGATTTAATTGCTGGCAGTGTGTGCAAAAGGGTGTGTTCTTCCTTTTCACACAATCCTCATAGGCATGCCCCCTTTTGTTACAGTAACTGCAGGTTATTCTGCTGAGAGGGTCTGCATGTGTCGGGGGTATGCTGAGTGGGTCTGCTTCCATTATTCCTTTGGTTTCCCGGTATGGTTGGTCAGCTGGCGGTATTTGCGTCTCTAAGTGTGGAATCCCATGTGCTATTAGTTGTATTGGTGGTGTTGTTTCCACATCTGGGGTACTGGACGCTATTTGGGCCATAGGCTGATCCAGTTGGGTTTCTAAAATTGGTTTATAGGGAGTTGGGGGTGCTATTGGTGAATAAGATGAAAGGGGATTAAGTGGAATTTGCGAAGAGGTTAACGGCAGCTGAGGTTGTTGGATTTGTTCCAGCTCCAATGTTTTATCCATTAAGGTTTCCATCGGTGCGTCGCCCATTAATATTAAAAATTGCCGATGGTACGGATTTATCAATCCCTTCATGTAGATGCTTTTAGCGAAATCATCTAATTGTGTCTTTACTGCCTCAGACAGTATGGGACCATATTTTAGCTCCGCGGCTTTTTTGCATTCCATTAATAATTTTTTCAGTCGTAGTTGGAAGAGAATGATAGCTTCTGCTGGGTTTTGTCGAATGGCTAAAAGTTTATTTACCAGGTCTTGGTAATTTTCTACCGGTAAATAAACTTTTCTCAACACGTCCTCGGCTTCCTGAAAGGTTGCGAACGGAGTGGACGCGAAGAGGGCAGAAGCTTCTCCCCTCAGTCTAGTGGGGAATATCTGTAGAAAAGCCTCGTGTTCTTCGGTCCTGAGGCAGTTTAAGACCCTCTTGCAGCAATCCAAGAATGTTTCCAGCTCTGTGCCTATATGCGGATTTAATTCCCCGGAGAAGATGGGGATTAGCTGTGCCGACAGCTTCGCAACCTTTGTATAATCAATAGCCATTGTTTCAAAGGTTACGAGATCCGTTTGGTGCTGAGGAGCTGAAATTTCTGGTAGGTTTGGGCTAGGGTCGCGAGTTTTTATCGGAGGGGTTATTTCGATGATAGTTCCACTACGGAGTTTCTTAGGTGAAGGGGGCAAAAGGTCGTGGGGCGTAGTAGTGTTTGGGGTGCTTCCTAATTCCATAGATCAAGAGGAGGTAAAACGGTAGTGTGTGTAAGGGTCAGGTATGTCGGTGGTAAAGGGTGCTGTAAAAACTAGAAATGGTGGGAATAATAGTAGTATAATCGTGTAAGGAAAAAGGGGGAGGTTGGGTGTATTTGGATTTCAGTGGTTTGCTATCCCAAACGTGTTTTTGGTTTTTTGTATATAAAAAAATTTAAATCCTTCCCTAGGGCTTAATTGCTACACAATACAGACAAGATTGAGACGGGATGTTTTTGAAATAGCAGCAAGATTATAATTGATTTTGTAGCAATTTGTTGTTTTCTGTATGTAAGGATTATTTTTGTGTTTAACTTAGAGTAGAGCAGATTTTGGGTAGGTTGGGGTCAATAGGCATAAAAATGTGTATTGTAATAAATGAAAAATGTAAGCTATACTTAATAAAAGTAAATTAAAAAGGAAAATGAATGACCACTTAGCTGTTTTCTGTTGTTCTGCTGCTGTTGTTGGGACTGCTACTCTTGTTGGAAAGGCTATTCTTGTTGGAACTGCTACTGCTGCCGCTGGTAGTTTATTGTCTGTTTAATAACTGCTGCTTGGTCGTGCTTCTCATCTGTGACTTGGTATTCGGTTCTTTTTCTTCTTCTTTTCACTTATATTTTGGATTTTCCTCTTGTTTTCCTTCTGCTTGCGTTTCGCTCCGATTTTTCTTCTTAGCTCCGCAACCTGTTCTTTAGTTTTCTGGATCGTGTTGCGTATAGGACTTCTTCTGACAATACGTCCTCCTCGATTTTGACTAATTTCCACGTTAATCTGGGTCCAATCCCATGTGGTTCTATTGTTGGTTTGTTGTCCTCAAATTTAATCCTTGGATGGTTCTTTGGGGATGATTGTTTCGGTTTGTGGTTTTTTTTTTTTGTTGTTGTTCGTCATCCAATGATTTCGTAGATTCGTAGGATTTAGGGTTTATTGGCTCTTACTAGAACCGTCCGTTCTATGGCTTTACCTAAATCCTACCGGCTGCGCCAGTTGTTGGGATGTGCGGAGGAGGCGGCGTAGTTATTGTGCCTGGAGCTGCGGAGTTGTCCGATGTACTGGGTGCGTCGGATGAATTTACATTATTTGACCTCACTGGCACTTGGTTGGTTATTCACTGTAAAAACTATGAACATCCCGAAGCCAAGTTAACCCGAAAGACTGTAATCAAATGCGGAGGACACCAAAGACGAAAAGGCAACTTTGTTTTGCTAAGCAGTGCTTGTTTTGTATTTTTTGTAACTCGGTTTTATAGTTATATTGTGCGCGGCCAGGGGTTCGGCCTCTGGAGATCTACTGATCACGAAATTGAAATTCACTCCCCTTTTATAGAATTTTTAGTTGAGAATTGTCAACTATTTTAGGGTCAAAATTCCCAGAAACACACATAAGAGTTTGTGTTTCAATTTGAGTTGTGTTCTGGGAATTTGTTAGAGGCTTTAGTTGGGTGGGTTCTAGGAAGGGAAATCATGAAATGCGTTTTGAATTTAGCATTTCATGATTTTTTAGGAATTGAGTCAATGTATGATGAATTAACTTTTGGTTAAATTCGTTGTACATGTGACTCAATATGGGATTTGAAATGGAGCAATGGAAAGTTTGGGATTTGGGTTTTTTATGTGGAATTGATTCAATGAGCGATAAATTAACTTTGGGTTAATTTATTGCTCATATGATTCAATATGAAATTAGGAAATTTAGGGATTGATACTATTGGGGATTTGGATAGGGGTAGCGATTTAGGATCGCTACACCAGCTTCATTCATGTATACGATAAATTTCTTTATGTATACATTTAGCTGGCGACGTTTTTCTCCCAGCACAATGTGCAACCAAAAGCAAATACGCATTTCGCGTCCCTTGGCATCAATCGAAATCCAAGCATAATCAATGCAAATGGGTATTCAATACGTACCCTTTCTAGCGATGCCATAAACACCATTTTCCAGTAACTTCGCTAAAACCAATTAGCACATTTTCACACCGGAACATCGTCTCTTTGTTTAGCCGCACATGTTCCAACAAAGATTCCATTGGCATCCGACGATTTCGGTTTTATTTGCTTTACCGAAATCGTATCCTAGGAATGCACTTTATGTCTTTCTTTGTTCTAGGCACACATACCATCATGACCACGATGAGCGAGTGAGCTCTGAACGAGCAAAATATCGTTGAGTCAAATTCCATCCTTCGACCCGAGCGGGTCGCGGCTCCATCGCTACCCTGGTGCGCACAGGGAAGCGATAATGGAGAATAATCGTTTGTGTCGTGTTTTACAATACATTACAGCAATGGCGGTGATCACCAGCCACAAATGTGTGTTTTATTTTCACGTGTGCTTCGTAAAAATTAAATAAAAATTAACAACACAAAATCAGTGCGTTTTATTCCGGAGACTACCATCGGTGCGTTTTCCTTCATTCTTTGGTGACAATTTTCTGTGAACATTTTGCTGCGGTGTTCGGTGCGAGGACTTAATCCTTGGAGCTCGTGTTTTCGTGTGCAGCGGTATAAGTGATGGGGAAGAAGTGAACCGTGTGCCCGTGTCTGGCACAATACTTCTCCTCCCCACAGATCAAACCCCCACAATTTCTTCCTTACTACAAAACTGAAGAAAGCACCCTTCCCAACAACATTCCCCTCTATAATAGAGGATACCTGGATCCATCCCATAGGGTCTACTATTAACAAACCGCCCACACGAACGCACAGTACAAGACGGCACAAACACAAACATATGCACCGACCAAAGCGCAGATTATCAGACGCCAAAGACGTGATCTGCGTTTACTTCCGCACCCAACACCTACCGGTCTTGTACGATTTTTTTCCCACCGTCCCTCTATACAAGTAGTTAGAGAAGACCCGGAATAACACTGTCCACACTATCCTTGGATACCCCCCCCCCCCTTTTTTTTTTCTTTTCTTTTCAGATATCGCGAGACCAAGCCCAACATCCTCACGGATGTGGGTGATTCTGGTTATCGCAAGATGACCAGAAGTCAGAGACAATTTGAAGGACACATCTGTCCTTGTCTCGCTAAAGTCGGCCCTCTCGCCACCCATTTTTTTTTTTTTTTTTTTTTTTTTTTTGAAACACCAGGAGTCTTCGAAGGAACTCCTGCCCAATCAGTCTTGATCAAGACTAGCGTCATAAAGAGATAAAGATTTATTATTGTAAAATATAACCAATAATCAGGAATAAGAAATAAATAGGAATATAAGCGTATAATTGGGTCACGTTTTGAATTTTCTTGATTGCGTTTATAGTTTCGGTCGATTAGGGATTTGTACTGGGCAAGACTCAAACGCCCGTTTCATCCAGAGAAGAGTCCGGCTCTGGAGGTACAATCCTTGGAATTGAGAAAGCATCGTTGGCCGACCAGTGCCGGAAAATACAGTCCACTTGAAAGAGAGACTGAGGCAACGCTAGAGAAGCGCGCTTTGTTTGTTTCGGTTTCTTTACAGCAACAGTGAGAGTAATCAGGTCGCGGAGATTAAGATGTTCTGGACATGTGGTGAGAATGGGCAACATTCGAACCGTGCGTAAAATTCTTGACGGAAGACCAACGGGAAAGAGACCGGTAGGACGACCGCGACCAAGATGTAAGTCTTGACCTTTTTTCCTTCCTTTTGAGAATTCGAACCAGATCGTCAATCGTGGAATTAGAGTGGACAGGACATGGAGCGATAGCGCAGCCAAGTCAGTGAGGTCATGAACTTCCAGGTTTCTATACTACATAGTAATAATAGTATTAGTTAGACTAGGACGTTCATATGCACGAAACCTATTATATCTGTCCTTCGTGGTATGTCTCCGAAAATCACGTGAATTTAATGAAGACAAGGTGATATTACCTCTTAAAAAACAAACAAGAAAACAATGTGTACAGTTATGCCGATTATAAAAATTAACTTAATGCAATATTTGTATATTACACGTCGAGCCCAACAAAACTGAACTGTAGCGTCCTACGAACGCACAATTCCGCCCAGGTAAGGTTCCAAACCTTCAAGGAACTGACTTACCTTATCCAGTACACTTGCCCACAGACACGTGTCCCCAAAGCTCATTAATCAGGCCTGTAACAAGGGCATAGGAAGCTGAAACAATGTTGAAACCGACATCAAAAAACAAGGAACTTAACGTTCAAAAACTTTCAGCATCGAGTCAACGCATCCATTCATAGTATGCAAAACAAATTCCAGATTACAGGCCATAAATCTTCCATCCAAAGCATCTGCACGATGTACCAGGAATTGCATTTTCGGTAAATAAATAACAACGGATGCATACGCCGGCAGCTAAACGCAAGAAAGCATATCGCCTATCCGCGGCCAAAATTGTAAACAACCGAAATTATCGCAACAAGATAATTCGGAAGATTTACAAATCCAACGCCAACAAAGGAAATACTCCGGTCCCACGATTCCTTTGTAAAAATTTCACACCCATTAGAAGGATCTAATGGATTTCGGTTGTGTTTACAAAAGGCAAACAACCACGGGCTGTACGCCCGAATAATCATCTCGGCCTTCGCGCCAGATGTTCTGTGCAAACAGAAGGCCGTAAAATAGGAAATGCTATCACCAACGAAGAATGTATGCAGGATGACTTTCCCTTTCTCAAAAAAAAACTATGAAATATCCCCGGGGATACGATAACATGCTGCTAACAGGAATCCGGAAATTCTGTTAGCAGGGGAACTAAGAAAATTTTTGGATAGAGTTACAGATACAATCCGTCTCAGAGAGATTTTGATCGTGAAGGAGGAGACAACGGAAAAACGTCGAAGAGTTAGATTACAGTATCCGATTGATAGTGGAATAGGATCCAAGAGTGTAACGTGTGTGTCGTGCGTGTATTTCGCTACTCTCTTTAATAGATTATTGTACGGGACCTTAACGAAGTAAGAAACATTAAAGAAATATAAAAGATTAAAAAATTAAAAAAGATTCAATCCGTGTTTTGGTTTCTTGTGTTTTTTTTCCTCTGGTGCGAACAGTGTTCGGCGGAACATTGTACCAACCCGAAGTTACTCAACATATAACCGCCAAAGTTAATTAACTTAATACCGCCAAAGAACCATCCACTATTTCTATCAATGCGTATATACTTGTATTATACTTTTCATGAGTTTCGTTTGCCTAGTGGTTTGATACTCATTTGTGAACTAAATCGTAAAAATAAAGAAAAATGTTTGTTCATAAGATAAAAATAATATTTTCCAAATTAATTTTTGTGCTGATTATTCTAACATTTCATTTGTGGGCTTCGTACGGAATGCTCCTGCACCTGTCCTAAACCCAACAGATGTATGCTGCACTGTTATTCGTTCTTGTGACGCCAATCTGCAGTGTCTATTAAAAAATCGTAGTTATTATATTTACCAACACTCTCGCTGAGTACTTTCCATGTAGAAGCCAAACACAGAATGTTGTCAAACTAAAATAAATCAATGAATTTATTCTCGCTGCCCCTTTAAATCCCGAGACCGATGTAATATATTCCCACACGAAGTCCTTCACTCTCACCTATACTACGCCCACTAACTGACCTTGTAACTTGCCCCCACTGTTTGATCAATGAATAGCTCATCCATGTTGCTTCCAACGATAAAAAGAAACAAACAGTAATACCATAAGATATTTAAAAAGACCGACACTTGTCATTATTTTATTGACTTTGTTTTCCGAATGGAAGTCCCCTCATCGATGTCCTCAATTGAATGCCAAAGTGCATTCAAGTTCATATGCTTCTGACCCATGTCCAGCAAAAAGTGCATGTGTTCATTCACTCAATCCCGTTATACGTGCCACGTACCTAGTGTCACTTACATCACACACCTAGCCATCAGATACTTCCGTCTTCTGCTGAGTTTTGTTCCCTAAAACACCGATGCATTTCCAACCCCAAAACTAAATGGCTAAGCGGAATCAAGAGCGATGGCAGTATATGAATCGACCGGTGACCTTGAAGTCGTGGGCACAACATAGAAAAACTTAGGAGCTTATGTAAACGTCCTTGAAAATTACGTAGATGTTATTAAGATAAAAAAAAAACAATATTCTCTCGTAGCTACTTGACTGTGTGCTTAGATTTCAGAGCACGAAAAGATCTGAAGCTTTTATTGTGTTTGTGTTCTTCTCCTGTTTCTTTATACATTTTACTTTTCTTCCATTTTTCAAAATACAGATGGGTTTGTTCGGATGCATGTAGTTGTGGGTTTGTTGATATTTTTTCTCTCTAAAGTTTCATTGCTGGTTGGATTGATGGCGTTGTGTGCACAGTAGAATGTAAGCAAAAGTGAAAACTACAATCGCACAGCGAAGAAAAATATCACAGAATTTGGTAATTTGCAAAACAAGTTTAAAAGACGAAAGCTCTCAATGCGCAAAGTGTTGCCAAAGGCTGACTTACGTATTGGTCCCGTGCTTGTGCCAAAAGAAATGTGTAAAGCGTATAAGGTACGCCGCTGAATGATTGAGTTCGTTAGTAAGTTGTGTCATGTGCTTGATCGTGCATACGTAGGTTCAACTTAAGACTTACTAGTACGGAACTTATGCACAATTACTGAGCGGTAGGTCGGATTTCAACCCCCAGCCGTCCGGTGAAATACCACCCCCTTAGGCTACAATCACCGTGACATGTTTGGAAGAAATCCCTTACCATTTTTTAAAGCTTGGCTGATGGTTTCGGTTGAGAAACAAAAAAATTTTAAGGCGCCGGCTTAGCGGTATATATTAGCCTTTCCTGAGAGAAATAAATTGAAAAAAATGATCTCGTTTTATTTGGGGTGAGTAGTGTTACAATCAAACAATATAAAAAGAAAATTATTTTTAGTTTTAGTCTACAATCCGTAAAAACCATAATTAAAAATTAAACAAATATATACAATGGACAGTGAATCGTTTATTTATTTGGCTCTATATTCATGGATCCTATGCACTTTAAGTATCATCATCATCATCATTGGCGCTACAACCGGGATCCGGTCTTGGCCTTATATAGCAAGTAAAATTTGATAAATTTTTCATAATAATTTGTTTTTCCGGACAAGGTTATTAGGCTTGCGCCAGCGCACTTTAAGGATAGTATATACATATTGTATTATATCATCCGTTTTTAAATATAAACAAGTATCGCACACACCTAAAAGGTCTGTTTTGCATGCCAAAGCACAATGCAGGCGAAATAAGAAGAGTGGGATAGAGAACGGAAATATCGACGAGTATTGGTCTTAAATGAGGGGATGGGAGCGAACATACAGGGCAAAGTCTCTGATTGCTTTCAACCCGGCCAAGGCCAGGACGATCCTTGTCCCTGTTCAATCCAAGTTGGCATGCAGTCTCCACGTGACACCCCTGGATAGCTACTTTTGGCACCCACCAAGTAGTGAACCAATGCATGCAGCGACATCCTGAGAAAGGTTGGCGCAAGGCTAATAACCTTGCCCGGAAAAACAAATTATTGTGGAATACTTAATAAGCCTCAGATATGGACCAGATACACGACAACGACCACGGAAACGAAAATGGCTAAACGATTTAAGAATTTTCTCATGGAACGTCCGCTCACTATACAGATCTCAAGCTGCACAGCAGCTGGCCGACGCCCTGTCCGAATATAAGGCTGATATAACAGCATTACAAGAAATAAGATTGACGGGGAGTGGTGTTATTCAAAGAAACGAGTATGACATTTATTACATCATGATCATCATCGGCACTACAACCGGTCTTGGCTTTATTTAACAAGTCTGAGGCTTGTTAAATTTTCCATAATAATTTGTTTTTTCGGGAAAGATGATTAGCCTTGCGCCAATGACATTTATTACAGCTGTCATGCAAAACATCATGTGCTCGTGGTATGCGTTCTAGTCAGCCATAAACTGAAGCCTGCCATTATCAAATTTAATGCAATAGACGAAAGGCTATGCACTCGTCGTGTGCGAGGCAAGATTAAGAACATAAGCCTCATAAACGTTCACGGACCTACACAGGCGTCCTCCGGCGACGAAAAAGAAATAGTAGAAATAATTCTATGAAAACGTCGAACGGACCTCAATACCTGTACAAGATATCATGTCAAAATCTTTCTTGGTAATTTGAATGCGAAAATAGATCGGGAGTCGGTTTTCAGACACTACCCAAGTTCCCATAATTTGCATGAGAACACTAATGAAAATGACAATGGACTACGAGTCATCGAACTGGTAGCAACAAAAAACTTGGTCGTTGCGAGTACCAGGTTTCCGCGTAAAGATATCTACAAAACCATCCGGGTATCACCTGATAGAGCCACCCGCAACCAAATTGACCACGTGTTGATAGATTGTCGCCACTCCCCGAGCCTGATGACGATACGAACGTGCCGAGGTGCCAACGTCCACTCGGATCACTATCTTGTTGGTACAGTTTTCCGAGCGTGGATTGCCTTACGGAGACGTATTACATCCGCGGATCATGTTCCAATCACACGGCTCCCTTAAGCAATGAGAAAACCAGTAACACCTTTGGTCATGCGTTAAAACTCGACCTCGGAGAGTTCGATGGAGGGAGAGTAAGTCCTGGGGCCAGAATGCCGGGCGTAGAAAAGAAATGAACACGCCTTAAGAATACTGTCATTAGTACAACCAACGCCATCTTAGGCAGTAGTCGTCGAGACCGGAGCGACCGGTTTGATGATGAGTGCAAACTAGCGACTGAACGTAAGAATGCTGCATTCCGGGCAATGCAGCAATCTCGTAAGAAGCGGGTACGCGAGGAAAAATACAAAGAGCTCGGAAGATCTGAAAAAAAGGTTTCACAGACAAAAGATAAGTGCCTGGGAAAGGTACGAAGTCCGCACCAGGCGCGGAAACTCTACCAAATAATCCTCAGTATGATGCGGTACACACCATGCTGCACTTACTGCAAGGATAAAGAAGGTAATCTGATCATCAATCCTGAATGCATTCTGGAGCGATGGGAAGGGCACTTCAATGAATTGCTAAATAGTCAGCTCACAGAAGAATTGGAGGCTCCACAAATGCAAGATCAAGACCAAATGCTGCCGCCACCAAGCATTGAGGAAACATTAAAAGCCATTAGACAGCTCAAATCAAATAAAGCCCATGGAGCTAATGGCATACCAGCTGAGCTGATCAAATAAGGAGGGACAGCGTTACATAACGCAATTCATGAGATCATGGTGCAGGTATGGGAGCAAGGGAAGCTGCTGGAAGATTGGCGTCGTGGTGTAATTTGCCCCATACATAAGAAGGGAGATATCACACTGTGCTGCAACTATAGGGGTATAACATTGCTGAGTACCGCCTATAAGATACTCTCCACTAGCCTACAAGATCGGATAGCCCCAAACGCCAAAGCCATCATTGGTCAATATCAGTGTGGCTTCATCCCAGGCAAATCAGCGATTGATCAGATATTCACCCTTAGGCAAGCGATGGAAAAATGTCTGAAATGTAATATCCCATTATATCATCTCTTTATAGACTTTAAGGCCGCCTACGACAGCATAGTCTGGGTAGAACTATATAATGTCATGAGAGAGTTCGGCATTCCTAACAAATTGATACGACTTTGTAGGTTGACCATGACCAACGTAACTAGTCAAGTAAAAATAGCGGGGTTGCTGTCCAAACCAATAAACATCTTTAATGGACTCCGACAAGTGGACGGTCTGGCCTGCCTCCTCTTCAACCTGGCGTTAGAGAAAGCAATCCGTGACTCTGGCGTTACAACAAGAGAGACTATTGTCACCAAGTCCAGCCAGATACTTGCCTACGCAGATAACATCGACATCATCGGTAGAACCGGATCGGCTCGGTCGAAGTCGAACAAGGTGGAATTAGAGTTGACATTTCTCAGTATACGCGAAAGGGGTCCGTTTAGACCATAAGAGGTCTGGTGAGGGGGAATGTAGCGAAGGTGTGGATTGCGCGTATTTCGAGAATTTGCGTTCAGAGGAATTAAGTTAAGGAGGTAGGCGCCGTCGGCCGAGCCGGAGAGGACCCGATGAATGAACACTATGTAAGCCAGGACCCTGCGCCCCTCAAGGGTTCTGAGGTTGATTAATTTGAGCCGATTAATGTACAAGATTAATTTGTTCTGCCTTCCTCGTCCTCGGAGAGCGAACCGAAGGAAGTGGCGTTGAATACTTTCGATTCTACGGATATGGATCTTGTGTTAATGGGACCATACCTGGCAGCATATTCAAGCAGTAGACGAACGAGGGTAAGGTAAAGGGATCGAGTAACGCAAGGGTCGGAGAATTCCTTGAACCATCGTTTCACGAATCCGAGGGCAGAATTGGTTTTCCGCATCGTCTCATTAACGTGAGAGGAGATGTTAAGCTCCCTGTCGCAAAGGATCCCAAGATCTCGAATATATTGGATGGTTAAGGGATGGTTATGAAGGGAATAGGTACGTGAGGATGAGTGAATGCGCTTCGGGACGTTACAAACTAAAGAGGGCAGAATCGGTTTTCGGCATCGTCTCATTAACGTGAGAGGAGATGTTAAGCTCCCTGTCGCAAAGGATCCCAAGATCTCGAATATATTGAATGGTTAAGGGATGGTTATGAAGGGAATAGGTACGTGAGGATCAGTGAATGCGCTTCGGGAGGTTACAAACTAAAGAGGGCAGAATTGGTTTTCCCGCATCGTCTCATTAACGCGAGAGAGGATGTTAACCTTCCTGTCGCAAAGGATCCCAAGATCTCGAATATATTGGATGGTTAAGGGATGGTTATGAAGGGAATAGGTACGTGGGATGAGTGAATGCGTTTCGGGAGGTTACAAACTAAAGAGCTTAGGTCCTATCTTAACTAGGTTATAGATTGGCATTTGGCGATGTTAAGTACAAAGCAGTTTTTCTCACACCAACTGGAGTAGTTGTCAAGTTCTGATTGCAGCAGTGCAGAATCAAGAGGTGACTCGATGATCTTGTATATCTGTATTGTATAGGGACGAGCTGGAATTCTTAATAACCTTATCAATGTTATTAGTCGCAAGTATAAGTAGGAGAGGACCCATGTGGCTACCTTGAGGGGCCCCAGAGGCGGTGTAGTGCTCTAAGAGCCCTACCAGAGGCAGTTGCACGATCTCAATAGTATATTGCCCTATGAGGTCGAGTTGACGCTCTTGTCGCGGGGAGGCATTCCCCGACTTTTTCCGGAACGCATAGACCAGCGGTTTGTGGTCTGTTGAGATGGAGCGAGCGATCTTCCATCATGTGCCGGGAATATTTAACGCCGCTGTAGATCGCCAGTAATTCCCTATCGTAGGCGCTGTATCGTCGCTCTGTGGCGCTCAGTTTCCTTGAGAGGAAACCGAGTGGTTCCGGTCGGCCTTCGATGTCCTGTTCTAGGACAGCTCCGCTTGCGGTGTCGGATGCATCGCATCGGACGGACAATGCCGCTCCCTCTGAGGGGTATCGGAGTATGGTGGCGTTTGCCAATTGCTCCTTGGACAGTTGGAATGCGCGGTCCGAGGTTTCTGTCCAAGGAATTGGGCGCTTGTCATTGCGTTTAGCTCCTTTTAGGAACTCGTTAAGAGGAGCTTGTGTCTGGGCAGCGTTTCTCAGTGTCGGACGATAGAAATTCAGCATTCCCAGGAAACGTCGGAGCTCACTTACGTTGGTGGGGCCGGGGTAATTCATGAGCGCCTTCGCATGATCTGGTTGTGGGCGTATGCCCTGGTTGTCAACAACGTATCTCAGATAGGTGATTTGCGCGTTGGCGTATTGACACTTATCTGAGTTGATGACTAGGCCGTATTCGCGGAGGCGCTCGAGTACCTGACATAAGTGCCGCTTGTGTTCAGCGTGGTCTCGAGAGGCGATGAGGATGTCATCGTGGTATGCATGACAGCAATTGAGACCACGTAATGCTGAGTCGATGTATCTCTGGAATGTCTGCGCGGCATTCCTGAGGCCGTAAGTTATCACTTTGAATTCGAAGAGTTCGAACGGTGTGGTGACTGCGGTTTTGGATATGTCTTCTGGCGCCACCGGGATTTGGTGATAAGCCCTGGTGAGATCCAGGGTAGTGAAGACGTTGCACCCTCGTAATTTGTACGAAAAATCGTATAGGTGTGCAATAGGGTGTCTGTCTGGTGCGGTTGCGGCGTTCAACAGTCTATAATCCCCCCATGGGCGCCACTCCCCGGAACGCTTCTTCACTAAGTGGAGTGGGCTAGCCCAAGGGCTGTCCGACGGTTGACAGATACCTTGACAGATCATCTGATCGAAATCGCGTAGTTTTTCGCGGGCCAGGTGGCGTGGGCGCTGCTTGCTGGAGGGCCTCGTGTCTCAATGTGGTGAAACGCATTTGCCCTGTGTTGACGCTGGTTGGTTAGGGGGATTGTCGTGTTGGCGAATTCCCGTACCATGGCCTGGATTGGGTCTGAACAAGGTGTGGACCTGGATGTTACCGCTGGTGATGGCGGCAGGGGCCACTAGCCAGTTGTGGGTCGAATCGACCAACAGGTTGTATGCCCCTTATAAGTCGGAACCTATTAGTGCTTCATTGACATCCGCTATGACGAAGTGCCATATGATGGGATGTTGGAGACCCAAGTGGAGTGCCAGCTTTTTTCGCTTATACGCTAGTATTGAAGAATTATTCGCTGCTGACAGTTGAAGAGCGGCGGGCACGAGGTTGCGCGTGGAGAACGGTCGCGGAAGGCCTGAGATATCGGCGCCGGTGTCGGCGGTAAAATCGATATTCAGTCGTGGATCCTTGATTGTTAGGCGACTTGTGGTAGGGGTGCCGGCCGGTTGCGCGTGGATGACGGTCGGCAATGTTAGTTTAAGGGGTGGCCCTACTATGTGGTTGGTTGAGTCCAACCCCGGGGTGCCCCGCAATTGATGGCGCGCTCACCAAACCATTGGTGGTTGGCGCACCATGCGCAAGTGACGGCATTATTAGGCGTATTTTGCCTATTAGAATTGGGTTAGGGGTCCGCTGTGGGGTGTTGGAAGTGGGTGGAAGTCGACTTGCCAGTCGATTTTGCACACTTCGGCGGGCGCTTCTTACCTCCGCGCGAACTGGTTTAAATCGCGTCGGAGTCAGGCCTGTAACGCCAAGAGGTCGGAGGGGGTGACGTGTGCAGGGGAGTGGTCTGGGGGGAACTCGCTGTTGGGTCGTTTGAGGAAGATGAGGTGCGCTGGGGGCTGCGGACCTTCTATGAGGTATGTACAGTTGTGAAGAGAGTTGTTGGGGTGGGGGGTGGATATTTATTGCGGCCATCTGGTAAGCTGGAGGATCGGCGTGTGCCGGGTGAATCGCCTGGATGACTTCGGCGATTTGGGCCAGGGGACTCAGGCTTTGGTCCGTTAGGACCGTCAGAATGGCCTTCGTCGAGCTCAGTAGGGAACTTATCTGGTCGTCGTGCATTTCCGGGCCCGCTATCGAGCGTAGGCGAGTAAGGTAATGAGTAGATCTTAAGCCAGTGATGTTGGTTTCCCGGGCCAACTGCTGTTGCCTAGACGCTTGCGGTACATTAAGAGCCCTCAGGAGAAAGGTCTTGATGTCTGTATAGGGAATGAAGCCTGGCGTTAGAATAATTTGTGCTACGTGCAGTAGCTGGTTAGGGCCGAGAACATTGACTAGTTCAGCCGCCCGAGGGACCTCCGGGATTGGTCCGCTAACTATAAAAATGGGTTCGACTGTGGCGAACCACAGCTCAGGTCTCTCCTCGTCGAATGGGGGCAATTTAATATTCGGGAGATGTGGAGGGTAACGATGCTAGGGGCGTTGTGGTATGTGAGAGAAGCGGGTTGCACTGGCGCCTCGTAGTTGGTGGCGGCTTGGGTAGTGGGCATTGCGACGCTGGAGGCCTCCAGAAACTCGAGGGATTCGGGTTGCTCTTGTGCCTGAAGATTGGTGCGGCTCGAGTACTGACCATTGTGTGAAGTGTCTAAGTCGGAGCCGGGGTTGGGAGAGTTGAATTGGGTGGAGTAGCGTCGGAGGAAGTGGAAAGGGGTCGCAAGGATGCGAACGTAGCCGCAAGAGGACGCGAGGAGTCGAGTGGAGTTGGATGGAGTCAAAAGGTGGTCGACCGGTCGCGAATAAAACGGACAGGGCTGTATTGCTATACAGGTGTTGTGGGGAATTCTAGTTTCCTGCGACCACGCTAGGCTGCTATTCGGTGGATGTCACTGGGTGATTAGCAATCGCACTTGCACTGATTAGTGGTGGGGTGGGGCTCTACTTGCCCTTTAATTCTTCTTATTGTTCACTCATTTTGCCACTGTTAAAATTTAGAAGTCACTATTGTTAATTGTTTTTTGACTTTTGTTGCCGTTTGTCTCTGTCACTACTGTTCAGAAGGTGCGTTGCCACCTTAAGAGTCACCAATGTCACAAGCGCGAACGTTCAAAGGTTGCGTGTTCACCTCACACGTCTGTAGGTCACCAATTGTGGGGGCGTTATGTTGGGTGTGCCACCCTGATTCACATACACCCCACAAAATATTGTTCCGGAAGAGGGTCCACCAAACACTGATCTCCTGGTAAAATAAAACGCATACGTAGTTTCGTTGTGGTGATGATATTTATTTGTGTCGCAGGCCTTGTAACACTATTTACACTTGTTATATGGTTAACACTAATTATCGTTTTGTTCTTAAAGCTAAATTAATCATTATTGTAGTTCCTTTTTATTACATTAATTTTCACTGGGAACTATTTTGGGTGAATGATGTTTCGACAAAGCCAAATGTAAATTAGCAGCAACGATGCTTTACACAATGGGAATTGTGTATCGGGGCTCTGCCGGCGGACAGAATCGGATTCTTTGTTTGCATTTGTTTATGCTGTAGGATTAGGATTTGGCGGCTAAGCGCGAGATTGGTGATTGTTTGTCAGTATATTGCAGCTGAGTAAACAAGCTACTTGGCGTTGCTTTGTCGTTGGACAAAAAGGTCGGCTAGATATGTGCATGCGGGAAGATTAAAGTGCACATGTGGGATAGGAATTGCCGGCAAGGAGAATCGATAAGATTCTTAATGGTTCACATTGGGTGTGAACCGAAATGTTTCCAAGGAAACTTAATGCTGCTTGATTGTGGAAGAATGATGATGGCCTTGGGGTGAATTCTGTTGCAGGTTTGGGGATGGGGAGTTGGGTTGAAAATATGGGTGGTTCTTCAGGTAAGTTTTAAAGAACCCCCACAGCTCGCCCACCGGAGTCTACTGAGCTTGATATTTCTTGCAACATTAACTTCAAGGTAGATCGTGTACAACTCATAGTTGTAGCGTCTCCGGAAAATGCAACATACTGAAGTGAAAACTTTGAGTAAATTTTATCCAGATGGAGCAAATATTTTGCAGCATGGAGTTGCCCCTGTCACTTAAAAAAAAAATGCAAAAATACGGAGACAACCACGAAACTATACTTGACTGGCCAGGAAACTCCTGACATTAACCTAATAGAAAGTACGCGGTATATGTGCAGAATAAAGTTAAAGAAATCACAGTGGCCTGATCCACCAAGAATAATATAGTTTGAATATGGACTAATTAATGGGGTAGAGAGTCAAGGAATATCCAAAGACCTTGGTGTTTCGAATCCGGACAGAAATCAAATATTCATAAAACAAGGAGGTGAACACATTTGCGCACACAACTAGCTTTTAGTTGAATGAAATTAGATGATTTTACTGGTTTTTGGAAAATGTTATTAGCTTTATGTAATCTACACAAGGCTCCACTTATTATACAGTGCAATCGAAGAAATCGAATTCATACTGTGTGGTTCAAATCTAATACCAAAAATATAACATACTATCAACCAACAAGTGTTATTATAAAAATATGTTGCCAATTCCAGAACTGAGTCTATTTATTTCCCAAAAACCTACACGGCATTTATCACGCATATACCCATAATTAAAGAAAATTTAACTTCTATAAATTATAATTTGTATATTTAGATTCCCCCATGATTGTTTAGCGATGTCATAAACACTTTGAATTACACATCGAGCAATTGGCAACACTTAACTTTCGCTCAGAGCTTTTCACTGTCAAAACAAGGCTTCGCCGCTCTGTGTACACTCTGTGAAACGGCCTACGTAGCGAATCCACATTCAACAGTGGCACGAGCAGTGAGTAGTGTTGGACGATTTTAAGTTTACCTTTAACAATTCACAAGAATCGTTTGCGAATTAAAAGTTTTCGCAACCCTTAACCAAAAACTATTACGAACAATCAATTGAGCGAACATTTTTAATTCAACAAAAGTGATCTGCCAGTCGTCAATCTAGTGAGTGACATAAATCAAAAGTTTTCATTCAAAATTTTACGCATTTGAAAAACGAAAGTTTTCCCCTCTCCTCTTCATCCAGCAGAAAGAAGTTCGAATTCCTTCTCGTGCACAATCGCGATCGGGAAAGTGAACGCGAGGATCGATCCTCATAAAT
The DNA here is from genome assembly GCA_963931805.1 of Microdon myrmicae. Taxonomy (NCBI): domain Eukaryota; kingdom Metazoa; phylum Arthropoda; class Insecta; order Diptera; family Syrphidae; genus Microdon; species Microdon myrmicae. Next base: position 61,671,237 of record OZ007501.1, read on the forward strand.
GATCGCCACTCATCTAAAAATAATAAAAATTTAATCAAAGCCAAAAATTCATCTGTGAACAAATTCCCAATTACAGCAAACTTGATTATTTTCGATTATATTCTTTTAGTAATTTGTGTATTGTTTTTTCTTTCGTTTTTGTTCACTTCCTGCGGTAGTGGTTGTTGCAATGTGCATACTTAATATTCTACTTGTGTGCGCAGTGCGATTGTGTTTGGCAAGTGTGAGGCGAACAGAGAATGGTGTTCAGCTGTATACTGTTGTTACCTGTTACTTACACATTGGTTAGCATTGCCGATGATGCGCGGAGAACGAGAGAGCCAATGTGATACTTGGTGACTCGACTTCTATTAAGAAATAGTTTTCTGTGTCAGTGGAGTGAAGCACAACACAGTTATTTGCCGAGTGTTCTGTTTTAAAAAGCTGTTTGTTGTGGGGGACGAGGGCAGGAAGATTAACTGCTGATGGCTGATAGTAAAGCTTTCGTGGCACAGGTTCATTGGTATTTAGTATTTCCTACTCTGTGTGAGGCCAAGAAAAATGCCAAAATCAGCTGTGTTGGGTTCAAGAGCTTTACTATGCACACATGATGGAGTGTTTACGCATTCTTTACATGGCAGAAGCTTTCTTCGTGGCTTCCAAATAAAACACCCAACGGTTGTCACAAAAACGATCGTTGATTTGCCTACCAGAAATGCGTTTTCACGGAATGCGCCCTACATGTTTTGGTATTTTTGTTTTCCTTGTTTTGTGTTTTCCTTTCGGATTAATTTTGCCATGGAGGTTGTTCAGATTTTGACTTTTACTTTCATTAAAAAATATCTTGTGAGTTCGGCTTGAATTTAAAATTGTAAGCGAAATCAAAAGTTGGAATATTTGTTGTCCAAGATTTTGTTTCAGCGAAATTCTAGCGTACATTAGAATGATTGGTTTAGAATAATATGCTGTTTTTCGATGTTTTTTCTTTTGGTTTAAAAAAAAAAATTTATTTATATATTTTTTTCCGTTTATACATATATATAATGGGTGCGCCATAAAATACGTCGGTATGTAAATATTGAATAACTTTGACATTTATCAATCGATTGATTTGAGTAGACATGTTTTCGAAATGTCAATTCTGTACAATTTTAACTATGAATTGTTTCATTGAAACAATGCGCCGAAACTATGACTCTGTACAGTGAAAATAGTAACGCATATCGTCGAAAATACCGTGGCCAATAAGCACCGTCTGACAACACTAATTTGTCGTTTGATGTCGAATTTTATTGATCACAGGACAGTGGGAATTCGTCAACACGCCGTTCAACAACGCCCTAGAAGTTCCCATGGACTGGTTGAAGAGTCAAGAGAGTGTTGCTGAGAACCTACTTGTGTGTCGCATCGTCATCGCGCTCAGCATTCGGCGTCAGTCGAATATATATATATATATATATATATATATATATATAGTTGTGGCGAACTAATTAAAAACGATACTAGACATTTTGTTTACAACTTTTTTTTATTAAAATTCTTTGCTATAATCAGTTTGTAAAATGTTTTTTATATATGTATTTTAGTATATTAATTAAAATATAAATATTATTCACAAAAAAATAACAAAAAAACATAAAATTAAGTTCAAAAGGTTTTGTAAAACAAAATTGGCTGGCGATCTAATTAAGAGCGATTGATTTTTAGTCCAAATTTGATGTCTTAGCTTAGTATTTTGTAGGCAAAACCTTTGTTTTTAATCACTGCCTTACACCGCCTGCGCATTGAAGCATTCGGCGTCAGTCGAATATATATATATATATATATATATATATATATATATATATATATATATATATATATATATATAGTTGTGGCGAACTAATTAAAAACGATACTAGACATTTTGTTTACAACTTTTTTTTATTAAAATTCTTTGCTATAATCAGTTTGTAAAATGTTTTTTATATATGTATTTTAGTATATTAATTAAAATATAAATATTATTCACAAAAAAATAACAAAAAAACATAAAATTAAGTTCAAAAGGTTTTGTAAAACAAAATTGGCTGGCGATCTAATTAAGGGCGATTGATTTTTAGTCCAAATTTGATGTCTTAGCTTAGTATTTTGTAGGCAAAACCTTTGTTTTTAATCACTGCCTTACACCGCCTGCGCATTGAAGCAATAAGGTCCTGACATTTATTCGTTGTTATGTTTTCCCAAGCTGCTTTAGCAATCTCATATAATTCATTTAAGTTACTTATTTTATGCTTGTTTACTTCTCTTTTTAATTCGTTCCAGAGGTTTTCTATTGGGTTTAAGTCCGGGCTACATGAAGGCCAATCGATGACATCCACGGAATTATTAGAAAACCATGTTCTCGTTGCTCTCGTGGTATGCTTAGGGTCATTGTCCTGCATAAATTTCCATGTCACAGGTGTAACATTAAAGTGTAACCCCTAATGTTAACATTTAATATTTAGTTATCAGAATTAATATTTGTTTATTTTATTTATATTTTCTTTTATTATGTCCTGTTACGGTCGCCAAAATATAACATTAGAGTGTAACCCTTAATGTTAACATTTAATATTTGATTATCTCTCGGGGAAAACTCCTCCGAGGTTATTAATTTATTGATATTCACCTGTTAGTTCCACGTCTCCTGGGGGCGGTTTCTTCTTGGTGGCAGGTTCTTTGTGGGGGCTTCCTGCGGTCTTGATGTGATTGCTTAACTTACCGAGTGGCTGTCTTCCTTCGGTTTGTGGTTTTTGATGTGAATTTAAACAACACTTTTTCCTTATACTAACTTTAAAGCTTTACTATTTATTAGAAATACTGGGAATGTCCATCCCTTTATTTATTTTACATTTTGACTTTTAAAAACAAGAAGAAGAAGGTCCGCTGGGCAATTCCGATGACTGCAACCTTCTTACTTGGTTATTTCGCTACACTGCGAAGAAACTCACTTGCACTACCCTTTAAATACCAAATTATTGGTGAGTTAATACAGATGATGCATTTTCCTCACCCACTACGTGTAACCTATGCTGAGGTTATTCGCCTGTCATAATCCATTCGCGACAGAGAATTGAGCAATTCCATAATCGTTTTATTTTCCTTGCAAAAAATGCAACGGTATCGGTTAAAAACGTATTTGACTCGTAGTGGCAATGACCGAACCAATTACAGTACATTCCCCTACGTACAAATCGTATCATACGATTAATCGCGCCTCACTGCTGTGTTCGCTATTTCGCCGAACTCAGCACTTTTCTGACGGTTGATTATTTCGTCATCCGTGGTCGTTGCTAATGGCGCTTGTGCTCGTATATCATGTATCACACTTGTAAACATATGTACTTGAAACATGAGACCGTGTAGGTCTGTGGACAGGTGCTTGTTTGATTTTCGTAATACGAAGCAGAATGCAAGGTCACGTGTATGACTGATATATTCTTTGGCTTTGGATGGTGGGCATGGATGGGCAATTATCGCAACGTATGCGATATGAATTAATTGCCGGTGGGGAAGGCTTTGCTTCCGAATTAATGTGAATTTCAATTGTTTGCATTGTATGCAAAATACGAATTTCAATTGCTGGAAAGGCGAGTATTGCATTATATGCAGAATACTTTGATATAGGTGAAATCATCGGATGATGAAATCTTAATTGTATTATGTATGTTGAGAGGGGGTGTAAAGCGAGGTGTAACACAGGCAATTCTCCATCTGCATAGGGCAGCATTACATCTTTAAGGACCTTAATGTAGCTTTGGGTGTTCGTTATACCTTCTATGCGATGTAATGGACCGGTTCCTTTGTATGACATACAACCCCATAGCATGATACTTCCTCCTCCATGTTTGAGGATGAGAGTGGTGTATTTAGGGTTGAATGCTTGATTTTTTGGCCATCGAACATATTGCTCTCCATCGGAACCGACTCCGAACCAAAAAAAATCAAACGTTCAACCCTAAATACACCGACGGATCGCACCCGTTTGTGGTTCATCTCCCGACGGGGCGAACATCCCTGCATCAGAACTCGTTCCGTTACAGAGCGAGGAAGCTGTGGAACTCCCTTCCCACGCGAGTAATCCCGGAGCGTTACAACCTGCAACTGTTCAAAAAGAACTGCAACAGTTATTTGATGGCACCTCGGGGCGCCCACTCGGCGCTGTGGGTTCGCCTCTCCTGAGAGAAGTCTAGTAAAAAAACAGTCACCCTCAAACATGGAGGAGGATATATATATTATATACCATGTATATATTATATATATCATCGTCATCATCGGCACTACAACCGGGATCCGGTCTTGGCCTTATTTAACAAATCTCTCCACCGGTCCCGATTTCGAGCCGATGTCATCCAGTTTGGCACTCCCAGGCTCTGGGCGTCCTGGTCTACGCCATCCCTCCATCGCAGACAAGGTCTGCCGCGCTGTCTCCTTCCATACATCCTGCCACAAAGGACTTTCCGGGCAGGGTCCTCTTCGCTCATTCGAGCTAGGTGTCCCGCCCACCGGAGTCTACCGAGCTTGATTTTTCTTACAATATGAGCTTCAAGGTAGATTGCGTACAACTCATGGTTGTAGCGTCTCCGGAATCGTCCTCCCTCACATACGGGGCCAACAATTCTCCTTAAGACCTTTCTCTCGAACGCGGCCAAGAGTTCAGAGTGCCTTTTATTAAGCACCCAGGTCTCGGATCCATACATGAGTACTGGTAAGACCATGGTCTTGTACAGTAGTAGCTTGGATGTTCTGGATAAATTTCGGGATTTAAAGAGCCTTGATAGACCATAGTAGGCTTTGTTGGATTTAATCAGCCGTTCGCATATTTCTTCTTCCATATTGTTATCGGCTGATACTATTGACCCAAGGTAGTTAAAGGATTGCACTACTTCAAATTCGTGCTCCACTACCCTGATAGTTTGACCAACGTTAGGTCTTCTCTTCGCAGAAGTTGCCACCATGTACTTCGTTTTTCCCTCATTAATGCGCAGTCCCAGTTTCTGTGCCGCCTGCTCGATCTGGGTGAAGGATTCCTGTACCGCCGATTCGGTTCTACCGATGATGTCGATGTCATCTGCGTAGGCAAGTATCTGGCTGGACTTGGTGACAATAGTCCCTGTTGTTATAACGCCAGAGTCACGGATTGCTTTCCCTAACGCCAGGTTGAAGAGGAGGCAGGCCAGACCGTCCCCTTGTCGGAGTCCATTATAGATGTTTATTGGTTTGGACAGCAATCCCGCTACTTTTACTTGACTAGTTACGTTGGTCATGGTCAACCTACAAAGTCGTATCAATTTATTTGGAATGCCGAATTCTCTCATGGCATTATATAGTTCTACCCTGGCTATGCTGTCGTAGGCGATCTTCAAGTCTATAAATAGATTATATTATGGAATCTTAAATTCCTGACATTTTTCCATCGCCTGCCTAAGGGTGAATATCTGATCAATTGCTGATTTGCCTGGGATGAAGCCCCACTGATATTGACCAATGATGGCTTTAGCGTATGGGGATATCCGGTCTTGTAGGATAGTGGAGAGTATCTTATAGGCGGTACTCAGCAATGTTATACCCCTATAGTTGCTGCACAGTGTGATATCTCCCTTCTTATGTATGGGGCAAATTATACCACGACGCCAATCTTCCGGCATCTCCTCTTGCTCCCATACGTGCACCACGATCTCGTGAATTGCGTGATGTAACGCTGTCCCTCCTTGTTTGATCAGCTCAGCTGGTATGCCATCAGCTCCAGGGGCTTTATTTGATTTTAGCTGTCTAATGGCTTTTAGGGTTTCCTCAATGCTTGGTGGCGGCAGCATTTGGTCTTGGTCTTGCATTGGTGGAGACTCCAATTCTTCTGTGTGCTGACCATTTAGCAATTCATTAAAGTGCACTTCCCATCGCTCCAGAATGCCTTCAGGATCGGTGATCAGATTACCCTCTTTATCCTTGCAGTAAGTGCAGCGTGGTGTGTACCGCGTCATATTGCGGATTATTTGGTAGAACTTCCGCGCCTGGTGCGGACCTCGCTCTCTACTTTTCTCTATTTCACAGACAAGATTTTTTTCCCAGGCACTTTTCTTTTGTCTGTGAAGTCTTTTTTCAGTTCTTCTGAGCTCTTTGTATTTCTCCTCGCGTACCCGCGTCCTATGAGACTGCTGCATTGCCCGGTATGCAGCATTCTTACGTTCAGTCGCTAGTTTGCACTCATCATCAAACCAGTCGTTCCGATCTCTACGACTACTGCCTAAGATGGAGTTGGCAGTACTAATGACAGTATTTTTAAGGCGTGTCCATTTCTCTTCTACGCCCGGCATTCTGGCCCCAGGACTTACTCTCCCTCCGTCGAGCTCTTCGAGGGCGAGTCTTAACGCATGACCAAAGGTGTTGCTGGTATATATATATTATATATATATATATATATATATATATATACATATATATATATATATTTATATGTATACATCGGCACTACAACCGTGATCCGGTCTTGGATTTATTTAGCAAGTCTCTCCACCGGTCCCGATTTCGAGCCGATGTCATATAGTTTGGCACTCCCAGGCTCTGGGCGCCTGGTATACGCCGTCCCTCCATCGGAGACAAGGTCTGTTGCGCTGGCTCCTTCCATACATCCTACCACAAAGGACTTTCCGGGCAGGCTCATAACCGATCATTCGAGCTAGGTGTCCCGCCCACCGGAGTCCACCGAGCTTGATTTTTCTTACAACATTAGCTTCAAGGTAGATTGCGTACAACTCATGGTTGCAGCGTCTCCGGAATCGTCCTCCCTCACATACGGGACCAAAATTTCTCCTAAAGACCCTCTTGAACGCGGCTAAGAGTTCAGAGTGTCTTTTATTGAGCACCCAGGTCTCGGATCCATACATGAGTACTGGTAAGATCATGGTCTTGTACAGTAGTAGCTTGGATGTTCTGGATAAATTTCGGGATTTAAAGAGCCTGGATAGGCCATAGTAGACTTTGTTGGATTTGATCAGCCGTTCGCGTATTTCTCTTTCCATATTGTTATCGGCCGGTACTATTGACCCAAGGTAGTTAAAGGATTGCACTACTTCAAATTCGTGCTCTACTACCCTGATAGTTTGACTAACGTTGGGTCTTCTCTTCTCAGAAGTTGCCACCCTGTACTTAGTTTTTTCTTCATTAATGTGCAGTCCCAGTTGTTTTTTGCTGTCTTTTCGATCTGAATGAAGGAGTCCTGTACAGCCGAATCGGATCATGTCGATGTCATCTCCGTAGGCGAGTATCTGGCTCGACTTGGTGAAAATAGTCCATCTAGTTATAACACCAGAGTCACGGATTGCTTTCTCTAACGCCAGGTTGAAGAGGAGGCAGGCCAGACCGTCCCCTTGTCGGAGTCCATTAAATATGTTTATTTGTTTGGACAGCAATCCCGCTATTTTTACTTGACTAGTTACGTTGGCCATGGGCAACCTACAAAGTCGTATCAATTTGTTTGGAATGCCGAACTCTCTCATGACATTATATAGTTCTACCCTCGCTATGCTGTCGTAGGCGGCCTTAAAGTCTATAAATAGATAATATAATGGGATATTAAATTCCAGACCCCGGGCCCTGGTGGAATCCCTGCAATCCTCCTCAAGAAATGCTCATACATTCTTACTGATCTTCAATCTCTCACTCTCTCAACGCGTATTCCCCACATTTGGAAATGTCATCACCCTCATCCACAAGAAGGATCCCAAAAATGATGTCGCGAACTACCGCCTCAGCATCAAACTGTCCCACTTACCCAAGATTCTCGAAAGCATTCTATACGAATCTCTTAGTTTTCGTTACACATCTGTGGCAATATGTAGCCACAGAAAATTTAATATATATTTGAATGCAAAATTGATTACCTGGTTCTGGGGGAGGACTGCTTCCGTGGCTCCGAATTGAGAATCGGCTGTGTCTCCGTGATTCCAGGCTTTATGCTCGCAGCTGTTGCAGTACACGCCTTTAATGAGGCTCCTCAAAGGCGTTTTCCAAATAAAATCGTAGAATAGGCATCTTATATTAACCACACGAGATTCCGCTGAGCACCGCAAATAGTTACTGACCAAATTAATTATTTAAGATTCAGTTGCATATCACGAACAATATGATTGATAATTATCGACGTCTCACTCGGGTTTACAACCAATGTTCGAGGATTACGATTGTATCATAAGCTTTGAGATAGACAATACAAATTTCACTTGTTCGGAAGTTATTCCAATTCGTTTAGTTTTATTTTTCTTGTTTTTTTTCTACTTTTGTTTTTCTTTCGACATACAAATTTTTCAACAACGGGGACAATCTCACTTTCTTCCTTTTTTTTGCAACTGCACACGAAACTCTTCTTCTTTAGGGGACTCTGTTTTTTCTTCCTCTGACAACGGACGTCAACAACGGAACTCGAAACCGTATTCCAAAAACATTTACCCACCGTCTCTCTCGCTCTCCGCTCACGTCCACTTCGAAAACCGAATTCGAACTCGAAGAACTGCACGATCCACACCCGAATCCGGGCGTGTTCAAAAACTCACTTCTGGATCGTGCAATTCCTCCACCACCTTACCATCATACTATCTTAAAACAAAATTATATTAAATACAAATTATCAAATGATGGTGGTGGCCGACGTACGTGACAAATCTTTTATTTCATCAAGGCAACATGGTTTTCTCAACGGCCGATCAACTACAACCAACCTTGTTGGGTTCTCTTCCTCTGCACTCTCAGCACTAGAGCACGGTAACGAGGTCGATATGATCCCGACCGACCTCAGTAAAGCATTCGACAAAATCTCGCACAATCTAATACTCTTCAAAAAATAGTCCTCGGTTTCGGACCTGGTTTGTTGAAAGTGATTTCTTCCTATCTAAAGAATAGAATTTATTCCGTTCGGTTCAGGTCCACGATATCCAACCCTTTCCTTGCCGCCTCTGGGGTCCCTCAAGGCAGCTCCTGGGTCCTCTCCTATCGATACTTGCACTACTGACATCGATAAGATCATTCCAACTTGTCCTTATACGCTGATGATACCAAGTCATACAAGATCATCGAGTCACCTCTTGATTCTGCACTGCTGCAATCAGACCTTGACAGCTTCTCGACTTGGTGTGACAAAAATTGCATGTGTTACACCTCACTTTACACCCCCTCCCAACACACATAACATAATTAAGATACCATCATCTTAAAATCATGATTACATCTATTCTGCATATAATGCAATAATTCGCAGTCATTCATCATTCATTCCAATCAAACCATATCGCATACGATAAGTCCATGCCAAAGCATATATCCATCGTGCACTTGACCTTGCATTTCGTTTCGCATTACGAAAAGCAAAACCAGACCTAAACGGTCTCAGTTTACGAATACACATGTTAACAAAAATAATACATGTTATTCGAGCGCCAGCAACATGATCGAGGAAGACCGGCTGCGACACAGTTGAACCTCGGAGAAATGTTGATCGCAGCGAAAATGGCGGACGCAGCGAGAAGTCGCAAACGATTTGCACGTAGGGCAATGCACTGAAATTGCTGCTGCAAATCGAGTTAATATATGAATCGCTTCTGCTGCAATTTTTGCAGCGATTATTGAAAATTGCGAATTAAGAATGACAGGCAATTAACCCCCAATTAGGCTACACGCGCTGGGTGGAAAAATTGCTTCATCTGCAATTGCGGATAATTAAATTGGTATATAAGGTGGCTGCAAGTGAGTAGTAATGCGCACAGTAATTGAAAGCAAGAAGACTGCGGCCAACCGTAAGTAGAGCGGGTCTTCTTGCAATTAAATTACTATAGGGCAGTTTAGTGTAAAAGTAACAAGTGTAACTAACTTTAAGGGATCGACATTCCCGACGAATAAAATATCAAGTTAAGTGAAATAAAAGTGTTTTATTGTCAATCGCACAGGAGCCTGTCGCCAAGGAAAAGCCGCGCTGAATTACCAAGTAAGTTTCCGACTAATACCACATAAGTAGACAACAACAATACGACATTTTGGCCATTAGCCGCCCAATAATCAAATAACAAATGATAACATCTGGGGTTACGCTCAGGTGTTACATTTTGATAAATAATTAATAAATGATAATATCTGGGGTTACGCTCAGATATTTCATTACAATAACTATTAATAATAACCAATAAACAAAACTACCGTCCGATAACCAAATATTTAAATGTTTATATCGGAGGTCAAACTTCGATATAACATTTTTGGCGCCCGAGCAGGGACTAGGGAAGCCCAAGTTTTGATAACTTGTAAGTGCTTTTAAAAAACCTAGCCAATATAATAACTAACCTCAATTGTACTGGGCAAAAGACACCTTTCCCCGTCACTCGGAGCTGAGTCTGGCTTCGGGGGTACAATCTGATAACCCATTTCTCAAATCAAACAACAACAAAAACGAACACTTCACAAAACTGGTGACGGAGGACCAGCTTACGAAACACATGAACTCTGAAGATCGCCATCCAGATGACCAGAGGCCCCAATTCCCGCGGCGCGGACGACAACTACATGCCAACCAATTACTGGCAAATACATGCGAGGCATCTTGGAAGATGCAGCCCAAAGCCCACAACAAAACACAAAAAAAAAAACACACACAAACAAAAGCAATACAAAAAAAAAGGAGAGAAATATCAATCCAACTCAGCAGCAGCCAATGTGACTACAACAATCGTCAAAAAGATACCTGTAACCACAACAATCAAAAATCAAATCATCAATAAAAATTAATGGAAGACCAGGTCATAATGTTCAACTGTAGGGCGTGAAGCTTACCTGGCAGCACCAAATAACACAACACCAAAGACAGCAGAAACCCCCAGTGACAACGGCTATTCACCATCATACCAGAAGGAAACAGCAGCACAGCACGACACCAGTAGTAACAGTAGCAGCAAAATAAACCAGAGTAAGCAACCAATTTTTTTTTTTGAATACGAATTTCTATAATCTTAGTTTGCCAAGCCCTATTAAAAACCCATCCTTAAAAGAAATACACTGTCGTAGACCATATTGTGCACTTAGTAATCCTAGGGAACAATTTCCACCCCTACATAAACAAATAATTTACGGGATAGCAAATGTTTTAATTTAATAAGTCACCCTAATTTTTAATTATCCCTACGACCATCATCTGCCACCAACACTCGTTACTCGACCATTCCACTGTCTGCCTGTCGAATTTCCAAACGAAACCAACTTTTGAACTCTGTCATCTCCATATCTCTCCATACTGCGACCAGTAATCTTTGGGAAGCATTTCCACTACAATAATACAACAATCGCGTACGAAAGCGTTTTAAAAAAAACTCCCCTTTTTAATTATCACTGAGGCCTCGTCTACTTACTTAACCGCGTCACCCTCTGTCGAAATCATGCCCATCGATTTTATTAAAATCGCAAAACTTACTTCCCAGCTTGTACCAGTCTTCTCGGGCGGGCACAGTCCCCTGGTTGACAATGAGTTACAAGTATTTTTAGGATGCTGCAGGAAGGTAATCGGATGCCTACCTGCAGAAGAGCACTCCGCGTTTTTAACAATATTCCCCACGCGTCTACGAGGTGAGGCATACGTATTAATTGCCTCAAACCCTCCCCACACCTTCGAGGAAGCCGAAAGACTCCTCAAAAATTCCTACCTACCTCGAGAAACATACCAGGAGTTAGTGAATAAGCTAATTACGATCCGACAACTACCTTTGGAAGCCCTCATCACTTTTACCGCAAGGATAAAGCAGATGCTGATGGTTTGCAAGGAAGCCGCGGACCAAAAATACGGTGTGACAGCAGCCTCCGCTGTGAAGATACAGTTGGAGGACTTCGCCAAAAACGCACTAAAAAGTGGCGTCAACAACTCACACCTCTGCCAATATTTACTGACCCTGGGGGATGGAACGGTAGACGACTTAATCCAAAAAGCTTTAGATATGGAAAAGCTACAACAGGCCGCGTTTCTCACCCAACAATATAGCGTCATACCAGGTTCTACTCAACCCCTTCACGTCTCTAATTCCTTGAAACAATTAAACACACAAGCCGTACCTCTCAACCCAAATACTCCACCTACCTCGGGTCTCCACTATGCAGATTTCCCTCAACAATGCAGAAAAAATGACACTGCAAAACAAAGGCAAAACGAGCCTTGTACAAAACATTTGCGTTTAATTACCAAAATCATGTGCAATTACTGCCACAAAAAGGGACATACATATAGTGACTGCCTCACACGGAGAAACACTCCGCCCCATACGCCTTATAGTCACGACATTACAAACTACCAGAAGTCAGAAGACTACACGAATATCATTAATTCAAACATTAATACAAACCATTCAAGAGAACCAAATCAACACAGGGCCACCCCCTTTAATTCTCCTAACAGCACTTACGTTGAAAACTCACCTAAGGTTTATAGCATTAGAATAGCCTGCGATTTTTGTGGTCAAGACCATCACGTTTCGAACTGCCACCAAAAGGTAAAATGGGAATCCCGGAATACAAGAAACACGTCCGGCCCATCAGAATTACAAAATATCCACAACTTAGGATACCCCCAGCCACCACTGACGATCGTACCTACAATTGATACGGGTCTACGCGACCATGCTCTACTAGGGAACGATCCCCTTTCTGAAAACTATTGTATTAATGGTCCAAATCAGCAACTTAGGTTCCCACGTACTAAACGAAATCCTGAAGAGTTTAGTATTCCACTAAACTCCAAAATCGAATACCCACGCCACAAAAGGGCAGCCGATGTAGGGCAAGTTATAGACCAAGCGGTCGGTCATACCGCCTGTAACACCCCCAAGGATTCTTCCAAAAAAGAATCTGGTTGCGAAACCCCAGTGACGGCGGAAAATTTTCAACAAGCAAACCTAAGTAACCAACAGCTAACCTTCCCTCGCACGGAACGAAACCCAGAAGAATTTAGCATTCCCATGGAATCTAAAACCAAAAGCCCAAATCACAAACGGACAGCCGATGTGAGACAAGTTACAGTCACAGCGGGACCCAAAGAGGTCAGATATACCGCCTGTAACCTCTCCAAGAGTTCTCTTACTCGAGAAACTGGCTGCGAAACCTCAGCGATGGTGGCAAACAATCAACTGGTAGAAGAAGTTCACGTGCCTGTACGATCTCACCGGACCAAAGCTGTTCCAGTGGAACCAAAAGAGGAAACGCTCTGTCTGAACCAGAAATCACGCGATGGAGCCTTCCTACCGGACATTTCACTACCAGTAAGTACAACCAATAAAAGAATCTTGCGCATACGCCAGATTTGCGACTCTACTGACCAACAGGGACGCAACCCAGAGCCCGGTCATCAGTCACAAACTCAAAACAAACTACCCCCAATACTAGGAAATGGGATAGAACATCCAGTAGCAACAAGAAGCTACCACACTGGGTTCCCACACCCACCAATAACCAGCATCCCAACTGTTCAGCTACCGATAGACGTTAGTGTTGAAAGAAACACAACTCTAGTAGTGGACAACGGAGCTGAAAGAAACCCAAATGGCAAGCGAGCCATAAATAAAGGCAACACTTTTACACTAAATTCTAAGAGGAACCCAAAGTCAAGTGGCAAGTGCCCTAGCTCCTCACAAAATAAAAAATTGTGGCAAAAACCCACAAAAATCAAAAATAAACAAACCCAAGATAAAGGCAACACCTTTACATGGAGAAACATAAAAAGGACATATAAGACATGTTCAAAAACAGAAAGCTCATACGCTAACAAAAAATTGTGGAAAAAGCCCACAATAATCAAACTGAAACAAACCCAAGATAAAGGCAACACCTTTACATATAATCAGAGGAATACAAAAAGGACATATCAGACATGTTCGAATCCAATAAACTCACCTCAAAACGAAGGCAACAAAAAATTATTGTTGCAAAAGTCCAACCAAACACCCATGTGGAAAGGCCTGTTTTTCGTTACAGCAGTAACAAGGCCAAACAAGACAGCCATTGACGTTGGCCAAAAATTGATAATAGTTCGAAATGGTAGGTTAAAACCATATTCCAAGATTAGCTAGTTTCAATACACACCTATTACCTAGCCCAACACATTCGCTATCTCCAGTAGGTACCACTTTTCAAATTCATGCACAATATGGCCATGTACGGAAATAAAAATAAGATATACAAATTAAACAAGTAACTTACTATTACCACTACCATACGGATGGAAAATAAACCAAATTACTATGTACAAACAAATCCTTTGCTGCCGAAATTAAAAGTAAAGAAATCCATAATACATATATGATTACTATTAAAAGTAAACTAATTAGACCATTAGATAAATAATTTCATGTACTATTAAAATTGCAAATAAGCCAACCACTGTCGTACAAAAGTTTTTCTCTACTGATAAAATTAAATTAAAATTAAATATATATATATACAGATAGTAAATATAATTGATTACAAATTATAAAGAAAATAAAAAATGCGAATATAAATACTTTCATTCATCATTACCACTAATGTTAAAATTAATAAATAAACAGGGTTGAACAAACAATCGCTACAAATAAGTTCTACTATTATAAACGCTATTCAAATTACGAAAATCATTAATCATACTAGAAAAAAAAATATATTACTGATACAAATTCCAATACAAACAATTAGTTACATAAAAAATAAGTATAGCACAATATAGTTATACAAACAAAAGGAAACAAAAAAGAAAAAAAACACAATTGTTAATAATAAACTATAAGAAAACATTTATATATATATACCAAGGAAAATCATCAATTCATTCATTAAAGAAAATTTTAAATTACAAATTGTAAATAATTAATTACTTACATATATATATACAGATTATGAAGAAAAACAAAAATTGTTGAAAAATTATACAGATAATGAAGGAAATTGTTAGATAATAAACCCTTTATAAAAGGATTATTACAACCACATCTTGTGATTAAAGTATTAAGTAAAAACACAAAAAAAAAAAAGGAAAACTGCTACTACCTATATGATTTCTGTTAAAAGCAAAACTAATTAGAAAACTATTAATAAATTCATATACTTAAAACAAACCCATCAATATTAGCAGATGCAATAAAACTACTATGTAAGCCCCAATATCCAAAAGAAAAGAAATTATATATATATACATATACATACAGAAAATTAAGAAAAAACATTTGTAATATCTAAGACTAATACAGATAAAATAATGAGTTAACACAAAAAAAAAATATATATATATAATTATTGCAATGTTACAGAGAGACAAAACAAATTGTTAACTTACGCCAAAACACAGAAGAAAACTCTATGGGCAAACTACAACATAATGCACTAATACATGTTAGAAACCATAGAAAATACTTATGTAAATACACACCACTCATAGAAGAGAAACTTGAATAGGTAAACACCAAACTCAACTCACAACTGCAACCCACTCTTATACCACAGAAAATCACTCGTACCGATGATTTTCTTTCTTTCAAGGGGGGAGGAATGTTACACCTCACTTTACACCCCCTCCCAACACACATAACATAATTAAGATACCATCATCTTAAAATCATGATTACATCTATTCTGCATATAATGCAATAATTCGCAGTCATTCATCATTCATTCCAATCAAACCATATCGCATACGATAAGTCCATGCCAAAGCATATATCCATCGTGCACTTGACCTTGCATTTCGTTTCGCATTACGAAAAGCA
The DNA here is from genome assembly GCA_963931805.1 of Microdon myrmicae. Classification (NCBI taxonomy): domain Eukaryota; kingdom Metazoa; phylum Arthropoda; class Insecta; order Diptera; family Syrphidae; genus Microdon; species Microdon myrmicae. The sequence goes on from OZ007501.1 coordinate 61,686,989, forward strand.
AAACCAGACCTAAACGGTCTCAGTTTACGAATACACATGTTAACAAAAATAATACATGTTATTCGAGCGCCAGCAACATGATCGAGGAAGACCGGCTGCGACACAGTTGAACCTCGGAGAAATGTTGATCGCAGCGAAAATGGCGGACGCAGCGAGAAGTCGCAAACGATTTGCACGTAGGGCAATGCACTGAAATTGCTGCTGCAAATCGAGTTAATATATGAATCGCTTCTGCTGCAATTTTTGCAGCGATTATTGAAAATTGCGAATTAAGAATGACAGGCAATTAACCCCCAATTAGGCTACACGCGCTGGGTGGAAAAATTGCTTCATCTGCAATTGCGGATAATTAAATTGGTATATAAGGTGGCTGCAAGTGAGTAGTAATGCGCACAGTAATTGAAAGCAAGAAGACTGCGGCCAACCGTAAGTAGAGCGGGTCTTCTTGCAATTAAATTACTATAGGGCAGTTTAGTGTAAAAGTAACAAGTGTAACTAACTTTAAGGGATCGACATTCCCGACGAATAAAATATCAAGTTAAGTGAAATAAAAGTGTTTTATTGTCAATCGCACAGGAGCCTGTCGCCAAGGAAAAGCCGCGCTGAATTACCAAGTAAGTTTCCGACTAATACCACATAAGTAGACAACAACAATACGACATTTTGGCCATTAGCCGCCCAATAATCAAATAACAAATGATAACATCTGGGGTTACGCTCAGGTGTTACATTTTGATAAATAATTAATAAATGATAATATCTGGGGTTACGCTCAGATATTTCATTACAATAACTATTAATAATAACCAATAAACAAAACTACCGTCCGATAACCAAATATTTAAATGTTTATATCGGAGGTCAAACTTCGATATAACACATGGTACCTAACATAGCCAAATGCCAATCTATAACCTTTTCCCGTAATCGTATTCACTCATCCCCACGTTCCTATACCCTACAACCAATCCCTGGCCATTGTCCAATGTATTCGAGATCTTGGGATCCTTTGCGACAAGGAGCTTAACTTCCTATCTCACATTGATGAGACGATCCGGAAAGCCAATTCTGCCTCGGATTCGTGAAACGATGATCTAAGGAATTCGCCGACCCCTGCGTCACTCGATCCCTTTACCTTACTTCCGTCCGTTCACTGCTTGAATATGCTAACCAGGTATGGTCCCATTAACACAAGATCCATATCCGTAGAATCGGAAGTATTAAACGTCGTTTCCTTCTGTTCGCTCTCCGAGGGCTAAGATGGGAAAACCCCTCTATCCTCGCCCCGTACATTAACCGACTCAAATTAATCAACCTCAGAACTCTTGAGGGGTGCAGGGTCGTGGCTGACATAGTGCTTTTTAGTTTAGTTTTTTTTTTCTCCGGCTCGGTCGACGGCGCATACCTCTTTAACTTAATTCCTCCACCGCCTCATAAACCGTCCTCACCACCAATCTTAAGCGCCGCTTCTACACTATACATACCACTATACATACCACACCAGTACTTGAGCATAAGCAGCACACCATGAGCCAGATTCACTTCCGAACGCGCACTCAAAGAGCTAAACGTAGACAAATCCGCTGGTCCGGATGGCATTCCCCCAATTCTCTTGAAGAGATGTTCCTCTTCACCTGCTAAACCACTGCGGAAATTCTTCTATTTGTCTTATTCTACTGGCCGTTTCCCAAATAGATGGAGGACAGCAAACATTCAGCCAATTCCGAAAAAGGGTGACAAATCATCCCTTTCTTCTTATCGGCCCATAGCACTGACTTCTATTCTCTCCAAACTAATGGAATCACTTATCAACCGTCAACTTTCGAAATATCTGGAATCAAATGACCGCCAATATTGCTTTCGTAGCAACAGGTCCACAGGAGATCTAATGGCGTACCTTACCGAAAAGTGGAGCCATTCAACTCGCTACCTCCCTGAAAGCAAGGTAGTCGCATTGGATATTTCAAAAGACTTCAACAGAGTTTGGCATCCAGCCCTTGTCTCAAAATTACATTCATATGGAGTGGACAGTTTCCTGATCCAATTGATAAGAAACTATCTTTCTGGCCGTTCAATTCAAGTGGCTCTTGATGGTGTCAAATCCGTCTCCCATCAAATGAATGCAGGTGTTCCCCAGTGTTCGGTACTCTCATCCACTCTCTTCCTGATCTTTATAATTGATCACTTGTCAATTACTCACAAACAAATTCAGTCGTTTGTTGATGATACACGTTGAGTTTCCCATTCTTATACGAAGACTCCCGTCCAAACTCTTCGAACGTCACTACCAACCAGCAACTTATGCTTGATAGATTGAATTCCGACCTCAACAAGATATATCAGTGGGGATTATCTAATAGGGTAGAATTCAATGTCTTAAAAACTCATTGCTGCCTCTTGTCGTCAAAGGCGAGCCCCAAAGTAAATATGCAGTCTATGAACGGCACTTGCATCGACGAAGTCAAGGAACCATCAATCTTCGGCACACGAATTAATTCGACTCTTAATTGGAATGACCCCATATTTGAAGCTGAGAAAAATGCAGCCAAATGTATGGGGTTCTTAAAAGATGCAAAAGATGCTTCACTCCATCCAACCTGCCCCCTATTTACAAGGCGTACAAAAATTGAGTTCAATTCGCATATTTGGTCAGGGGCATCCAAAACTGCACTACACGTGCTCGACAGGATGCAAAAGCGAGCATTGAAACTTATTGGGGACTCAGCCGTAAGTCGGTCAATTCGTCGTTAGAACATAGGCGCAACGTATTATGCCTATCTCCTTTCTATAGGTATTAACACGGTCGTTGCTCAACTGAACTTGCTGAATGTGTTCCGCCCATTCAGAAATTCTCCCGTGATACCCGTCAATCTGTGAATGGGCATCAGTTCACGTTGACAGTGGATTTCAGGTGCGCAAATAAACATAGAGAGTCATTCTTTAGCCGAATGTGGAATGTTCTGTCTGATCATGTGTTTCCTGGCCGTTGTGATGTCAAGACCAATATACATCTACGCCTTCTTTCCATATCCACTTCCTCTCCATCCGCTCACACTGTGCTCTGACAGTTAAGGGTACTTCAAAATCCCCTTTTACGCGCGCGTTAGTGTAAAAAAAAAGATCCATATCCGGATCCATCGAAAGTATTCAATGTCGCTTCCTTCGGTTCGCTCTCCGAGGACTAGGATGGGAAAACCTGTGGGGTACGGCACTCCTAATCACCATCGTCACTGAAAGTTCCGCCGAAAGAAAGTCAAAACACATCAGAAGCCGTTAACAAAAAAGGGAATAAAACGCACGATTTTGTTTATTGTTAATTATAACTGGTTTTATTGTTCGGTTCGTATTTATGGTTTTACATGAACTTAATCTATCTTAGGTTGATTATATTTCACATCCGCGATTTCACATGTTCTATTTTATGCAAAACTATTTATATTGCTTTAAATCAGTACAAAAAAAATTAAACTCCCGGACACTCACGACTCCAAAGCGAGACACTCGCAGTGGAGTGCTCACTCTCGTATGCACTCGGCAGTGGCGAAAGACAAGGTGATGCGCGCGTGCTAGTGGTTGGATGACGACTCAGCGATGCCAATTCGCTAGCAAGGGTAATTCGGCCAGTGGTGCTTGCTCTCTTGATTAAGGGATGCGTTTCCTATTACAAGAGAAACGTGAAGTCTCTCTTTGGGGGTAAGTAACCGGATCTAATAGGGAAGATCATGGTGGTATGCATGTATGGGTGATCGTACAGATCACAGTGTTTATCGGTGAATTTCAGCAAAGGATAAACGAAACCTGAAACGAGGGAAAAAGAACAAAGGAAACGTATAGATCATTCTTTACGCTGTGCATTGTGGCTATCATAGACGGCAATTCATCGGATAAATGGTGCTGGAAACAAATAAGGGCATCATTACAGTCGTGGATGAGTGGTGGAGATGCATCGCCATTAGGAAAAGGTGCTAATGGGTTTTAAATGTTTATGGCCTCTCTGACTGCAGTAGGAACCGAGTTCTTGTTTGTACTAGGAAATGCTAGAGGATTCGGTTCCGATGATAATGCTTGGGATGCGGTAATTGTTTGTCGATTGGACAAATGAATCGTGGGTCGGATTATTGCAGCTGTATAAACAACTGTCCGACATAGCATTTTAACGATGACAAGGGTGCCGAATGGTTTGGGATTTATGATGCCGTATGATGTGAAGAATTCTTTACAGGAAATTTGAATAACGCATTAAATGCGTGAATGCTGTGAGAATTCTTTTTAGGGATTTTCAGATAATGCGTTGAATGCATTAAATGTCCTTGAGAAAGGAAATGTTCCAGGTATGCTGGTGATTGAGATGCAAATATGGGATGCGAATATGGCGGGTTCTTCAGGTGAGCTTTAAGAACCCCCACAAACGCCTTTATCCTTTCTCCTTTCTCCGTACATTAACCGCCTCAAATTAATCAACGTCAGAACCCTTGAAGAGCGCAGGGTCGTGGCAGACATAATGTTCATTCATTGCGTCTTCTCCGGCCCGGTCGACTGCGTCTTCCACCTTAACTTAATTCCTCTCAACACAAAACCTCGAAAGACGCGTAATCCCCACCTTCTCTACATTCTCCCCCACGGCACGTCTTATGATCTCAATGAACGCCTTTCGCAGATGCTGAGAAATGTCAACTCCAATGCCACCTTGTTCGACTTTGACCTCTCTACTCATACTCTCAAGCACCGCCTCCTTAACCATTCTCACTACTAATCTTATGCAGCGGTTCTACACTGTACTACAACCTGACTCTATCTATCGCCTCTACTTCTGCCTTCTTAATTTATCCTAGTTACCTTAGGTTAAATCTAGTTAAGCTAGTTCTTAAACTCTCTAATTTATAATTTATATATACTATAGTTGTAGGTAATTATGATGCTTGAACTAAACCAATAAATGGATAGTAGCCACACTAAACTATCGAGAGGCCCTACTTGACTTTCGCACTAGTAACTTTTGATGTAGAAAATCATTGACTACGCAATTATTTCTTTATAACGGGTTTTCCAATAGGGACTTGACAACTTTGAATTTAATTTGTGAACGCACTCTTTCACAAGTCATCAAACTGTCACCGTCAATTTATTCAGTAAACTCAACATGTTTATCATAATTAAGTACACGAACGAACAACGTCTGCAAATTATAAAAATTTACTAACGAAATTTGGAGTCGGTGACCACAACTTTGGAGTTAACTCCAATTTTCGGTCGTAATTCTCGCCCTAGTAGACAGGCAATAACAAGCTTAGTGCAAACATTTTAGTCTACATATTCGTTGTGTGATGTTGCCGTGCCAGTGAGACAACGGGTTGGTCGAAGTGTCGAAAATATCGCTGCCGTTCAGGCGTCTGTAGCAAACGATCTAAATCAGTCAATTCCACGGCGTTCTCAAGAATTGGGCATCGGCCAGATCACTTTATGGCGAATTTTGCGTAAGGATCTTGGTTTACACCAATACAAGATCAAGCTGACTCAAGAATTCAAGCCGATGGACCATTTGAAGCGACGTACGTTCTCCGATTGGGCTCTGGAAAAGATGCGCCAAGATGATGAATTTCATCGCAAAATCAAATTCAGTGACGAAGCTCATTTTTGGCTCAATGGGTTCGTCAATAAGCAAAACATGCGTTATTGGTCGGGTGAAAATGCACATGTGCTTCATGAATCACAACTTCATCCACAAAAAATAACTGTTTGGTGCGTTTTGCATGCCGGGGGCGTTCTTGGGCCATATTTTTTCGTCGACGATAACGATCGTCACGTTACTGTTAATGGCCATCGTTATCGCGCCATGATTACCGATTATTTTTGGCCCGAATTGGAAGATATGGACTTGGGCGACATGTGGTTTCAACAGGACGGCGCCACAAGCCGCACAGCACACAATACAATCGATTTATTGAAGAGTAAGTTTGATGAGCGCGTTATCTCAAGAAATGGGTCAGTCAGTTGGACGCCTCGTTCGTGCGATTTAACGCCTCTAGACTATTTTCTTTGGGGCTACGTCAAATCATTGGTCTATGCCAACAAGCCGACGACGTTGGAAGAGCTCAGAGCCAACATTGAACGCGAAATAGCATCCGTTTCGGCCGAAATGTAGGGCCGAGTCATCGAAAATTAGGTCCAACGAATCGACCGCTGCAAACGTGCTGTGACGTATTCCGCCACAAAAATTTTGATATATAAAATTGGTTACCGGTAGTTATTCCTGCTCTCTGCGTTGAGCATCCAGTATGTCTTCTACAGAGATTTCTTTTAGTGGCAGCTTGGACTCCTTTTCTCGGTCAGTTTCGCCTAGAAGCACTACTTTCTCTCCACGAATCAAAAACACTCCTCTGGGGATGTCTCCACATTCGTTTCCGGCATGAATCCTCTCTGTGGTCCGGTGTAAAACTGAGTTGGCAAATTGATCTACAGATCTTCGGCTTCGTTGATTGAGTTACATATATAAATATATAGATGCATGTATAAATACGGAAAATGGTCACTGTTTCCCAATTTTCGAGTTAAGCATTTCCACAGAGCCAGTAGTGTATTTAGATGTCTCTTATTGTTACATTCACTTCACCAAAATTACGAAAAATAAGACAACGTTGTGTACGAGGGTTGCCTCTTATGTTTCGGGATTTGGCAACCCTAGCGTTGCAATCCGGCAATTGACAGCTCTGTCGTAAAGTTGGACATTTTTGAGGTTATACGCACTCAGAACGTTTTGACATACGAGCGCTATTTGTGTTGTTTACAGTAACTTAAAAGATTCATCTCGGCCCAAAAATGGAATTAAATCGTCAACATTTTCGTGCGATTATTTTTTACAACTTTCGGCATGGATTAACTCAGCAACAGTGCATGGATGAACTTAATTCAATTTTTGGCGATGAAGCTCCATCAAGGCCCAGTGTTTATCGATGTTATGGTGAATTCAATCGTGGTCGTAGTTCACTCCGAGATGAATTTCGTGAAGGTCGTCCAAAATCAGTTGTTGTTCCGAAAACCATTGATGCTGTGCGCGAACTGATATTGGAAGATGGTCATGTGACCTATCGTGAGATTGAGACAACCTTTGGCGTTAGTGGGACCAGCATACATTCAATATTGCATAAACATTTGACTGTCAAAAAAAATTGTTCGCGTTGGATCCCACACAATTTGTCAATCGCAAAAAAAAAGCCTCGTGTCAATGGGTCGAAAGAAATGCTCAAAAAATACGGTCGCGGTGCTTCGAAACACATCTATGACATCGTGACAGGTGATGAATCGTGGATTTACGCGTATGAGCCCGAAAGTAAACAGCAGTCGACTGTCTGGGGGTTTTAAGATGAGCCATATCCAACAAAAGTTGTTCGCGCACGAAGCACTTCCAAGCAAATGGACGCCTGTTTTTTCGGAAAAACTGGACATGTCGCAACCGTACCACTAGAACAACGCAGAACAGTCAATTCTGAGTGGTACACAACCATTTGTTTGCCAGTTGTCTTCCAAGAAATCAGGAAAACCAACCGCCGAAAACGGATCACTCGTCACCACGACAATGCGAGCTCTCACACATCGGCTGCGACAACTGCATTTTTGAGCACCCAAAACATCGATTTGATGGGTCATCCGCCTTATAGTCCTGACTTGGCACCGAATGACTTCTTTTTATTCCCGTACGTAAAAAACAAACTGAGAGGTCAACGTTTCGACACCTGAAGAAGCGGTTGCTGCATTCAGAATGCATGTGTTGGAGATACCTCAATCAGAGTGGCAAAAGTGCTTCGACAATTGGTTCAAACGCATGCAAAAGTGTATAGATCTTCATGGGGAATATTTTGAAAAACAATGAAGTATTTTCGATGATCAATATTTGTTTTTGTTCTCTAATCCCGAAATATAAAAGGCAACCCTCGTATGTACGAATTTTAAGTAAATAAAAAAATGAAGTTCCACTAAATTGTACTTTTACAAAATCAGACCAGATGCCGAAAAGAAAAACTGTAAGACTGTTTACCGCAACCGTCACTCATCATCTCCTCTCTCCTTTTCTATTCAAAAACGGAACCAAAACTTGTTGCTCTTTGCTCAGCTAAGCACACTAAAACCTTTCTCCCTCTCAATCTCCATCCACTCCGAGAAGGAATCCAGCTTCCACACGATCCACAATCGAACAAAAGTGTGTTCGCACATTCAACATGTGGATCGTGTGTTTTTTCACCACCTTACCATCTACTATTATATTATATTTAAAACAAAACAAACGGTGGGGATGGCGGAAGCCGCACGTAACAGTGCCGACGGTGGCCATATGAACATAGTCGAGTTCCATTCATAAATGTTTTGATTGTACTTCAAGCCGATAATAAAGTTTTTGAAATATCTCAAATGGTTTGCGATTTATTTTTAAAAAAAAGTTGTCAAGTCCCTATTGGAAAACCCGATATTTGGAAACAAAAAGAAATCGTTGGGTGTCAAATCAGAGTTGTACTACGGATGATCGGTTAATTCGGCGATTTCACCATTATTTGCTTTATGGTGATTCTTATGCGACCAGATAATACCACGTAGTTTTAACTCACCTTGAAAGACCCATGCAGTCGTCTTCTTTTTTTGGGCTGAGGCGCATATATGTATCTACGAATCGTCGTCTATATAGAGGTTATCCTTTTTACCTTAGCTTAAGCTTATGGTAGTTACAATAAATTATGGTTATATATACTTTAGTTCGTAAGTACATACTTGCTTGTATTAAGCCAATAAATAGGATAGTAGCCCCACTACTCTTTTTGACGTAATTCGATAGAATTTCTTCAGCATATATTTGCACCAATGCAGACGATCCTTGCTTAACGATTGCCAAATTATTCGACTCATGCAACACTTACGATCGTCATACTACAACTTAGGAGTGCTTTAATCTCACTGTATGTCAAGTGGCGGTTTTAACTTATCAGGTGACGCACATCGTCGGTGTTTTCTGGTACAACAACCCGTTGCGCAGCAATTTCATGACTTTCGTCGGTGACCAAGCGACGAACACGACTGACTTCTTTAAATCAGCTATACACATATCAGAAGTCGCAATGACAAACAATATCTTCTCACTACCCTTTTTTGCGATACTCTGCCTCATATGCCTATTTGAAAAACATCTGAGTAAATATTTTAAAAGACTGTAATACACGTTTTCTTTATTATTATTTTTTTTCTGCTGTAAATAATACAAACCTCTACCCCGTAAAAACACTTGGTTTATATACTCAATTTTTATTTTTAGAATTCATTAAATGGCCCGTACTTCAAGATTCAGGTGGAGCTCTAAAGGTTATTTAAGGTTTACCCTCAGCATACTTTAGTAGCATTTACGCTATCAAGAAGAGGCAACAATGATAAGCAATACGAATTGTTCAGAACTGACCTTTATAAACAAAATTGATCTCCTCTCCAATCAATATAAAAAAAAATTTGAACTTATCACTAATAAGTGCGACAACAGCGGCCAAAAGACCAACAATTCCATTATGCGCGTAACACCAGCAGCACTTCAAATGCAGGGCACAAAACACTTTACATTTTCTGCAACAGCCACATTGGATGGTGTCGACCGCAGTATTGGAAGAACGAAAACCGAATATACTGCCATTGTAATACCACCCGGATCTAATGAGGCCATTTTCGGGATCAGTAAGTCACAAGTAGCCCTACCAAATGGATTAACAAACAATTTGTTGGTCCATGAATCATGTACCGCAGCATACACCTCCAAACGGGAGACCAACATAATAAATGAAGCCTTTAATAACTCTCGGAACGACAGTGCCTTAAACGGTATATCTCAGTTGACTGCGACAAAGCCAACAATTAGTGATAGTATCCATAGTTGTATGAGTAGCATTAAGAGCCAAAGTGATAAGGTCAAGTCGCCAATGTGCCGGACCGAGGACCAAGAAAATGCCTTTCGCCAAATCGAAGATGTACATAACTATTCAAAATTAAACCGTTACGGTTATAGCAGTTGCCGAAATAGAACTACCAATGCAGCAGTGTACAGTAGCAACAGCAGTAATCAGGACGAAGACGAATATGATGATGTTGATGATGAACCAGAGGACGAGGAAGAAGAAGACGATGAGGAGGGAGAGGAGGACTTCGAAGATGGAGATTTAGATTTTGAGCAAAATTTTGAAGTCAAAATCAGAAAAATTAGTGAAAGTCGCAACTCCGAAACGGTGGTCAAGCCGGTTAAATCAATAACTCCAGCTGAACAAATCCACTATAGGGACCAAGATATGAAATTTGCTAATACCGAAGTCGAAGAATCTAGTGCTCTGGCGGAAGATGAGGCCAACACAATTCCACCGGATCATCACGCTAGACGTCCAATGAATGCGTTTTTGATATTTTGTAAACGTCATCGTGGTATTGTCAAGGACAAGTACAAGAATTTAGAAAATCGGTAAATATAGAAAGAAATTGATTTGAGTACCGTTGTTATAATTGAGCCTTCATTTGATATTATAGGGCTATCACGAAGATTTTGGGAGAATGGTGGGCGTCTTTGGAGCTGAATGACAAGAAATGCTACGTCAACCTTGCAAATCAAGTAAGTCCTGGACGATGTTCCCAGATTCAATCTGCGTAACTAAAAAACAAAGATTTATAATCGTTATAATATGATTACGTTTAAACTAACTAAAAAGAATATTCTGGTAATTTGGTTGAATTTTTTCCGTTTCCTTTCTAATGTTAGGATTAATCTTTAAAATATTAGGTCTCTTGGCCGTTTTTCTCTTTTAGTATAGCTGATTAAATTTAAAGACTGAAAGACTCGCTTTCGATTTTCACCCGCCAGGTAAACTGTGACGGCGAACAATTATCTAGAAACCGAATCAGAAGAATTTACTACTAGAAACTTCAAGTGCATCCAACGTGGAAAACAAAATAGTTGAAAAGGAAAATCTTACCAGATATAACTTTATAACCGCCACTAGTCTTAAGTAATATACTGACGAACTGTGGATAGCAACAATATAATAGGTGTGCAAGTAGAAACTCGGTTTTTTTGTCAAACTCAACTTTATTGGAAAAGATACTTATACAAAGATTGATTGATATTGCTTGGTGAGAAACTCCTAACTGTTCTGCAAGCTCTTACTTTTTTTTACTTTAAAAACGCATTTATTTCTTTGTTTAGATTACATTTTGTTATATTATTTAGGATGAAATGTTAAATCATATTTATAAAATTACATATTTTTAATTAGCTTACTGGCTCTTCGTGAGCACTCTAAGTTATACAATTTTTTGGCATTAGTGTTTGCCTTTCGGTTTTTTTTTTTTTGTGATTATGTTTATTGTTTATAATTAACTTAAATGATATAACATATCTGTGTATAAGAGAAGGTCCTCTTACATTTTTACTTATTAGCATATCTATTACGTAAGAGAATTTTTTTTAATATAGGGAAGTGAACTACTACTATTACTATTTATTGGCCTGTAGGAGCCCGGAAGTTCATAACACACCGACTCGACTCCTCCGTCGTTCCCTGTCCTGTGCACTATCCTTCCGCGCTTGGCCAGGCGATCCGATCTCCTCAAGGTTAAACCTAACATTGTCCTCATAATGGGCATAAATACGTGTCGAAAATCGCCAGGTCCGCCTCTGGAAAACTGAGTTATCTTTTTAGAGCCAAGAAAGATCTTACTCCGGCCCAACTTCTCTTGTATAAATCCCAAATAAGACCCGCGCTCGAATATTGCTCTCATGTTTGGAGCTCTGCTCCTAAACATACCTTCGACCTACTTGAAAGCATACAGAGACGAGCGATCCGCCTGATCAAGGACACGGCGCTAACAACAGGCTACAGTCACTATCACATAAAAGGCCGTTAGCTGACTTCTGTCTGTTTTACAAATATTATCGCGGGTACTGTTCTTTGGAGATTCGTGGTATTGTTCCGTGCAATTCGGTTTATATGCGCTCCACAAGACAATCCGTCCGATCGCACCAATTTGTGGTTCATCTTCCGACGACGCGAACATCTCTGCATCAGAACTCGTTCCGTTACACAGCGTGGGTTGTGGAACTCCCTCCCCGCACGAGTATTCCCGGAGCATTACTACCTGCAACTGTTCGAGAAGAACTGCAACGGTTATTTGGTGGCATCTCAGGGCGCTGTCTCGGCGACATAAGTTCGCCTCTGCCGAGAGAAGTGTAATAAAAAAAATGTAAAAAAACCTTGATGCTTCCAGACACCATTCGAGACCAAATAGTTGAAATAACCTCAGAATTCTGAGAAATCGTTATGAAAAATATACTACTACTTAAAAGAACTCGTCTATGCGGCACAACGAGAAGGGCCACCTTGACCCACGTCGTATTTCATTCATAATGCTAAAGAATATGTTTTTGATCAGTAAAATATAAATTAAATAATTTAAATCGAAATGAAAGTTATTAAAACAAACTTCGATTGGTAACATAAAAAGCACTCTGTAGGTCCCAACACGGCTTTGAGCAACTACCAGCACTGTGAATTTACATACAAAGGCAGGTCAATAAGTCTTTAGAAAAAGATAGAATATGCTATTCTATTCTATTTATTGGCCTGTAGGAACCCGGAAGTTCATGACCTCACCGACTCGACTGCGTCATTGTTCCCTGTCCTGTGCCGTCTCCCTCCATGTTCTACCATCCGATCGGAAATCTTCGAGGTCAAACCTAACATTATCCTCCCATCTCCGTCGCTGCCGTCCTGTCGGTCTCTTTCACGTTGGTCTACCGTCAAGAATTCTACGCAAGGTCCTGTCGTTGCCCATTCGCGCCAGATGTCCGGCCCATCTTAATCTTCGCGACCTGATTTCTCTCACTATTGTAGATTTGCGATATAGCTCTTCCAGTTCACGGTTGTGCAGTTTCCTCCATTGTTCTGCTTCCTCGTCATATTTACCGCCAAAGATACCCCTTAGAACTTTATTCTCGAATACGCGGAATTTGTTTTCTTCCCGTTTTGTGAGACCCCTTGTTCCGCATCCGTCTAGAACAATCTGCATGATTATGGTTCTATAGACATGGAACTTTATGTGACATGACAGCGGTTTGGTTTCAGCAGTTTACTGATTGTGTGCAAACTAGCGTTGCCGGAATGCAGTCGTTTGTTAATTTCCTTCGACATTTCGTTACTGGCCGTCAATTTCATTCCCAGATATTTAAATTCTTTAACTTTTTCGAATATCCTGCCTCTGACGTTTATATGTGTTCTTTGCGGTCCACCTGCTCTCGCCGTAATCATGTATTTTGTTTTGTCTTCATTTATTTCTAGGCCCACTTCTTCTGCCGCTTGCATGATGATTTCACAGTTTTTACTTACAGTTTCAAGATTATCGCCCATAATGGCGATGTTATCCGCATATGCGAGCATTTGTGTGACCCCGTTCAGATCTTTTAGTTCGGGCGTGATTATGGTTTTGCGTGGTTGTTCCACTCGTGTGGAGTCTTTGCACCAGCAGCAGTTTGCGCGTATGACACACTAGGTGCTACGAAGTTTTTGTACGAACGATTTGTCATTCTCTTTTCATCATCAACTTGTTTTTTTCTAAGTTCGAATTTTGATTTTATCTGTTGGAATTTAGGACAACCTTTAAAGCTAGCAGTGTGGCCTGTAATCTTACATAGGACGCAGGACAACTTTTTTTAAATTTTTATTAAACTTCTCTCGGGAGAGGGGAACCTATAGCGCCGAGTGGGCGCCCCGAGATGCCATCAAATAACTGTTGCAGTTCTTTTTGAACAGTTGCAGGTTGTAACGCTCCGGGAACACTCGCGTGGGAAGGGAGTCCCACAGCTTCCCCGCTCTGTAACGGAACGAGCTTTGATGCAGGGATGTTCGCGCCGTCGGGAGATGAACCACAAACTGGTGCGATCCGTCGGATTGTCTTGTGGAGCGCATATAAGCCGAATTGCGTGGCACAATACCAAAAATCTCCGAAGAACAGTACCCGTGATAATATCTGTAAAACAGACAGAGGTCAGCTACGGGCCTTCGATGTGATAGCAACTGTTGTCCCGACGTCAGCGTAGAGTCCTTGATCAGGCGGATCGCTCCTCTCTGTATGCTCTCAAGTAGGTCGAAGGTATGTTTAGGAGCCTAGCCCCAAACATGAGAGCAATATTCGAGCGCGGGTCTAATTTGGGATTTATATAGGAGCAGAAGTTGGGCCGGAGTAAAATATTTCTTGGCTCTAAAAAGATAGCTCAGTTTTCCTGAGGCTGACCTGGCGATACTCGACACGTGTTTATGCCATGATACATTCCCACAGACCGTGACGCCGAGCAATTCCAAACTTTCCCCAGGCTCGAGGGCCCGGCCATTCATCATCTGCTGTGGAACCGATGATCCAGTTTTCCTTGTGAATTTTGTATATTGTGTCTTCGCTGCCTTGAAGTCGACGAGATTGGCCCTTCCCCACTGCAGGACCCTATCTAGATCCTGATTCAGAGAGTCAATCTGTCTGCATCTCAGCTGATGCGACGCAGATGCACCAATCGGCCAAACACTCGAAAAGGGGGAAACAAGCGTACTATCATCCGCAAAACTGAACACTTTGTTATCCGTTGCCTCCAACAAATCATTTCTGTGAAGCAAGAACAAGGTTGGAGCCAAAATAGAACCTTGGGGCACGCCCGAATTAGCAGGATACAGATCCGAACAGTCGCCGTCCACAACAACCCGGATCGATCGATCCTCGAGGAAGCTCCTCGTCCAGTCGCAAAGCTGTTGGGAAAGTCCATATGATCGAAGTTTGCTCAGCAATGCCCCGTACCAGACGCGGTCAAAAGCCTTGGAGATATCTAATGCGACCGCCCTTGACTCACCATGCTGCTCAATTGCAGATGTCCATATATCGGTTATAAGTGTCAAAAGTTCTCCCGTGGACCGCCTGCCACGGAATCCGTATTGACGATCATTCAGAAGTCCGTTGCACCCCAAATACTTAACTAAATCGGTATTGATGACTTTTTCCATTACCTTAGATAAAATAGACAGTAATGCTATCGGACGGTAATTTTGTGGGAGACACTTTTTTCCCGTCTCTGGGATTGACTGAACTCGAGCGATTTTCCAGCAGACAGAAAAGGTCTTCCGTGCATAAGATAAGCGGAAGAGTCTGCCAAGAACCGGCGATAGTTCTGGAGCTCAATTCTTAAGGACTATTCCTGGTATTCCGTCCGGGCCGGTTGCCTTCCTACAATCCAGTTCACGTAGAATGTGTTGAATAGTGCGCGGACGAAATCTCACGTCCCGCATCGAAGACCCTACCGACGAGATCACAAGGGGCTCCAAAAGGCCGGGATCGAAGTGAATTCGCGGAAAATAAATTCGCGAACAGATTAGCTTTGTCCTTTGAATTCGTGACTAACGTCCCGCTATCTGTCACCAACGGAGGGAATGAGGCGGATGAGAAGTTAGCGCTGACAGCCTTCTTGCTACTTTTTCCTATCAGGGAGTAATTCTTTACCCAAAGGGCATTCCCCAATATTATGATTATTTAAACACATTACGCATCCAAAACTGCACATTGGAGTTCGATGCAACATGCCCAAATCGTTGACAGCGCATGCACTGCACGAGACGATCTGATTTTCTCCTAACTTATAGTTTGGTGAAGGAGAATTTTAATGTGTCGAAGGGCGTCAATTTTTCTGTTGGGGCTTAGCGATACAATGAAAAAAGGTAATTGGCGATTACGATTTCGGGACTTTGCTGTGGAAAGGGGTTTAACATTCGTAAATGTTAGGTTTTCGGTTTCAACCGTTTTCAGTTCGTCAAGTATCTCCTTGGGTGAAAACGAAGGATCAACTCCTTTCAGAAGCATTCAGACCAGCTTCTCTGATTTTGGGGGGTACGTATAGTACACGCTGCGCGCTTGCCCTAACACTAATTTCATTTGTTTGTAATCTTTCAAGTTAACACATATTAAACTTCTCTTACCATTACTAATACGTTTAGTTTTAAAACTTTTACAAGTTAACTCACCATGTTTTATTATGTCTTTAGCTTCCATTGAGCTAATAACTATGGGAAGCACCTTCTCTTTTTTTTTTTATTTGTTGCTCCATATGTGCTTGTTGCTGCTATTGTTGTTCATATTGTCGGTCCTTTGTTTCTTGTCTCTGTTGTACCTGGGGTTCATTCTGTTCTTTCTCTTTCCGTTGCTTTGTGGTGGTTTCTTCTTCTATTGGGAGAGTCTCATTTATTTGTTTTTGTATCTCATCTCTCCTTCGGTTGGGTTCTTCGATTTCTTGGAAAGTATTGTCGTCATTTGCGGCTACTTGTTTAAATTTGTTTCCCACTCCAGAGTAATAATCACTCTTGGGAATTACGAATTTGTCGGAATTTTCATTTTTCCGATTGTTTTTTGCCGGTTGGCAATGAGGTTTGGCTGCGTATTTGGCTTCTGGCTTCCTTCGTGATGCCGCTTTAATTTCTGGCATTATACGGAGAACTTTTTTTTGCATATTGCATACATCGGGTTTTTTTTCAGGAGATGTATAGATGTCTTTGACTTCTCAAAGGATTATCTATGATGCAGGCTTCTAGTCCCTGAAACTTGTGTACCTCTGTGCTGTACAGGACTTCGTGGTGAAGACCGTTCTTAATTAAGACAGCGACCCCACCTCCCTGAGTAGAGTGTGGCCGATCACGTCTAATTACTTTGTAACTTTTGTAGGCCACTCTCGCACGCGCGTCCGCACACACACTGGCTGTATAATGCACGTACTGCACACGTATGCAGTACGCAGTTCAATATTCCACAATAAACTATACACCTGTTCTCAGTGACATCCACACTGTTTGAACAATTGACACTTTCGCACACACGTGCATACACTAAAAAGACGCGGGACAGGACGACAGGACGCTCCGTATCGTTCGAACGTTAGCTGTTGAATGTTTTGCAAGCTCTTCTTGAGTTTGACATGGATTTTCACTCAGTAAAACTTGCAGTTCTTCGTCGTTAAATTCTTTTACTGCACCTGGACGTGGAGCGTTCTCAAGATAAACAAAAATCCTTCACGAAATCTTGCAAACCACATTTTTTACTATTGAATGACTCACAGAATGTTCACCCAAAGTCGAATTAATCAATTCCATAACTTGAGCAGAATTTTTTCTTCATTTGAAAACAGAATCGAATGCAATGGCGTAAATGTTGGTTATCAACATCCATCTCTTACGCATCTGATGCACACGGAATGACAGCATATAATTGACTAAAACTTAGTCATAAAAACCGCAAATGACTAAGCCATATACACGAAGTATGTTCCTAATGCAATCAACTTAGAGCCATGTTTCTACTTGCACACATATTAATATAGGGATAGCAAAAGTGAATCTGAAAAAAAGCGAAGAGTATGGTCTTAATTTATGTGATTATAACTACCGGTACATGTGCGGGAAAAGAACGCGTTTAAAATTTCGAGTAGCCATATCGGAACAGCGCGACAAACTTGAAAACTGGTTGCAATTTCACGGAAAAAAATTATACAATTATAAAACTGTTTTCGTGCTATTTTGCAAAGTTCAACGTATCTTTTAAGCCAACAAAAAAAAAACAATTTTTTGGAAATTATCCCAAAACTAAGCTTTAAAAAACAAACCCACATATTATTTCATTACACTACAGATGGTATGCTTTTCAACGGTGTTTCTATTCGTTTCAGAATAAAGCTGCTTTCTTCTCAGCGAATCCAAACTTTAAATGGTATAAATTACCAGCGCCTCCACTACGAACACTAAACACACGTCCATGTAACTTTGAGCGGTCGCCTAATGGAAGTAAAGAATATCATACCGAAATGAATGAATCATTGTTGCAGTGCTCACCGAACTACAACACACAGGCCACTGCAACGACTTACTCTCGCAACGAGCCCAGAAAAGTATCCTATTTCAAACTCGCCGATGAAGCTCAAATGGGTGAACTGAATAACCTTATGAGACCAACGACTAGTTTACCAGCTGCCAATGAAACCCTTCAAGAAGTGCTCAGTGAAACGTCTGATTTTTTCAAAACCGGCCACAAGCGAAAATCGTTTGTTTCATTTGATGATGCTTCTACAAAAAAGCATCGTAATAGTGATAGCAGCTTTTCAAGTAGCGAAGAAGATACTACACCAAAGAAATCAGTTCGTTCTTGCAAAGGAAAAAAGTATCAGGAGCTAATGAGTTCTGGGCAAATGACTGTTGCCTCTCCTAAGAAAATGGTTCCAGGAAAACAACTTCCTGTGACCATTAATGGTGTTGATCACCATCATATAATTATACCACCTGACAACATATCCAAGGAAGACGCACTATCTCCGAAGATAGTAGCACAGTCGAAAACAATAGAAAAACATTGCCTTACACCAGATTCTCCAGATTCTGTTGCTTCACCCACAAAACGTCAACAATTCAGTTTTGTATCATTTGATCTTGAAGATAAGATTAAAGCTCTGCCAGCTCAATGTTTAGAGACTTATCTACAACGTAAAAAGAGTACAAAACGTAAAAAGAAGATCAATTCTAAAAAACGTTCCTCAGGCCAAAATAAGACAGAAACGATAGCAAAAGAAGTGATACAATCCCCACAAAACCAACCAAAAACAGCACAAGAAGTTAAAGAACAAATAGTTGGAAGTCAAAAGCGAAAAGCCAGAAAGGAAAGCATCACACGACGGGATGTGAATTCTGTTCAGAACGAGGTACAACTCCTATTAAGTAGCGGCTCAATAAATACAGTATATATTGGGGGTTGTACTACCCCTGCACCACAACCACCAGTAGAAATCAATCACAATATTACCTCAGACTTATTGATTTTAGCGGAAGTAGCTGCCAATCGTACTGGACTTGCACAGTAGCTACAAATTGGCGATAGCTACATAAAATCAATTAAGGTCAAACCCAATCGTTTTATTTTGTTGTTTTATGTCATAAGGTCTGATATTAGAATTAAATAAATAAAGAAAAATACTGATTATATTTAAAAATTGAAGGGTGTACAAACGGCTGCAGGACATCCTTGAAGAAACGGTGCTTACAAGTAATGACTGGGCTGGGCTGTAATACCGGAAATGCAAGAACACCCTTCAATTGACTGAAGCAGTAATTTTAAGATATATAATTAACTTTATTTTATTTTATTTCATCATTCTCTATTTGATATTTGTATGATGTTATTTGTAATTTGTAATACTTTAACAGATTTTAATAGTCGAGTCAATGTGGTTACGAAGTTTTATAATGTGCAAGTGGAGCATACATCTTCACTCAAAGACGATTAAAACTAACTAAGGGCATGCATCTTGGTATTTGCTCTATTCCCCAATGTCGCTCCTTAGGTATATATTTAAAAAGATTAAAGAGTGTCTTTGTTTATAACGTAATTTATAAGAAAAAGTATGGGACTTTATCTGCAGAATACGTTTCCTGTGGAAGTTTCCACAATTTTAGGTCCCTTGAATGTACATTTGCATACATCTTGTCTATCGTATTTATTCTTATTGATTTATGTGCAATACTGGAATATGGAAAATCCCTGACCGAAAGCTAGATGGAGAATGGGCCTTAATGACCAATAAGTCTTCTTTGGTGTGCCAAAAATGTCAAAAGCTTGAACATTTAATGTTTTTTTATCACACTCAAAATTGGCTATAATAGCGTATCTTGTGAACTTTTCACGAGGATGCTGCAAAAGCACGTATATATTCTACATCCAAAACGTTTAAGCAAGATTTCTAATAGGTCCGTTATTGAAAATCTTTTAAATGCGGCTTTCTCTGTTGGCAAAAATATTCTTAAATGCATTGATGGAGTTATTTCTTGTCCAGAAAGTCTTGTATCAATCTTAGTATGAAATACTGCTATGCAATCGTCTTCTTTTTCCAAAACTAGCTATGATGATTTCTAACGCCGTTTTAATTCCCAAACTTATTCTGCTACTTTCCCAACATCCCATATTTTTTTCGTTAACCTTCCTAAAAAAAGATTTTATTCCTCCACACACTCTGGTTCGGTGTACAAATAAATATATTTGGAACCAAGTTTGCTAAGAAAACCAATGAATAATGGATCACCAATCTTGTAGAAGTCTTTTAAAAATCATAAAGATGAATATTTACGTCAAAATTGTAAACAAAAGAATTGCCCATAAACTATCATCATAATCATAATCGGCACTACAAGCGGGATCCCGTCTTGGCCTTATTTAGGAAGTAAAATTTGTTAATTTTCTATAATAATTTGTTTTTCCGGGCAAGGTTATTAGCCTTCCGCCAATCCAAAAAATATACCTTACGCAAACTAGTTTTATAACCAAAAATTCAATAGGTCAGAAAATTGTTTCTGGTGTCCTTTTCTTATCCAAACAAAATTTTTTTTTTATTATTAGACTTCTCTCGGGAGAGGCGAACCTATAGCGCCGAGTGGGCGCCCCGAGATGCCATCATCCAAACAAATACTTAAATGATACTTTTATTTTCGTTTAACCCCCCCCCCCCCCTCACTCCTATTCTCCTCTCTCTCTTTCTCTCTCTCTCTCTCTCTCTCTCTCTCTTCCTCTCTCTCCCTCTCTTCTTCTCTTGCCCCCCCCCCCCCCCCCCCCCCGCCCTCATCTCTCTCTTTTCACACTCACTCTTTTCATTCCTTTATTTTTCTTTTGTTTTATAATTCCTTTTCCCATTTTCTATTATAAAAATTAAATCACAAATAAACTAAATGTGACAGAATCTCGAGCCATTGTATGTTTCTTCTAGTTTCATTGCGGACACTAGAAACATCTACATCCTACGGAGATGGGCTAGACTAGATATCCTCGGGAAAATTAGGCTTCCACTTGCAATTATTAGAGAAGGTTTAGTACAAGGACTGCTTCTAAATACGAAATGTGGTGGAATCTTAAGAAGGAAGTCGTAAAAGACCGGTCGGTGTTGTATAAAGTAATTGACGTTGTATACTTATATTTCGTCTGAGAATCTAAGTCCTTGAAGATATTTTTATTTTCTGTAGTAAGGTGGAAATCTTGAGAAGATACATCTGGACCGATCTAAATATATGGCGGAGTTTGACTGTCGAAAACCAACTACATCCATCGCACAGAATCGCCGACTCCTGCTGGTCTTCCGTCTAATGTGGTACATCAGCTTTATTGCTACCATGCATCTGATGTTCTATACTGCGAGAGTTTTGAGTGGGTGTATAAGATGTTCCTTGATGATGATATCTTGTCTCAGACTTAATATTATTCTCTTCATATGGATAATCGTAGATTCTTTGGACGAGGCTTACGCATATTGTCTTTGGTGTTATTGGGCATAATTTTATTTATCGGCCATTGGGACGTGATACTTGTGCTTATGAACGATTATTGGTTACATTTGGTGGTATGGTGCTCTTTGGAAGGGTCGCGATATTCTTAAATTCATTCTCACTCTCGGAATAAAATGATTTCTGCGGTGATGGTGACCGAACTTTACGCTCTTCTAGGCGGGTACGAAATTCCTGAGACGATTTATTTAATGCCCAGAATTGAGTTACTATTACTATTTATTGGCCTGTAGGAACCCGGAAGTTCATGACCTCACCGACTCGACTCCGCCATCGTTCCCTGTCCTGTGCGCTCTCCTTCCACGCTTGACCAGCCGATCCGATCTCCTCATGGTTAAACCGAACATTGTTCTCCCATCTCCTTCGCTGCCGTCCTGTCGGTCTCTTTCACGTTGGTCTACCGTCAAGAATTCTATGCATGGTCATGTCGTTGCCCGTTCGCGCCACATGTCCGGCCCATCTTAATCTTCGCTACCTGACTGCTCTCACTATTGTAGGTTTGCGGTATAGCTCTTCCAATTCGTGGTTGTGGAGTTTCCTCCATTGTCCTGCCTTCCCATCATATTTATCCGTATATTCTATAAACACGGAGCTTTATGTTACGTGATAGCAGTTTGGATTTCAGCAGTTTACTGACTGCGTGCCAACTAGCGTTGCCGGAATGCAGTCTTTTGTTAATTTCCTTCGAGATTTCGTTATTGGCCGTCAATATTGTTCCCAGATATTTTATTTCTTTAACTTTTTCAAATATCTTTCCTCTGACGTTTATGTGTGTTGCCCGAGGTCCACCTGTTCTCGCCGTAATTATGTATTTTGTTTTGTCTTCATTTATTTCTAGGCCCACCTCTTCTGCCGCTGTGTCATGATTTCACTGTTTCTACTTATAGTTTCTAGATTATCGCCCAGAACGGTGATGTCATCCGCATATGCGAGCATCATGTGACCATGTTCGGGGATGATCCGGCCATGTTGTCGTCTTGTACTTTTCTAATGACATACTCGAGCACAAGGTTAAAAAGACATGGTGAGAGGCCATCTCCCTGTTTTAGTCCGTCCCGGATTTCAAATGGTTCTGAGAGGTGGTTTTTATTTTAATTCGCCTTTGTTTTCGTTCATGCAAATTTGAATGAGAGCGGCATACCTTTTGGGATTCCCAGCTCAACTACAATATGGTAGAGTTTATGTCTTGCGATTGAGTCGTCGGCTTTTTTGAAATCAACGAACAGTTAGTAAACTGTCTCTCCGTATTCCCACTTCTTTTCCAACAGTTGCCATACTGTGAACATTTGGTCGCTCGTTGACCGGTTCGTACGGAATCCGCACTGGTAGTCTCCCAGTATTTCTTCTGCGTGCGGTGTGATTTTCGCCAGTATGACATTTGTTAGTATTTTGTATGTGGTTGGGAGCAATGATATTCCTCTGTAGTTTTCGCAGTCAGATCTGTCGCCCTTTTCGAAAATGGAGACGACTATTGAGGTTTTCCATTCTTCCAGAGTGACTCGCTTATCCCATATTGTTTTTGATGAGTTGGTGGACCTTTCGAGCAGTTGCCTCCCCTCCATGCTTCACAAGCTCTGTCGGTAGGCAGTCGACTCCGGGAGCCTTGTTGTTTTTCAATCGATTTATTACGTCTACAACTTCAATTCAATTCAATTTTTTTTATTAGGTAGATAATTACATTTATGGTATATTTTACAACTAGTATTTAAGAGTTTTAGGACAGCAATTCTTTTACAACTATACTCTTAAGTCTATATAATGACACGTCTACAACTTCGTTGAAAGAGGGCTCTGGGATCTGAGGCTCGGCTGTATGTACGTCTGGTGCGTTTATTTGTGGTTGATGGGTGAGCACATTGAGCAGGTTTTCAAAGTACTGCTTCCATCTTGTCACGATATTGTTAGTTTCTGTGACCAGACAGCCGTTTGCGTCTCGAATTATTTTGGCTCTCCCTCGGTAGCGACAATTGAGTTAGTAGAGATAAATCCATTTGTCGAAGATTGTGCATCTCTTGACGTAGGGTCGCTAATTGTATATCCATATTGCTCTCATTCGATGTGACATCAGTTGAGGAGACTCGGAGATTTACTAGCATAACCGCTGTTCACCGAATCGGCTGTTGATGATAGGCTACCATGACGATTTGTACAATCGGTATGATTGTCTCGTTGGGGCATATTACGTGCGCTGGATGATGTGCTTGGGGTGTCCACATTGACCGAGTTGGCATTGCCAGGTAACACAGCTGCAGCTAGACTAGTCTAGATATGTCTGCTCGGAGTAGAATTAAGTTGATCTGTTATTTCATTTATTTTGTCGCATCTACTGCTTTATGCTGCTTATAGCCTGCTTCCTGGGGGTTATGGCCCTTTTAAACTCGTTTGAACTCAGTATGCATTATATTACTGCTGTGGAGTAGTCTTGACTACGTTATATCACTACCATGCCATTGCTCCAGTTTTAGAGTTTACGCCCTCTATAAGTACGTATGTGTTGTCTATCTATCTGGTCGTTTTCTCGAATGTTTCTCTCATTTTTGTAAGATCTACTAGAAGCATCCATGTCCTGATATTAACTGAATGTTCAGTTCTCCGTGTTTGTTTTCTCACCTACGGTTCCATATCAGTTATTACGGTGAGGGTCTAGCGTTTCAACTTTAATTTGTTACGATTTTCTTTGGGTGGAATCCTCTATGGGCTTGATTTCCGGAGCAAACAATCCTATGTTATACAGCAGCGACTTATCTGACTGCGAAATCAAGGGGTTTCTCTCGGGCAATGGTACGTATAGCATTTTCGAGTACTACAAAAAAACCGCATATTTTAAATATGTATGTCATATCTATGTAGCGAGAATGTGCAGCGACAGAATCGTCCATAGAATTCTTGACGGAAGACCAATGGGAAAGAGACCTGCGGGAGGATCGCGACGGAGATATAAGGGCAATACCAGGGGTGAACTTGAAGCAATTGAATCAGATGGCGAAGCGTGGGTGAAAGGGCGCAATATAAGAAACGTGGGGCAATCAAGTTAGTAAGGTCATGAACTTTCCTCTTTCTACAGACAAATAAGTAGGTAGATAATCTATGTGCCGTATTTACCCATTTAACACATCAATTATACTAGGTGGTACTATCCTATACTGCTGTGTATATTACAATGGAAGTAATGATCCTGATAACTAGCTTCCTACTGTGATCCTTCATCAGTGAGTAAAAATCTGGAAAATGCTCTGCTCATTGTTGTTTTTACACTTGTTTTTTCAAATGTTTGCTTGAAGACCAGTTTTTTGTCGAATGTTGTCTTCAGCATATTTTTCTAGAAAGACTGGATGAAATTCACGTTCAATTTTTACAAGGCTGCTTTTTGAAACTGATTCCACCCTACACACAGCTAGTTTTATTTCAAGTATAGCTTTAAATTGTACGGGCACATGTATTCTTTAGAACACTCATATGTTTGGTCACGGTCTCTAGAACTAAGTTGCTTATATCCAATGAGTATAGATTCCCGCTTACTTTTTGGTACAATAATTCTGAATATGCTACCAATCGTGATCTTCCACGACAGGAGTGTATTTTCACTTGGATTTTTTTTTTTTTAGTTTATTATTTTATTTATTATATTACTTCACGAAAATTTGAGGGTGTTTCACTCCTATTCCTTTTTACTCCTTCCCTCTATTGTTGTGCAAATGGTGCAAAAACGCCATCTTCCACGACAGCAGTGTATTTTCACATGTATTATTTTTTTTAGTTTATTGTTATTATATATTTATTATTTTACTTCATGAAAATTTCAGGCTGTTAAAACTCCTTTTCTTTTTTACTCATTCCCACTATTTTTGGTTAGGCTTCCCTGTTTTTGAGAAGTAATAATGTGTGGAAGTCGTCATTCACCTCAGGTAGCTCAGTGACTTGTACGTCATTGCTTTATATATATATATATATATATATATATATATATTTTTTTTTTTTTTTTTTTTGCATCTTTACCGAATTCATACAGTATTGTTCTATTAAAAATATAACTTCTTGCCAGATAGAATAGCATACAAACCCTGCTCAGCACTCTTAAAATGCAGCTCCCATTGTCGGAATGGACAATTTTAGATATCTAATGTAATGTTCTAGGCGATGCTGTAGAGAGGAGATAAGACTTAACCCTTGAATTGATTTTTTTTTTCCTGAAACGTGTTGGCCATTCAAGTAGTCCCAATGTGCCGAGAAGTTTCGAGCATGAACACCTTGCCTTTTGTATCCAAAATTCACAAGGAATAATAGGATGACGGATATTCTGGTTCTTTCATAATTGTTAGTGTGTGGTTTTCCATCATGTACACAAACACTATGTAGTTATAAGTCTCTAATAGTTACCATTGGATCACACCATGTACCTTAATAAGTCGGGAGGATTTTGAGGTTTGTTTTCAGTTCAGTGAAGCGTTCGCGATCTGTATCTTGACTTGATTTGGTCAATTTGGAAAAAGGACGGAGCTATGGAGTCCAATTTTTAACACCGCCACCCTTGTATTGTTTTTGCCTCCATTCTTTTGTGGTGTCTTTTTATTTTTCGAAAAATGAACCGAAAAACTAGTTCTCTAACCAATTTAGTCACATTTTATTAGAACTTTGAATAAGCTTTTGCTGTTTTGGATAAATGCTCATGTTTCTTCATATCAGACGATAGCTGAACTCGCAAAATTATTAGAAGTTGATCACACAACAGTTTTGGAATGTTTGAAAATATTAGGAATGATTCAAAAGGAAAACACATTGAATACTATACAAGTTGGGGCTGGGAACTTATTCAAGGTGAATATTCGTGCAAAACTGGAGTTCGTTCACTATATTTGGTCAAGCGCTTGAAGAACAATACTGAACGTGTACAATAGAATGAAAAATCGAGCAACGAAACTCATAGGAGTCCCGGGCGTCGTGCGTTCTCTTTCGCCATTAAATCACAGACCGAATGTATCCTGTATTTCCCAGTTCAAGTGTAAACTTGTAAGTTGTGCTTCTCCTTATGTACATGCTTTCTTTTCCACTATTTCAGATGTCGCAGTGGACTTGTGGTGTGCGTGCAAGTTTTTCAACACCTTCCAAACAATTTATACGCGAAATACAACCGCGTACACCGATTTACACCATAAACTAATTTTCGAGAAGAAACAGGCACAGGGAATCGTTTTTCTGTCGATTTACTTGGCCGTAGAATAGTCTGTGAGGTTATGGGTTCCCCCGAATCTACAATATAGAAGCACGCAAACGCAATATTCACCGACACCTCTATTCCCAATATTTTTTTCATGCACCCGCCCACATCGTGCCTTGTTATTTATATTTTCCACTTGCGTTGCTAGACAACATCTAACTAAAAATATGACAAAATATTGGAAACATTCGGGCTAATGCTTATGCTTTTCTTAACACATCACTTAACAATTAAATCATGGAATCATTTTTTTATTACTATGTTAACAAGATGGCCTCTATCAACTTAAATGGATTTTTGGCAAAGAACTACCACACATGACCACGGTTTATCGCTGGTTTAATGAACTCAATTACGACCGTCGTTTGCTCACCGGCGAAAGTGATGAAAGTCGTCCGATATCGGACGTTGTCACAGAAAAACATCGATGCTTTACGTCTATTTATAACGAAAGATCAACATGAGATTGAGACAACCCTGCGAGTTAGTACATATGGCGATCACATAGAGCATAGATATATCAAGAGTGTTTGGACATAAAAAAAAGTGTTTGCGTTGGGTCCAGCATAATTTGACAATACCATAAAAAATGATTTGATCGATTGCAAAAGTATGTTGATCATCACTTTGAATACAGTAAAGAAGCATTTTTTTCATAAATAATAATAGCAAATGCATTTGCTGGCGCAAGGCTAATAACCTTGCCCTGTAAAACAAAAATGGATATATATATATATCCATATATATATATATATATATATATATATATATATATATATATATATATATATATATATATATATATATATATATATATATATATATATATATTGTAGCGAGCTTATTTGAATAAATAAGAGCCGTTAAATCGATTTTGAATTAATGTAACACTTTATTAGTGCGTTAATAACAACCGTTACTTTTACCGTACCCTTAACGATTTCTTACTCATCGCTTCCTTACTCGTCGCTTGCTTTCGCACTTATCACTTCTACTACTACTACTCCTTGATCTGTGTGCGACGTATTTATACCGTTTCCTCATTCTGATTCGGCGTTTCGTTTCCGTCCGTTCCATAGTCTTGAATGTTCTACTGTTCATAGTCTCCAGCTTTCCAGTACTTTCTAGAATATTCTAGTACTTTGTTTCGGACTTTCTCGAATATTCTAGTACTGATTGTCATATGCGCCACAATATATATATATAAATATATATATATATATATATATATATATATATATATATATATATATATATATATTTACATATATCTATTATATAAGCAAGTTTTTCGTGTCGGATTTTTTTTTCTCCAGGCCTGGAAAGGATTTGGGTCGTTTACAATTGATGTAAATAAAACGATGTCGTATTTGGGTCGACGTATTATATTTCTCTATTATATAAAAAAGTTGTTCGTGTGTCAGATTTTTTTATAACATGTTAATCACTCGCCAACTCCCATTATTAGTTCTAAATCGTAAATTGATCGTGTGTCCGATTTTTTTTTAGTGTCAGTTGCACAAACTCAATATTTAATTATAGGTCGAAAAAAATGAAACCTATCACTCGAAGAACATCGCGAGCGTCAGTTGGCAATAAAAAAAAAACGATATTATGAAGAGAAAAAAGAAGAAATAAATGCAAAAAGGCGCGTAGCAAATATGACTATAGAACAGGTAGCAAAAAGGCATATAGAAAACATGACAAATGAACAAATTGAAAGGAAACATAAATTAGATTTACAATATTGCAAATAGGCGGGCAAAAAAACAAAATTTTATCATCGATCGCTGATTATGATCCAAAGACTAAAATGAATTACATAGATCATGGAAATTTGACAAATGTGTGTAAATATTGTAACGCGTTGTGTTTTGAAGACGAAAAATCACGTTCAAAAAATAGCTGCTATCATCAGGGCAAAGTACAATTATCTTTTCAACACGATCAATATCCCAAAGCAATAATTGATTTACTGTATGGTAATGATGAAATAAATAAACATTTTAGAGAAAACATTCGTGTTTATAACAATATGTTTGCTTTTGCTTCTTTTAACGTCCAAAATTGTAATCTCAAAGCTCCGTACGCTATGCGTATTGTGGGATTTAAATTAATTTGAAATTGGTGATAATTACATTAAAACTGATACGTGGGTTGGCGAGCGTAGCGAGCAGGGGGCAAAGCCCCCTATTATATAATATATATATATATATATATATATATATATATATATATATATATTTATTTATATATACATATATATATATATATATGTATATATATATATATATATATATATATATATATATATATATATATATATATATATATATATATATATATGTATATATATATATATATGAATATTCAATTTTAGACATGATTATCTAATACTTTATTTTTAAATGACCACTTTGTGATCAACCTTGTTGTCTTCTATTCTTTAACATCTTCCAGAATAGATTACTTCTACAATAGACAATTTGCTTTAGACAGTATTGGACTGTACGCCATATTTACTTTACTTTTAAATATTTATAGTATTTGTTTGTTAAAATTATGGCAAGCCCATTTTTTCTTTTCCCAAAAAAAAATGCAATTAAATAGAACATTATATTGTATTCACTATACATCTCAACTTCGTTTCATTCTCCGCTAATATTTATTATGTGAACATTTTCTAATAACTAATAAATAAATTCTCCATGATTTAGCAAACCTTTTGGAGTTTTACAAAATATTTGGGGTTATTACAAGGGCAACTAATTATGTAAACGCGGAAAAATGCGAGTTAAACAAACTCACACTTTCTGCGTTTACATAATTAATTGAAATCAGGTTAATATGATAAACCATGCGCGTTCAACCAATGAATTTGCACTTATTCCTTTAAACTACATAAAATTGATATTACTATCAGGCATACTATATTTAGATATAAACGGTCAGATATCAATTAAACTGGTACGTCATAGGAAAAGAAATTGAAACCTTTATGTGATACTGCCCGAATGTAATTATATTATTCGAAGCGAGACAATAAATAGGAAGTTTAATATATTCTGCACCATTCTAAGTTGACCAACATAACATTAATACCGGATGGTACTACTTCAAAGTAATTTAAATAAAGTCGCCATTTTTTTCTTTACACTGTCCGTCCATATAGACAACAAAACAAGTCCCAAAAAATTGTTTAAAATAAACAAGTGCCTATGTGTAAAATCACAATGTCTACAAAGTTAAAGTACAACCACTAAAACCATTTCAACAACATTATCTCGATTCTGGTGAATAATTAAAAACATGTATTAATTATTTAAGCAAAAAAATAATATATATAATATATGTATGTGTTATATATTATATAACTATAACTAAGTCGTAGTTTAGTCATTCACAGTCTTTAATGTTAACGAAAGCAATATTTGAATTACCTTGTAAGATACACACGTCGATTAACGCAAAGATATAATATAGCCTTAAGGTGTTAAGCAAAAAAGAATGAACTTTTAATGACCTCTTATGATCCAAACATTTCAAAATTTATTCTATGACTTTATTATTATATTTAAGAGAAAAGAACAACATTTTTATCCCATTACCGGCATTCCCTTGAGTGCGGAATAGAATTGGATTCTAAAATATTTTTGATATAGCAAATATGTATTGAAAATAATAACGAAACATACACAAAAACTATTAAAACAGTAAATTTATTTTACTACAATTAAAAATTATATAAAAGCACCTAAACATTATTAAGAAAATATACAGAATCGTTTATTTAGAATATTCACAGATGCAAAATATGAGCATGGATCTTGTGTCTCTTGGTCGTTTTTTAAATTAACGATTTCCAGTGTTTACTTTCGGAATTGTATTTGATATAAGGAATACAATTCATGTGTGACCCTTTTTAAAAGTACCTAATAAAATAAATAAAGTTTGTACCTATAGCTGGTAATTATTTTGATTAAATGATGTTGTTTGGGTGATTACATTAAAAACTTAATATTAAAAAATGCCGTCATTTTTTCCTTTAGGTTAGCAAGTAAAAGTAGGCGGTCAAATATCAGACGAATAAGGTAAACAACACATAAATGAAAAAAAAAAAGTTACTTACCACAATTCTTTGTGGTAAGCAGGATCATAACCTTCTATTAGTAGCCAGTGGAAACTGTGTTTAAAAAAGGATATAGGATAGTGTAACCGCGCAAATTTCCTTTTCTCATATGTACAAATGGAAAATTATTCTTTGGTAGACACCGGAAGCTATTTAAAAAGAACATTTAAAAAATAAATAAATATACAGTAAACATAAATAGTAAATTGTATAATATGCACAAATGGAAAATTGTAAGGTGACGAGTACCGCGATCTACCCGCCAGTAAAACAATCCCGCAATCAAATGATTCCGTCAGTACCTTTTACCCAACTTTTACAAATGGAAAGTAATTTCGTGGAGGCAATCGGATACCATGGTATACCAAGGCTCTTTAAGGGGGTATTCTGGTGTAGAGGGCAAAATTTGAATGTTTTTTAGAATTGTGTTTAAAAAAAAACCAATAATATTTTTACTATCCGATTTGGCCCAACATTTATTATAACATAACAAAATAAAATTTGAAAAATTTAAACCAAAATGTCGAAAATTTCCAAAATTCCAAGGTGGTGAAGTGGGAGGTTGAAACAAAAGCGTGTGTCCTGATTGACAAGATTTTGATTCTTCTAGTTATCTGAAAAAAAAAAACAAAACAAAAATGGATTCTTAATCAGTGAAGGTATTGTAATCATCCCTATCTCGAAGAAATAAAAAATAAATTGTTTCGCAAAATGGCAACTGTTTGAAAAAAATTCTGATTTTTCTCTTTATTTTTTTTCGGGTTATTAATTTTTTAAAAACAGTAAACTTTTTTTTTAAGGCTTGGTAGGAGGCGTTATATCAAGAAGGTGTGTACCGAATTTCAAGTCAATCGGTTAATTAAAACTTGAAATATCGTGTCAATAGACTTGAAAAAAGTGGTTTCGAGAAAAAACGCGTTCAAAAATTTCAGGGTATAGTAGCTTTAAGTGACATAACATTCCGTTATACTTACACTTTGTTAGTTGGCAATTCCTGGCCCATACACCTGGTCCATATAATACCGTTTTAACTCATTTCAAAATCATTTTTCCGAGATTAAGTGTTTGTATGGAGGGACCTCGAGCGCGTTGTTGCGGTAGTATGTAGCGTCTATTGTTCGATTCGTTCCGGCAGGACCGGTCTAGTTGCCGCGTCACTAAAGCAGCTATAACTTCGCCAATTATTGGAATTTTAAAATTTCCTTTGGACAATATGCTGTAAAAGTATAAACTATAAGAAAATGTATATCAAAATTCTAGACCAGAATATCTCCTTAAATCCCGAAATTTATCCAGAACATTCTAGCTACTACTGTACAAGACCATGGTCTTACCAGTGTTACACGCAACGCCTACCCTCCCCTAATACTCACCCTTTTTGGGGGCCACCCCCCACCATTAACAGGATTCACCTTCATGTGAAGCCCCATATGTTGGTTAATCCAAATCAACATATCCAACCCAATGAGTACCTGTAAAAGTGCATTAGCTACAAAATGCATATACGGGCAAATCATGGAATCCAGATACCACATCTGGGCAAAATCCATGACGGCACAAAGAAAATAATGTGCTGCTCAAAACAAAGAACAATTCTATGGTAACGAAGCAATAAAGTATACAAAATATCTTTGCCATCGTTGACCATAAATGAACACTTGTGTAAATACAAGATTCTAAGAATGGTATACTCGCATCCACACAATCAGATCTCGCAGATTATAAACATTTTCAATGTTTATGATTTTCAAGAAATGTACTGCGAAGCTTACCCCATGTGTATGAAGAAGTATCTATTGTGTGTAAACAATTGATGCGTACTTCGGGATACACGATCAATAGAGAGATAAGGGTGTGTCGATATATGAACGTCGTCTGGTTTGGACATTCAAAAACTAAAGAGTCTAATACCCATCGTTGTCCTGGACGGACGTAAGTTAATGAAGCCAGTCGCGCTTTAAATTAATTTAGTTAAAAAAGAGTCTAAGCAAAACCATCGTCCACAACGGACGTAAAAATATAAAGTCTGTCGCGCTTCAAATTTTATTTAAATAAAAGTCGAAAAGGAGTCGTTGTTGTTGTGTGTCGTGTCGCGCGTAATAGACAAAGTGTGCCGTGAATAATAAGTGCAAATCTTTAACAATTAGCTAAATAAAGTGTCTTTAAGTTAAAAACAGCCTTTCGTGTTTTATTTGCAAGGTGTGTATATTTAAATAAACAAAGTGTGTGTGTGTGTCTAAAGTGCAAGTGCTATATAAATTCTTTAACACCAGTACTCAGGTATGGATCCGAGACCTGGGCCTTTTACCCGACTTTACCAAATGGAAAGTAATTTCGTAGAGGCAATCGGATGCCATGGTCTATCAAGGTTCTTTAAATCCTGAAATTTATACAGAACACCCAGCTACTACTGTAGACCATGGTCTTACCAGTACTCATGCATGGATCCGAAACGTGGGTGCTTAATAAAAGGCACTCTAAACTCTTAGCCGCGTTCGAGAGGAAGGTCTTAGAGAGAATTGTTAGGCCTGTATGTGAGGGGGACGATTCCGGAGCCACTACAACCATGAGTTGAAAGCGATCTACCTTGAAGCTAATGTTGTAAGAAAAATAAAGCTCGGTAGACTTCGGTGGGCGGGGCACCCAGTTCGAATGAGCGAAGAGGAGCCTGCCCGGAAAGTACTTTGTGGTAGGATGTATGGAAGGATACAGACCTTGTCCGCGATGGAGGGATGGCGTAGACCAGAACGACCAGAGCCTGGGAGTGCCAAACTGGATGACATCGGCTCCAAAATGGCACCAGTGGAGAGACTTGCTAAATAATGCCAAGACCAGATTCCGGTAGTAGTGCGCATGGCTAATAACCTTGCCCGGAAAAACAAATTATTAAGGGAAATTTAACAAGCCCCAGACTTGTTAAATAAGGCCAAGACCAGATCCCGGTTGTAGTGCCGATGATAATGATGATGATAAATGAACATTTGGCTCGTTTATCCCGTACTTACTTTAGACTTTGGATTTTAGGAATTGATAATTGCACATACAATGCATATGAAGATATGCGTTGTGATGTTTGAATATTAAGGAATTGAATTCAATGTTCGAAAATTGAACGTTTGGTTTAATTTGCTTGACATTGAATTCAACGTGGATTTGGGGATATGAATGGATGATGTTGAGTGGGAATTTGATATTACTGGGTAATATTTATGTAGAATTGAAATGACAGGGCGTCTTGGAGCACTACATTCCTTTTTACCTCTTCGCTTATATCATCTTATAGTGTGGACCTAATTGTACAAAGTATTTGTGGAAAATCGGATTATGTGGTTAGGTTTTTTATATCCTTTGAATTGGTTTTAGTAGACGGGCGTCTACTTCCCTCAACGAGTACTTGGGAAACTTCAGATTATACTCTGATGAAGTAAGCATATGTCCATGTCGCATGTGTCACTCTCGATCAAATTCCTGAACTAGGGTTTCAACCAACTGTCTGCTGATATCAAGCTGCATGATAGTGTTGTACTTAATATTCAAAAAAGCCGTGCTTCCTCGCAATTGAGGGAAAAGCGTTGTGCATTGTTTTGAAAAAAAAAAAACGATTATTATTTGATTTCATTATATCTTCGTAATACTTCCTTAATCTAATCTTTGTTTTTTCTTAAATACTAGAATTTTGAAACACATTTCAGTTAGTTTAGTCCAATCACATTTGAGCAGCTGCTACGGTTGCTCATGGGAATCGTTTAGATACATGGTTCCCTGCTTTGATATCTGTATTGCTGATGGTAGTTTTGTTTGTTACCGATCAGCTCCCATGGTTTCGGGTGATTTTGACTTTGCCCGTGGGAATCGTTTAGATTCATGGTTCCGTGTATTGATATTGCTTTTCCTAACAGCTGCCATGGTTTCGAGTACTTTAGACATTTCCCCCGGGGAATCGTTTATATTGATTTGAATTATTTGAATTGTTGATAGGATATGATGATATAAGTTTGATTAGAATTATTATTAGAATATGAAGGGATATGTTGATATAAGGTTGTGGGAGTGTATATGGGGGAATATTGATAGTAGGGCTTTATTAAAAAATATAGTGACAATAATTGTTGTCACGACATGTAATGTGACCGTCTCAAAAAAAGGTACCTGACTGCTGGCCACTCTAGCAACTGCAAAAAATATCAAAAATCAATAATTGAAGAATTTTCATAAACTATATGAGTGTTGTCATGAGTCATCCATGAAAGTCGAAATTTAATTAAGTGGTGGACATTTGGATTCTTATATACTGGTTTTCACCATATTTTCTCTCTTTAAAGTACTGTAAACAAAATTATGCATATATCATCTTGATTGTAGAAGGGCTCCAATGACCCAAATCTACTTTAAAATAAAAAAGAAAAAAGGCGATCCGTCAAGCAGTTTTTGATAAATCTTTTTACCCCTTGTTGTTACCTTGGGGTCAACACCTCCCGTTTTCGTTTTCCATAGACCCATTTTCCAGTTTGCGATTGCGTTGAAATGAAACATCAGCCGACATACATCCATCGGTTTGCATCACAATTCAACTTCTGCAATTTGCAAAGTGACCCAAATAAATGGTATGTGCAATTACACATTTTCATTTCTTCGTTTAATGATTGTGATGAAATGTGGGACGAATTAATTGCATTATTCTTCTGGGGTTATATGAGTTCAGAATCTATTGGAGGTTTTCGATTTAAGTGCATCAATGACATTATGATCGACATCTTTATTTAGGTCGCCATTGATACATTTAACACGCACTCGAAACGAGTCAGCCCATTGCCTACAATAATCACACCTTCTAAATGTCGACAAAAGTTTTTAACTCACCACACGATGCAAAACAACTTCATTTCAATTGTGGAGTAGTTCCTTCATTCATTTTGTCTAATTGTTGTTATTCTTTGCCCACCGAGGATTGAATTGGGAAAATCCTGTGATTCTAACCCCATACACGAGCCGTCTTCACCTAATTAACTTGAACACACTTGAAGAGCGCAGATTTCATGTCGACATCCCCTTCATCCACCGGATACTCTCGGGTTCAATCAACTCCCCAAGCCTGCTCTCCTGCATCACATTTTCCACTAATCCCCGAAATCTGTGAAATCCTCGTGTCTTCTATTTGCCCGCCCATCACACGTCTTACGGCTCTAATGAACCCGTTTCGCGAATGCAGGGGTAGGCAACCTCTCACCGCTCGTTCCTTGACTTTAATCTCACCTCTCCGTCGTCTCCTCCTGACCCCACCCCGCTCACCGTCGCATAATAAACCCCACAGCTAAACTCTAAAGGTATGGTATTAAAATAGAAATTACAGGTACAAGCATTAACATTCCATTGTGAATAATAAACCCCACAGCTAAACTCTAAAGGTATGGTATTAAAATAGAAATTACAGGTATAAGCATTAACATTCCATTGTGAACTTGCACTTACTGTCAGCAATGACACGCGCCTGCATTATTGGGTTGCTAATCGTCGAGGACGGCTTCTCGATAGTATAGTGGTTAGTATACCTGCCTGTCACTCGGGAGACCGGGATTCGATTCCCCGTCGGGGAGCCTCTGGCGCAAGACTAATGACCTTGCCCGGAAAAACAAATTATCATGGAAAATTTAACAAGCCTCAGGACTTGCTAAATAAGGCCAAGACCGGTCTCCGGTTGTAGTGCCGATGATGATGATGAATCGTCGAGCACACAATACTAGCGAAGAAGGTTCGAAAGTTAACGAAGGATGGGGAATGAAGAGAGAGAGTGAACCCCAGTCAGTGGTATGAATTCAGATCTCCTCCACGAAGGAGGTAGCTTTAATTATTTTTTGATCGCGCGAAGCGAATAATTTAGTTTTCGTTTTTATGTTAACCTTTTTTTTTTGTTGTTTTTAATGACTCTAGAATGGGTTTTAGTTGAAATGTTGGTTAAATAAATACGTCTACGAAAGACGCTTATGTTAAAGGAGGGGTTCCGTTTATTTTTACTGTTGGATTGCTGTCAGAGACTAATTCCGTTCGTTTTTTCTGTTGGATTACTGGTACCTGAGGAGCACGCCCACGAGACCAGGAAAGGATGCCTCTTTGATGAAGTCCCTGGAATTTACGGGTAAGTGCGGTGTGTGACAAAAGCATTCAAGGTATTCCGGAGGCTAAAGCGAAAGGTTTACCGTGTCAGATCGGGTGACCACTAATGGTACGTAACGGACCGTTACCCGCATTTTTTAGCAGCCACACGAAGAGGTTCTCTCGCCAATCATTGGAGCGCGCACACGCCAGTTCGGGCGTCCGAGTAAAGTCGGTATATAATCGCTAGCCGTGCAGCATCGAGCAGGCGAGGGTTGACGCACGTGTTTTTCCTTCAAGTCGAGGACCCTTACAGTCGCGAACCAAATTTCGGGACAAACTCGGAAAACTCAAGGGTCAATTTAGGTGCGACTGTGGTAAACACAATTATTAATACGGCTTAGTGTTGCACGCTTGGAAATATGCCTTCCTCTTAAGGTGGACTAATGCCGTCAAAGCCCATCGAACCCGCGGGCTACGCGCGGAATGCGAAACTTGGTATCGAAATCGAAGCAGCCACCCAAACCAAGTAGAACTCTAACAAACTAACAGGTGTGATTTTAAGTTATCCGGAGTTAAGTGCGAACCAATCCGCCCGTTTGAGCCCCCCATAGAATAACCTCCGTTCATAATTAAAACACAAGCGGAAACTGCTTTGGAAATAGAACTACAGCGGACCCACTTGTCCTGCGTGTACACCCCAGAATCCGTTTTACGTGTTTCACTCAGCCATACAACTGCAGTTGGACGAATCCTGACTATTGTGGCGTTGCATGGATTCCCCCAACACCTGGTGCAGCCCTTTTTCCTTCTACATCAACCGGTTCATCTGGCAATTTAGTAAACTCATCATACCAAATGCATCTACAACATTTGTCTCTTCAGTCTGTGGCGATTTTTATATGAAGCTATCCCATTTCTATTGCACTGGGGCAGCACTGTCGGCGTAACAACAGACTTATGACAGTGCCATTGCATTCTGTATCAGTAACCAATAACAACCAACCCGTTACTACTCGACACGGCACAAACTGGGCGCGGACAGGGTGTACGTCCCAAATTGGCGCTACAGATAGGATGCAGTAGCCCCCTATATAAGGATTTAATTTAGACGTCATATTCCTTCATGTGACAACTCGCGCTGCGGACAGCGGCTAAAAACATTGTATTAAACGTGCTGTCATTATTTTATATAACAACTAAATCTGGCTGGCATTATATTAATCTTGTTGGCAATAATATGCAACAGCTAGCATCTGGCTTATCCTCGCCCTTCCCTGTCCTACCGCTTAGACTATTATTCTATCTTTCTTTGTTTAGTTCCCCCAATCCAGTTTTTAAGTTACTTTAAAGTAAGTCTGTGGCGTGCCTAACAGATACACACGACCAATAGCGAAGAACAACACCACCAAAAGAACATCCTTTAAAACCGTATACCATAGCAATAATATAGCATTTCCACATCAGTCGAATGTACTTGAGTTTAGAAATCGAATTCGTACACGCGTCAGTGGCCTGAAGCTTGAGCTAACCGTGGTAGCGTCGCTTCGAATCACACGCTCTTCACTATTGTCGCAAACGCTGTAAGTCCCCCACCCCCAACCCGCATGCCTTAGTTTTTAAGGTAGTTCGTAAGTCTATTTATAAGTTTATATGTGTATACGTCTTATACTAAGCGAAATAAAATGAGGGGGTTCTGCCCTCTATCTATTCATTCATTCTGTAATGTACTATAAATTGTTTTTAAAACCTGCAACTATATCGCGGTAATCATGTGCTGGTTTGGAAGTAGATGTGCCAGAGCACGGGCACCGTTTCACTTTCTTCCCCAACGTAGTCACGACGAAGACAAATGTTCACAAGGGGGGTCCAAGGGGGAATGAAAACACTTGTTTGGTTTGTCGATGTTCTTT
This sequence comes from Microdon myrmicae, assembly GCA_963931805.1. NCBI lineage: Eukaryota > Metazoa > Arthropoda > Insecta > Diptera > Syrphidae > Microdon > Microdon myrmicae. The sequence goes on from OZ007501.1 coordinate 61,725,731, forward strand.
TATATGTTTCTTTTCGGATTTTAATTCATTAATTGCTCATATACTCCCATTCACATTCTTCAACTTACATATATGTCTAAGTTAAGATTAAGCCCGCTGTAGTTCTATTTCCAATGCAGTTTCCGCTTGTGTTTTCATTATGAATGGAGGTTATTCTATAGGGGGCTCAAACGGTTCTACTTGGTTTGGATGGCCGCGGGTTAGATGGGCTTTGACGGTATAGTCCACCTTAAGAGGAAGGTATATTTTCAAGCGTGCGACACTAAGCCGTATTAATAATTGTCTTTGGCACAGTCGCACCTGAATTGACCCTTGAGTTTTCCGAGTTTGTCCCGAAATTCGGTTCGCGACTGTAAGGGCCCTCGACTTGAAGGAAAAACACGCGCGTCAACCCTCGCTCGCTCGATGGTGCGCGGCTAGCGATTATATACCGACTTTACTCGAACGCCCGATGTGGCGTGTGCGCGCTCCAATGGTTGGCGAGAGAATCTCTTCGTGTGACTGCTAAAATTCGACTTTTTTGACGGGACCGGCCGCAGTGGTGATTGTGAAACGACTGACTGATTAGTGGCAAGAAAAAATGTCATCGCGTCGTGGCAGTGGAGTCATAGCTAAATAAACTCACTGTCACTTACTGGGAACTCGAAAAGGGTTGCTATGCCGCAATAGGGAATTTAGTTCCAGAGAATCACTGCCGTACAGGCTGAGTTAAATTCTCCTGTCGTTATGTATACGGGGAAATTGGTTTGGATACACGACCAAGTATGGGCATGAGTTGTCGGTTAGACAAAGGAATGTGGGTCTTGGTCGGTGCGATGGTTGTTTCGCGGAAATGCAACGCATCGTGCTGCTGACTTACCAGCAAGGAGATGTGGTATTGGGTAGGATGGGAGACGAAATGATTTTCGGAGAAACTAAATGTTGATTGGTTACAAGCGAGAAAATGGTTTAAGCAGGAAGTCAACCGGAATGATTTTCGGGGAAAATTAGAGCTGCTTGGTTGCAAGCGAGGAATATAATTTAAATAGAAAATTAACCAAAGTGGTTTTTGGGAAAAATTATATGCGGTTTGATGTAGTTGGGGGAGATGATTAGTATTCCGTTGTAAATTTGAATATGCATTTTATTACAGCTTGGGAAATGGATTCTTGGTAAGTTGGGGGATGTATGTAATTGCAGATTTGGGGACGGATGCTGTTGCATACTGGGAGGTGTGTGCTATTGCCGGTTTGGGTTATGGTGACGCGCTGTTAGCGGTCAAAATTGGTTGGAATTGTGGGTTGGTTCTGTGGCGGTTTTTTTGTAACGCCACGGCGTATTCCTTCACATGTATTCTGGAGGCATTCCGAAAAGCTTACGAAAAACACTATAGTACGGGCGGCTTTGCAGGAGAGCGGAGCAGCATTACTTACCTGGAAGGTGGGCATATAAAACCTTACATTCACTGCAATGACATTTCTACTCTTACGAGTTTCCCCCACAAGATGCATGCAATGCATCTTCAAAAACTCCCTGAAGTAGAGATCCTATGCATATGTTACGGCGTCATTAGGTGGCACCTTCGATATTTATCTAAAGTATAATTTCCACCTAACGCGCCATGTTCCGTAAAGGCAAATTGGTTGTACCATCAACGAACCAACATTAACACAGGCCATCGCAGGGCGCCTAGAATATTGCCTGTAAGAGAAGTAGCATACGTAAGTGCGCGACGTAACCTAATGCACAGCAAGTCACCCAGGCCATGGTCGAAGCGAAAGATAATGCCCGCAAATAGGGTACCTGTACATCGAAAGGAAAATTGAGAAAATCACAACGTACATCCATGGGTGCGGAGTGACCACCAGCGTTGTTGCGACGCACAGCCATCGCTGTGCAAACAGATTTTTTTTTTTAACATGCTGTGTTTATTTGACCAATAATCAATGTTTACATTAAGTACTACAGCTAACTTATAATTCTAGTGATACAATTGTTTACATGCATACATTACACATTTTTCAAACATAACTGAATGTGTAAATAGCTATTCGAGTATTATATGTTTTAATATTAACAGTTTTCCTGGAAAAGGTCAGAAAACCAGGATTTTTATTTTTTAATTTAATCGAATCTAATACTTAACTTGGGCTCCTTGATAGTATAGTGGTGAGTATACCCGCCTGTCACGCGGGAGACCGGAGTTTGATTCCGTGTCGGGGAGCCTTTGGCGCAAGACTAATGACCTCGCTCGTAAAAACAAATTATTATGGAAAATTTAACAAGCCACAGGACTTGCCAAATAAGGCCAAGACCGGTTCCCGGTTGTAGTGCCGATGATGATTATGAATACTTAACTTAACTTTAACTTATTCTAGCTTAACCTAAATTATATTATAATAAGTTAAATATGTAATGTGAATTGGGGAATATAGGGATTGGTGGTTAATGAAGTAGGTTGGCGTGGGATATGGTCAGTTAGTGTCTCGGGTGCGGTAACACTTTCCGGTTGTTCATTAAAACGCAGAATGTTGGAGAATGGTTGTATGTTACAGTATTTGAACTGATTGGGTGCCAGCTCGGTGTTATGGTACACTACCTCGTTGGAGTCATTAACCAATCTTCCAGAGGTGAAGAGACTTCTGGTGTGGAGACAATTCAGATAGTGAGCCCTGTTATCTAGAGGAGTTGGTAGTAGTGAAGTTATTATGGGGTTGGGATTATTTGGGAGGTTTTCAATAAATTTGATAGACAGCTCTAGGAAGCGTCTATCGAGACGGTCAATATTAGCGGCATTGTATAGCAAGCTGTTATTGTAATACTTGTAATAGTTGGGTTGTCGGTTGAGGCGGCCAGTGACCAGCCAGAAGCATTTCCTTTCGAAAGTGCGTAGCTTCTCCATTTGGGCTGGTGTTATATAATACCACAGTGGACAAGCATATGTGAGTGTGGGTCTGATTATTTGTTTATAGATCAGCACTTTGACTTTGTGGGAGAGACTGTTGGGTTTCCACATCACTCTTCTACAGAGATTCAGTTGTATTGTGGCTTTACGTAAAGTATTTTCAATGTGAGTGGAGAATGAAAGGTCATTGGAAAAGGTTATTCCCAGATATTTTAAAGTTTTAGAAGGTTTTATCTGGGTGTTATTTAGTTTGAGTCTAATTTTGTTGTGGATGCGCCTTGTGTTGTTTATGCAGTGCTCTTTTTTACCCTTAAACACTATAAGTTGGGTTTTATCAGGATTTAGGGGAATTTTCCATTTATTGAAGTATGTTGATAGATTTGGGAGGAAGTTATTAATGCGGTTTCTTGCCTCTTTCACAAACTTGCTGCTGGAGTAGACTATGGTGTTCATTACGGTATTGGGTAATCGAGACTGCGGTATGTCTGAAGTATCATCATCATCATCATCATCATCGGCACTACAACCGGGAACCGTTCTTGGCCTTATTTAGCAGTCCTGACGGGGAATCGAACCCCGATCTCCCGCGTGACAGGCGGGTATACTAACCACTATACTATCGAGGAGCCATGTCTGAAGAATAGAGGAGGTATAATAATGGTCCAAGAATTGAACCCTGCGGAACCCCTTCGGTTATATTATACGATTAGGAGATAGAAGAATTTATTTTGACCATAAATTTTCTACCAGAGATGTAGGAAATAAGAAGGTTGGTAGTATGGGTGTTTAATCCAAATATGTAGTGCAGCTTATAAAGCAGTCCTGAGATCCAAACACAGTCGAATGCTTTAGATATGTCGAGAGAGATACAGACCGGCGGGCTTTGGTTTTGAAGATTAGTTGTGACATCGTGCGTTAGTTTTAACAGAGCATGACAGGTGGAGTGTTGGGAGCGAAAGCCAAACTGGGAATTTGGGATAATAGCGTTGTTATTAGCAAATGATAGGAGATTTCGATATATCTTGCATTCCAATATCTTGCTTAATGTGTTTAATAACGAAACTGGACGATAGTTGCTGGGGTTGTTGGAAGGACTGGACTTACTGATAGGGACTATAACCGCGGTTTTCCAGTTATCTGGAAAATGTGATCCGTTAATTATGTGATTGAGAAGAACGAGAATAGGGACTAGATTTGACGGGAGAAGTCTTTTGTAAAGAAGGTTTGGAATTCCATCTAAGCCTGTCGACTTTTTGTTACTGCGTGATGTTATAAATTCAGATAATTCGCCTGCTGTTAGGAATGTCGCATTATCCAGAGGATGAGACGCTTTGTTTGTTTCGTTGAATTCCGCGATGAAGGGGGTGAAGGATGGGATCATCGTGCGTGAGATGTAGTCGTTTACAGTATCTTGAAAATTGGAGACTGAGAGGGAGTCGTTTTGTTGATGGATTTTATAAAAGTGATTAGCTAGACAGTTTGCTATGTCAATATCTGATTGGACTGGGTGATTGTTAGTAGGGTTGATAATATAATCGATTCGAGGTTTGTATTTTCGACTCGTTAGTCTGTTGATATTTTTGAATAAATCACGATTGGGTTTAATATTTTTAAGTATAGACGTATAAGCTTGGTAGGCAAATTGTTTTAGTTGTCCATTTATCAGGGTAGTCAAGAGTTGGATTTGATTTTTAATAAAAGGGGAGTAACTGCTATGTAGTTTTCGTCTAAGCTGTTTTTTTACGCGTAACAGTTTTGTAAGGATGTTGGGTAAAGGTTTTCCTAGTAGATTATGAGAGATGGATGTAGGTGTGTGGCTGAAGAGGGCATTTTTTAGTATTTGCTCTATTCTTAAGGCTGCGTGATCAATTTCAGCAGAGAGTAGATTTGAAGTCTCTGGCAAAGTATAGTCTGTAAAATTGGCAGCAATGTCCCTATTGACTCTTTTCCAGTTTGTTCTGGAGAAATTCGGGATCGGATTGAATGAGTAACATGGTTCGAGGGCTGGGATTTGGACAGTGGTGTGGACGGACCCACGATCGGAAGGGAATTCGAAGGATACTGTAGAGAGGTTAGGTGAGTAGACGTCTACGGATTTTAGGAAAAAATCTATTGTTGATTTAGTAGTATTGGAGATACGTGTTGGCTGTAATGGACAGTCCGCATAAATATATGGATGGAGTTGAAGGAGTTTGGTTTAAGCCAAGTTTCTGAGAGGAGGAGGATATCTGGAGAAAACTTGTCAACGAACAATCGGAGGTGTTGTCTGCGAATACGACTCTGCGTTGAGGGAACTGCAAACAGCAGAATCGTTGATTTTCATTGCCGCCCTATGGTCGAGCACAGAAATCACCGCAGCTGTGATCACTCACCCTTGACGGCTATGCAACGTTCGTATGTTTGCAACCATGATCAAACGATGATCTTCGTACTGGTTGGCTGCCGCGCGGGCAATGTTGCATGCGTTGGTGAATGGGAATCAACCGCTGACGGATAGTGCACGTCCATTGGGGATTGCTTGTGGAGTCAGAGTCAAGCTTCGGGTGTAGCGACTTGAGATTAGCAAACATTGTATCCAGTCGCAATTCCGTTTAAGTTAAATTGATAATTTCCGATTAGTGCTAACGTGTATCGAGTCGACATTATGTTTAAGTTAAATTAACAATCTTAACTTAGTGCTAACTTTGTGTCAAGCTGAAATCCTGTTTAAGTTAAATTGATAATTTCCAATTAGTGCTAACTTGTATCGAGTCGACCTTATGTTTAAGTTAAATTAGCGATTTCAAAAATAGTGCTATCATTGTAATAAATCCGTAGTTCTATTGCTAGTGTGCCCTTAAGTTAAGATTAAAAGACATTTAAGAATAAAGAAACAAAATAACTTTGGTGTATACGCGTGTGTTTTTTACTTATTTGGACTTGAAGTCAGATGCAGAACAGTAAGTGAAGGAAGGGTAGTATGAGTGGGTTCCTTGCCGACACATAGCAGGAGAACCTTTAACAAAACATACCACAGTTCTCCATGTGGTATAGAGAACCCCTACAATCACACTCAGAATCATTACGCTATTCTTTCCAAACCTAAACCGGTGTGTGGAAATCATGAATAAACACCAAGAAATAATAATAAACAATAACATTTTTCCTTAATTGGGTTTGTATTTCCATTCTCTTTCACATATACATGTATATATATTTAACATCTAAATAAATGTGTTATTTTTAACTTTCAATGTTTTTTCACCTCTTTTTTTTATAAAACACCGTTATTGTTGTTTAAAATTTCACTTCATGTAATTAATGTTTGTCTGATTCTATTTTCCAGTTTTGCTATACCTCAGAGGTACACAATATAAGTGCATTATATTTCGAAATTGTTTTAATGCGCTTTAGTCTGTTCATTTTTTTTTTTATTTTAATAATTGTTCTCTAATTTCTCACATATAAGTATATTATTGTCATTTAAAATAGTTAGTTGTTGACTAAATAGTTCGAGTACTAGAAATTGCAATTTTTAAAAATAGTTGATTCAGACAAAAAGCAAAAATCCGTAAGCAATACCTTCTTGCAAGGAGCACGAGGAGTACACACATCGAATTTTTAAAACAAATTTTCAATATTTTTACTTGGTTTTATTTAACATGGTTTGGTAAAATTTTTCAATCTGAGAAACCCACGAATATTACAAAATTATCATTAATTAAGATTATATTTATAAATGTCATTTGCAAGGATTTTAATTTGTGGGCTATTCGAAAATGTTATATTTTAACAGAAATGCTAAGTATATGTTTTTTATTAAATGCAAGCTTGGAAAACACAAATGTTTATGAGGGAGAAATTACTGTGGGTGAAACCATTCAAATATAATATAATTTTTATGTATTGAGTTCATATTGTGCAAAATATTTCCATTTATTTATATTAGCAACCATTTATTATTCGAGTGTTTATACGATAAGTAAAAAGCGGACGCGCAGCATACTTCATTATCACATTGAACTCATTCTATATCATATCCACTTACGATACTAATTTTCCATTAATGCCAATATATTACAAGTAGAGTCCTTTGGGAATTTCAAATACCGATATATCAATTCGGATAGGGGAGATACTTGTAAAATAAATCATATAGATACATACGTAAAGCAAGTCCTTGGTATACTTAAAATTGAAACGATGGAATTCACTAATAATTCCAATTGGAGGAATAACGGTAAATAATTCACAAAATTTTTCTACAATTTGTACTTACTTAGCCAGTAAGTGCAACGTAGAATTTTCATGTAACTTCTTGTTAATAAAACATTCAATTAACATGATCTTCTTCGTTATATTGTTTAAAGAGAATCATTCAAATATCGAACATGTGATCATTTGTTTTTAAATATTCCTTTAAACATTAATTTATTATGAAATCTAAATTGAAACAACTGAAATAAAAAAGTTATGTAATTACATTTTAATTGAAAATAAAATTAATTAAAAATTCAGCCTATATTACTACTTTAAGAATATATAACATTTGTAAAGAATACTTGCGAACTCCAAGTTTTGTTTATTTAATATAGACATGCATAGCATTCCTAAATTCCGCAAAATATATGCTTTGTTTTTTTCCTTCTTCTTTTCTATAATAGGTTCATTTTGTTAAAGGATCCAATTTATAAATAAGTAGCAAGAAAACTATATATTGAATAGCTAAGACGTTATTTAAAATGTTTTCAGTTCTTATTTTCATTCTGATTTTTGCTGTGCTTGATTTTTCTATTTCAATGAACATTTTTTTCTAATCTTGGGATCATTTTTGTTGATGTTTCAATATTTTTAAATTGGGGTGTACTTTCCATCTGGCTTGTAAAACAATTGACCGGATCCTATTCGTCGCCGAATTTCGCGCATTAACATATTTCTTTCCTTCTGAACTTTTTTCAAAACGCCTGTATTTTCTTGAGCTCGACGCGATAAGTAGGGCAACACTTCGTTAACGGGGCCATACGGTATGTATTTGTAGGCAGAGTACCCTGCTTGACCTGAAACCATAAAGAGAATTTACAATAAGTATTGTTTGTTGTGAATTCCGTTGGTATTTAAATAAAGGACATAAGACCTACACTACTCACAAAAGCATGCTGGAATTTTTTTTAGTATGATCAAATAACTAGTAACGTCATTGATATCCAAAAACACTATTATCTTCGAAGATACATACATGGCAGTTCAATTTTATACTTGAGCGACATATTGACAGTATATCGCAATCAAATGATTACGCGGAGACAAGGCCATTGTATAGGGTTTTCCAATAGGGCCTTGACAACTTTTTTCGGTAGTAAATTTTTATAATTTGCAGACGTTGTTTGTTCATATACTTAACCACGATTTAAATGTTGAGTTTACTGATTAAATTGACAGTGACAGTTCGATGATTAGTGAAAGGGTGTGTTCACAAATTAAACTCAAAGTTGTCAATTCCCTACTGTAAAACCCGATATATGCTGCTTGGTCTTGCAATCGGATGTCTTATATGTATGACTCATCCACAAAACTTGTACATCATATGCGGCATGGAAATGGTCCTAACAAAATCATTTCAATGTTATCTCATACTATAATCACAAGATGTCTTATCTACTATAAGCATGAGTCACAGGAAATCAAAAACTCCAGAGAATAAGAGACAACAAGATCGTCTTTTGACTCCCTTTGTTTAAGATAACAGTTAAGTATCATCATCATCATCGGCACTACAACCAGGATCCGGTCTTGGCCTTATTTAACAAATCTCTCCACTGGTCCCGATTTCGAGCCGATGTCATCCAGTTTGGCACTCCCGGGCTCTGAGCGTCCTGGTCTACGCCATCTCTCCATCGCAGACAAGGTCTGCCGCGCTGTCTCCTTCCACACATCCTGCCACAAAGGACTTTCCGGGCGCGTTTCTCTTCGCTCATTCGAGCTAGGTGTCTAGCCCACCGGAGTCTACCGAGCTTGATTTTCCCTACAACATTTGCTTCAAGGTAGATTGCGTACTACTCATGGTTGTAGCGTCTCCGAAATCGTCCTCCCTCACATACGGCGCCAACAATTCTCCTTGAGACCTTCCTCTCGAACGCGGCTAAGAGTTCAGAGTGCCTTTTATTGAGCACCCAGGTCTCGGATCCATACACGAGTACTGGTCTTATTTAACAAATCTCTTGTACAGTAGTAGTTTGGATGTTCTGGATAAATTTCGGGATTTAAAAAGCCTTGATAGACCATAGTAGGACAATATGGTAAAGTCTTTGTCATGCCCCTGAGTCGTAGGCTTTTTTGAAGTCAACGAACAGTTGGTGAACTGTCTCTCCGTATTCCCACTTCTTTTCCAACAGTTGCCATACTGTGAACATTTGGTCGCTCGTTGACCGGTTCTTACGGAATCCGCACTGGTAGTCTCCCAGTATTTCTTCTGCGTACGGTGTGATTCTCGCCAGTATAACATTTGTGAATATTTTGTATGTGGTTGGGAGCAATAATATTCCTCTGTAGTTTTCGCAGTCAAATCTGTCGCCTTTTTTGAAAATGGGGACGACTATTTAGTTTTTCCATTCTTTCGGAGTGACTTCCTTATCCCATATTGTTTTAATCAGTTGGTGGATCTTTCGAGCGGTTGCCTCTCCTCCATACTTCATAAGTTCTGTCGGTATGCAGTCAACTCCGGGAGCCTTGTTGTTTTTCAATCGATTTATTGCGTCTACAACTTCGTCGAAAGAGGGCTCTGGGATTTGAGGCTCGGCTGTATGTAAGTCTGGTGCGTTTAGTTGTGGATGATGGGTGCGCACATTGAGCAGGTTTTCAACGTTCAAGCACAAGCAAATCCATAAAGCCACATGGATATCACCCGACGGCGTAACGCGTAACCAAATACACCTCTTTCTCAGAGACAAAAGACACCACTTAAATACCCTTGACGTAAGATTATATAGAGGAGCAGATTGCGACTTCGATCATCTTCTAATGATGGGCAAAATCAGGAGTCGGCTCGCAGCAAACGCACATGGGCAGTCACGGCAGAGGAGTAAAGAGTTCGATATTGACAAACTAAAAGACCTGCGCAAAAGGGCCGAATATCAACACAAACTAACATCTAGATTTAGCATCCTAGAGAATGGGAGCAGTGAGGAAGAGTAAGCCAATAGTGTGGGCACTAAATCGACATCGATCAGAGACACAATCAAACAAACAGCCCAAAAGGTATTAGGATTTAAGAAAACAATTACGTCCAAACCATGGTTTGACGATAAGTCAAACGGGCAAAGATCGAAGAACGTAAACGCCTCAGAAGGATCCGGTTACACAGATATGATGAATTCAACGCAGAGACATACGCGACAATTCGGAAAGAGACAATGAAACTTTCCAAACGCAAAAAACGCGAATGGGAGAAGACTCCGGTCGAAAAAATCCTAGAAAATGCCAGAGCAAAGAACATCAGAGGTATGTATGCCGGCATAAATTCAATTAGAAATGGCTACCGAGGGAGACTCAAAATAATCCGAGACACAAACGGTTGTCTGGCGACAGAAACAAAAAATATCGTGACAAGATGGAAGCAGTACTTTGAAAACCTGCTCAATGTGCGCACCCATCAACCACAAATAAACGCACCACCACAGCCGAGCCTCAGATCCCAGAGCCCTCTTTCAACGAAGTTGTAGACGCAATAAATCGATTGAAAAACAACAAGTCTCCCAGAATCGACTGCATACCGACAGAGCTTATGATGCATGGAGGAGAGGCAACCGCTCGAAAGATCCACCAACTCATCAAAACAATATGGCATAAGAAGTCACTCCGGAAGAATTGAAAACCTCAATAGTCGCTCCCATCTTCAAAAAAGGCGACAGATTTGACTGCGAAAAATACAGAGGAATATCATTGCTCCCAACCGCATACAAAATATTCACAAATGTCATAGTGGCGAGAATCACACCGCACGCAGAAGAAATACTGGGAGACTACCAGTGCGGATTCCGTACGAACCGGTCAACGAGCGACCAAATGTTCACAGTAAGGCAACTGTTGGAAAAGAAGTGGGAATACGGAGAGACAGTTGACTAACTGTTCGTTGATTTCAAAAAAGCCGACGACTCAATCGCAAGGCAAAAACTCCTCTACCGTGACTGCCCATGTGGGTTTGCTGCGAGCCGACTCTTGATTTTGCCCATCATTAGAAGATGATCGAAGTCGCAATCTGCTCCTCTATATAATCTTACGTCAAGGGTATTCAAGTGATGTCTTTTGTCTCTGAGAAAGAGGTGTATTTGGTTACGCGTTACGCCGTCGGGTGATATCCATGTGGCTTTATGGATTTGCTTGTGCTTGAACGTTGAAAACCTGCTCAATGTGCGCACCCATCATCCACAACTAAACGCACCAGACGTACATACAGCCGAGCCTGAAATCCCAGAGCCCTCTTTCGACGAAGTTGTAGACGCAATAAATCGATTGAAAAACAACAAGGCTCCCGGAGTTGACTGCATACCGACAGAGCTTATGAAGTATGGAGGAGAGGCAACCGCTCGAAAGATCCACCAACTGATTAAAACAATATGGGATAAGGAAGTCACTCCGAAAGAATGGAAAAACTAAATAGTCGTCCCCATTTTCAAAAAAGGCGACAGATTTGACTGCGAAAACTACAGAGGAATATTATTGCTCCCAACCACATACAAAATACTAACAAATGTTATACTGGCGAGAATCACACCGTACGCAGAAGAAATACTGGGAGACTACCAGTGCGGATTCCGTAGGAACCGGTCAACGAGCGACCAAATGTTCACAATAAGGCAACTGCTGGAAAAGAAGTGGGAATATGGAGAGACGGTTCACCAACTGTTCGTTGACTTCAAAAAAGCCTACGACTCAGGGGCAAGACAAAGACTCTTCCATATTGTAGTTGAGCTGGGAATCCCGAAAAAATATGCTGCCCTCATTCAAATTTGCATGAACGAAAACAAAGGGCGAGTTAGAACAGAAAACCACCTCTCGGAACAATTTGAAATCCGGAACGTAGTAAAACACAGGGATGGCCTCTCACCATGTCCTTTTAACCTTGTGCTCGAGTATGTTATCAGAAAAGTACAAGACGACAACATGGCCGGATCATTCCTGAAGGGGTCACACAAGTGCTCGCATATGCAGATGACATCGCCGTTCTAAGCGATAATTTAGAAACTGTAAGTAGAAACTGTGAAATCATTATGCAAGCGGCAGCAGAGGTAGACATAGAAATAAATGAAGACAAAACAAAATACATGATTACGGGGAGAGCAAGTGGACCACAGTGAACACATATAAACGTCAGAGGCAAGATATTTGAAAAAGTTAAAGAATTTAAGAATCTGGGAACAATACAGGCGACCAGTAATGAAATGTCGAAGGAAATTAACAGAAGACTACATTCCGGAAACGCTAGCTGGCACACAGTCAGTAAACTACTGAAATCCAAACTGCTATCACGTAACATAAAGATACGTGTCTATAGAACCATAATCATGCCGATTGTTCTATACGGATGCGAAACATGGGCTCTCATAAAACGGGAAGAAAACAAATTCCGCGTATTCGGAAATAAAGTTTTAAGGAGTATAATCATCTTCATCATCGGCACTACAACCGCGAACCGGTCGTGGCCTTATTTAGCAAGTCCTGAGGCTTGTTAAATTTTCCATAATGATTTGTTTTTTTTTTTTTTTTTTCGGGCAAGGTTATTAGTCTTGCGCCAAAGTTAAGGAGTTTAAGGAGTATCTTTGGAGGTAAATATGATGAGGAGGCAGGACAGTGGAGGAAACTCCACAACCACGAATTGGAAGAGCTCTACCGCAAACCTACAATCATGTCGCGAAGATTAAGATGGGCCGGACTCGTTGCGCGAATGGGCAACGATAGGACCGTGCGTAGAATTCTTGACGGAAGACCAACGGGAAAAAGTCCGGCAGGACTGTCGCGACTGAGATGGGAGGACAATGTAAGGTTCGACCTTGAGCAGATCGGATGGGCTGGTCAAGCGTGGAAGGAGAGTGCACAGTACAGGGGACGATGGTGGAGTCGAGTCGGTGAGGTTATGAATTTCCGGGTTCCTACAGGTCAATAAATAATAATAATAGTAGTAGTAGTAGTAGTAGTAGTAGTAGTAGTAGTAGTAGTAGTAGTAGTATGAGGACTTATCAAAGGACGACATACTGCAATGCTGCTTGGGTGGTCACATGCAAAATGCGAATGAGAGTTTTAACAGCACGATTCGGCGCTTGGCTCCAAAACAACTTCACTGCGGTGTTAAAATCGTTGAGATTTCAGTGTTCATCGCAGCTCGAGTATTCAATGAAGGACTCTCACACATTTTAAAGAGAGCTTCAATTTCGTGCGATTGAAAGTTTCGAGTCGGATACAGACATAAGCAACTAAGACCTATTTAAGCAGCAAAGAAGGCCATAAAGCTCACAAAGGGAAGAAGTTGAACGCCCAGATGTGCTTTTGGCTGGCGGAACTAAGCTAAACCTAAGGCGCAAATTGGGCTTCACTCAAGGGGGTGGAGTCACCGTCCTAATCAAAAATGCTGTGCAACACAAGGTCATATACAGCACAAACTTACACAAGTTACAGGTGCTAGAAACCTGCACTGTAGATATACATTCGAAAAGTCAAAGGCATCACATGTGGTCTCTGCTTATGCTCCTGAAGCTCCTTAGTGGACACAGTTTATCAATGAATGTGACACCCTTTTCCAAAGTCTCCAATTAGACTGGGAAAATAATTATTTCTTTATGGCGACAGATTTAAATTCTAAGCACAGTTCTTGTGGTAACTTTATCTTGAACACAAAAAGAGGTAATACTTTATTCGACTGGTGGCAAACAAATGCCATCTTACATAAACTAGAACTGTATAGGGGAAAGAGCATTCCGCTCCCCAAGCTGAAACTGCTTCACACAGATCAACCCTCCAAATAGCCAGGAAATAAAAATGATTAAGTCACTAATCAAAAACCTTCAACAACAGATCAGTAACAATTATAGATCAGTAATTGATGAAGCCCGGAACAACAATATTGAAGCCATTAAAGCTAGTGGACCGAATATGTTCCCACAAATAAATAAAGTATCTAGAAAGAAAGATTATATTGACATTCCAGGTCTGTGAGTTCCGTGGACTCCGGGAAATTCTCAAACATTGCTAAACGCAGGGCTTACCCCGGAATACGACAACTCCAACGAAGAATTGATAATAGTCGGATCCGCAAAAAAAAGCGAAACTCAATTGGTGCTTGTTCATTTCACACGCCAGATGAAGGAACTTCGTTACAATTTCTCCTCCTCTATACATCCTAAATTAGAACTGCGGTATATCCAAAGCTTTCGTTCCCATCTGACACAGACAATTATTAAATAAATTTCTCTCGAGTGGACTTTCCCTTAATGGTTACATAAGAAGTTTCTTTAAAAATCGATCAATCATCGTTATGGTAAAGAACTTTTATACCTTCGTAATTTGCTTGAAGTTTGGCGTTCAATATTCCTACAAACATGTACTCACCTAGTGGGAAGGTAATGAAGTCACACATTCCAAGCAACTGACCAAAGCAGATTACTTTGTCTTCAGGTTCAATACCTATTTCTTTCATTTTTTTAATGGCGAAGCGTACTGTGTCCTCGTTGTGGGATGCAACCATGATTCCAATTCGTTTTGCATCTTCATTGTTGTCTTTAAGTAACTGTAAGGATAGAAAACACATGTATTATTTATATATTGATTATAATATACTTATAATATCGTTATCAATTTTTGTACTGATTATATCCAATGGCAAGAGTGATCACCAGATGTACACCTGATATTGTATTATGTACAAATGATTTAAAGGGGGATATATAATTAGATGGCGCATGACTAATGACCTTGCCCGGAAGAAACAAATCATTATGAAAAATTTAACAAGCCTCAGGACTCGCTAAATAAGGCCAAGGCCGGTTCCCGGTTGTAGTGCTGATGATGATGATGATGATATAATTAGATCGACTAAAAAATCAATTTTTTTTTCCTTAAAAGTTGGGAAATTTCCAGTAGAAAACGCTTGTGAAACTCCCAAACCGAACGTCGACCTGCTTCTATGTTTTTCCGACGATTTTCGAAAGTGTCGTGGCGGTTCTACGAACCACACAACCCACTATAGGTTGAGATATCGTCGTTCCACCAAGGAACATACTCACCTATATCCATTACACGTGCCCACAGACACGTTCCTCAAAGTCCTCCCTTCCCCCTGAAACAGAGGCAACGTACCAAATAACCAAACATTGAATTCAATAGTAAAAACCAATCGAACTTAACGTTCAAAATTTCTTAATATTGAATTCAATTCAAATCCATTTACCCAATTTCATCTAATCAATGCAATTCCCTAAAATCACAAGCAGCATGATGCATACCTCTCATGTACGCAAACAGCAATTAGCACCTCTAATTCCTTGCAAGATCCCAAAACCGAAAAGCGCACGTGTCCAAACAAAGCCATTGCGGAGAAACAGCAATTAACTAAAACGCTGTTCCCATAGGGGTTTCAATTTTTGGTGATTCTAACTGTCATAGCGTCAGTTCGAATCACACGTTCTTCACTATCATCCAAAGTCATGAATTTCCGGGTTCCTATAAGACAATAAATAAATAAATAGTAATCTCTTTAATCACTGACAGTCTTTGTCATCGACCAAAAGGAACGTTAGCCAGTTGGACACTTAAGCAGTTTTTGGTCACTTAGTCATTGTGAACCTTCTTCGCGGTTCCAATCAACTGGTGCCTATATGCTGCTTCTGATTTTGATAAAATTTGTTCTGTTGACATATGTGGGGTCCGAACGCCATTGTTTGAAAGGTATACTTTCTGCCGCCGTAATCCTTTCACACCCTTTATTAAACAAAGGTTTATCAGATGTATTTCGTTTGAACACACCTTTATTAAACAAAGGTTTATCAGATGTATTTCGTTTGATGGAATGCGGAATGTTAAGCTCCATACAGAGGAGAATAATGTATGCCGAAAAGCATAGGAAAAACAAAAGACTGATAATGTATAATTTAGATTGCTTGCGAAGAGAGCCAGTAAGTTAATGTAAAAATTATATTTGTAAAATAAAATTTAACATTTAGTCTTAAGTAAAATCTGTAATTGTAATTGTGAGGATAAAACAAAAAAAAAAAAAAAAAAAAACAGAGGAGAATAACTGCCGTGACCGGCTCGGTGCAGGCACTAACATCGGGGATTCTAAAGCAGACTTTTGAAGAATGTGATGCAATCCCATAAATCGTCCCAGTGTGGAGCCCCATATATCCATACTTGGCGAGGCAGCTTAGGTTGGTTATTCATTTGAGGAGTAAGTGACTGTGTGGCATCTCTAACAGATACACACAATTCACAAGCAAAATAGTGAAGAACATCGAACGAAAATCGAATAAGAAAATATATCAGAGCCGTATACCTAGCGATAACATAACAATTCACATCAGTGGAGTATAATCGAGTTTAAAAATCAAATTCTAAAATCGGCCAGTAGCCTGATGGGTAACGCTTAGGTACAATTTTTTGTGATTCAAACTGTCATAGCGTCAGTTCGAATCACACGTTCTTCTTCACTATTATTTCAAACTCTATAACTGCACAACCGATATCAAACAGTGATCCGAGTTTCCCAATGGTGCAGTTGTTTCCATGGCATAAATGTTTGGTTCGGACGACAATAATAGATTTAGGGTGTTTACCGAGTCACTTCGATCGTCCGCTACTCGCGTAGATGTCTTCACGAATTGAGTCCAGTTGCGGCTAACAGGGAACGTTTTGGACATCTTCTCACTGTCGTTGGTTCTGTTAGAATGTACAAACCAGCAGGAGTTGTGTACGTAAAAGTCGACAGAGCGATGATCTTGGAAGCTGGGTGGTTAATTTGTATCCAGTTGACGGTACGCGAAAGAAGTTCGAAAAGTGACGCTGCTCGATCGTCATTTGGGGAGCGACTTTCACAGAGCTCCTCAGCTCGATCTTCATGCAAATTATATCCAAATTATTCGGCTCTAATTCTTCTTCCCTTCGTCGAGCCAAATCGGATCGGGTGAAGATGTGGACTTCACCTTTAAGACGAAATCTCGGACGCAAGTCGGTCCTGGACAACGAACATATGTGGACACAATTGACGAGTTGACCTGGGTCTCGGCCAAAGCCGGATATCAGGCTTCGCTGTTAGCAAATACTGGTAGACGGCATTTACATTCGTATTGGTGAAGCCGATGCCTCTTATATAACAAAATGTTGTTACCAGTGGAACGTCGAAAGTGTTTCGCGAGCGGAACCGAGTACGCGAATACGAGTTTCTTTATAGTATTTCTTTTCAAATATTTGCAAGCTGTTCCCTCTGACATATCCCCCGTGCCCTGTGAGTAGGGCGTTAGAATATACTCACAGCTAGGCTGGCTTGTCGTAAGAGGCGACTAAAGGCCGAGTGGTAACCTGGGTCCCAACGCCCTGTGCACCCGGTGAAATACCACCCCGTCAAGCTGTAGGCCCCGTGAAATGGTCGGGAGAAATCCCTGGCCATCTTTCGGAGCTTGGCTGATGGACCGGTTCGACAAAAGGTTGGTTAGGTGGTAGTCGGTCCAAAGGTGAGATACCACCCCGTCACGCTGTACATTCCGCGATATCGCCGAGAGAAATCTTCGCGGTGTTTCGGGTGTGTGGCTGATGGCCCGGACTGACACAGAGATAAGTCATGATGGTATCTTCTGATATAAAGAATTCCGGAGGTAAACTAGTCTCCCATTCGGATCTCCGGGGGGGACTATGTCAGGGGGAACATCATGCAGATATCATGATAAATGATGGAACTTAAAGAGGTTCGTCATCGCATAACCGGGCTCGCTCTCAAGGCTCTGCCCACGCTCGACTGGTGACGGCATTTTGTAACATCAGGGGCATCGGTTTCACCAATACGAATGTAAACGCCGTTCACCAATATTTGCAAACAATGAAATCTGATATCCCTGTCCCAACTGAGACCCAGGTCGATTCGTCAACTGATTCGACATATCTTTGCTGCTCAGGATACGACTTACATTCGAGATTCCGTTTTAAGGGCGGAGTCTGCGTCTTCGCGCGGTCCAATATGGCTTCCCAGAGGATGGAGGCGTTGGAACCCAATAACATGGACATCATATGGTTGAGGGTCGTGCTGAGGAATTCCGTTAAATTTCTTTGTTGTCTTTACCGCTCCCAGAATGACCATCGACCGGCGATATTTTTCGAACATCTTTCACATACCGTCGACTGGATACAGATCAACCACCCAGCTTCAGATATTGTTGTCCGTGGCGATTTTAATGTGCCCAACTCCGGCTGGTTGTTACATTCTAACAGAACCGACGAGGCTGGGAGGCTGGCGGAAATATTTGCTGTAAGCCACAACTTGACTCAACTCGTGGGGGAGCCAACGCGAGTGCCGGATGCCCCAGGCGATTATGCGAACATCCTGGATCTGTTTTTGACATCCGAACCGAGTATTTATACCGTAGAGATTTCTGCGCCACTGGGAAACTCAGATCACTGCTTGGTATCTATCGGGCAGGCACTTGCATATCAAGCGAATAACTGACCTAGGCAGCTTCGCCATGTATGGAAGTATGGACCTGCTAACTGGAACGATTTGCGAGATTTCTTCACACCTGTCGGGCAGGCACTTGCATATCAAGCGAATAACTGACCTAGACAGCTTCGCCATGTATGGAAGTATGGACCTGCTAACTGGAACGATTTGCGAGATTTCTTCACATCCTTTCCATGGTCCGAGGTGTGCTTCGGAAACTCCGATGTTAACGCTTGCGCGGAGTCGGTATCAGAGATTATTCTTCTGGGGATGGAGATGTATATTCCACATTCCTTTAAACGAAGGTCGTCTGATAAACCTTGGTTTAATAAAAAATGCAAGCAGATTACAACGGCAAAAAATAGAGCTTTTAAGCAATGGCGCTCCAATCCCACAGAGTGTTAACAGAACAAACTTTATTAGAATCGGAAACGCGTGCAACCAGGCGATTGATACCGCGAAGAAGGCTCACAACGACAGGGTGATCAATAAGGTCCTTCGGTGCCCAACTGGATCGCGCTCCTTCTGGTCAATGGCAAAAGCTGTGGGCGGTAACTTCGTATCCTCCTCTTTCCCTCCGTTGGTGAGAGACAACGGGACGTTAGTAACAAATGCAAAGGATAAAGCTGATGTGTTCGCGAATTTATTTTCCGCGAATTCAAACCTCGATGCCGGCCTTTTGGACCCACCTGTGATCTCGCCAGTACGGTCTTCCATGAGGGATGTGAGATTTCGTCTGTGTACTATTCAACGCATTCTACGTGAACTGGATTGTAGGAAGGCAGCCGGCCCGGACGGAATACCAGCAATAGTCTTTAAGAACTGTGCTCCAGAACTATCGCCGGTTCTTGGCAGAATCTTCCGCTTATCTTATGCACGGAGGACCTTTCCTGCCTGCTGAAAAATCGCTCGAGTTCAGCCAATCCCAAAGACGGGAAAAAAGTGTCTCCCACAAAATTACCATCCGATAGCATTACTGTCTATTTTATCTAAGGTAATGGAAGAAGTTATCAATACAGAGTTGGTTAAGTATTTGGAGTGCAACGGACTTCTGAATGATCGTCAATACGGATTCCGTGGCAGGCGGTCCACGGGAGACCTTTTGACACTTATAACCGATATATGGACATCTGCGATTGAACGGCATAGTGAGTCAAGGGCGGTCGCATTGGATATCTCCAAGGCTTTTCACCGCATCTGGCACGGGGCATTGCTGAGCAAACTTCGTTCATATGGACTTTCCCAACAGCTTTGCGACTGGACGAGGAGCTTCCTCGAGAATCGATCGATCCGGGTTGTTGTGGACGGAGACTGTTTGGATCTGTATCCTGTTAATTCGGGCGTGCCCCAAGGTTCTATTTTGGCTGCAACCTTGTTCTTGCTTCACATAAATGATTTCTTGGAGACAACGGATAACAACGTGTTTAGTTTTGCCGATGATAGTACGCTTGTGTCCTCCTTTTCGAGTGTTCGGCCGATTGGTGCATCTGCGTCGCATCAGCTGAGATGTAGACAGATTGACTCTCTGAATCAGATCTAGATAGGGTCCTGCAGTGGAGAAGGGCCAATCTCATCGACTTCAATGCAGCGAAGACACAATATACAACATTCATAAAGAAAAGGGCCCGCCGGGCCCTCGAGCCTGGGGAAAGTTTGAAATTGCTCGGCGTCACGGTCTGTGGGAATGTATCATGGCATAAACACGTGTCGAGTATCGCCAGGTCAGCCTCAGGAAAACTGAGCTATCTGTTTAGAGCCAAGAAATATTTTACTCCGGCCCAACTTCTGCCCCTATATAAATCCCAAATTAGACCCGCGCTCGAATATTGCTCTCATGTTTGGGGCTAGGTTCCTAAACATACCCTCGACCTACTTGAGAGCATACAGAGACGAGCGATCCGCCTGATCGGGGACTCGGCGCTGATGTCGGGACTACAGTCGCTATCACATCGAAGGCGCGTAGCCGACCTCTGTCTGTTTTACAGATATTATCACGGGTACTGTTCTTCGGAGATTCTGGGTATTGTTCCACGCAATTTGACTTTGCGCTCCACAAGCAATCCGACGGATCGCACCCGTTTGTGGTTAATCTCCCGACGGCGCGAACATCCCTGCATCAGAACTCGTTCCGTTACAGAGCGGGGAAGCTGTGAAAATCCCTTCCCACGCGAGTGTTCCCGGAGCGTTACAACCTGCAACTGTTCAAAAAGAACTGCAACAGTTATTTGATGGCATCTCGGGGCGCCCTTTAAACCCCCCCACGCCCGGATTGGGAACTAACTCACCTCCAGAACTCTATCTCAGAAGGTGCCACCATGAGTTATTCCAATTTTAGGCCGGGCCATCAACCAAACGTACGGAACACAGTCAAGGACCATAGTGTAGAACGTTCAACGCGGCGGGGAGGTATCTCACATTAGGGTCGATTTACCACCCAAATCAACTTTTTTATGGACCAGATCACCAACCAACCTCCGAAAAATGGCCAAGGACTTTTACAGACTATTTCACGGAGCCTGTAGCTTGATAGCGTGGCGACCTTCTACTCGGCTGCTAATCACCAAAAGTAATAATATCAATGTCGCACCAACCAAGACACAACGAGATTGATTCCTTGAAATTCTTTTTATCTGAAATTCAAAATTCTACAATGGAGAGAGGTTTATCTCGTCGTCATCAAGGCAACGAAGACATAATCGAAATCTAAGAATATCATGCATTTCCTTGTCACTATCCCTGGAATTGTAATATGACATGAATAAGCCATCAAGTCCACCTCCAGTGAACTGATCTTTCCTTTTAGAGCTAAATTGTTGCTTATCCATATACTGTTTGTTGTAGAGTGATTGAGCATTATTATTTATTATTTATTGGCCTGTAGGAACCCGGAGGTTCATGACCTCACCGACTCGACTCCGCCATCGGGATTGAGTATAGAATTCAATTTTTTTTTCTTAATAAGCACACACAATCTGGGATAAATACTTTCCAAGTTCACTACTCCACTGTGCCTAAAAAGGAGCAAACGATTATTAGGTGTAAACTTACTTTTATTCTCCTTAAGCATTCAGTTAAAACCTTGTGATACATATCAGTGGTTGCCTCAAAATCCACATTAATGGGGTCGGGGTAGTTAAGTGCAGCTGCCCTACCCCTTTCCTGTTCTATATAAGCTCCGCGGACAAGTTTCGCTCCAAAATAGAAGTTTTGTCGTTTAGCTTGCTCTAAGTCGGTGCAGATCTAAAAACGATAACATGTGTTACACCGTATATGGATAATGTTTTCAAAGTCAAACCTCTCTGAATGCATCCTTTAAGTAGCACTGATAGGTATTGAAAACAATGGCTTTCTGCTTATTGTATTTTCTCATCATTTCGAGGGTAATTCGACAAATTGCTGGCTGGAAATATGTTTGTTCGGCATCAATCATAATCCGTACATCCAAGTCCATTGCGGCCTATAACGAAAAGCTTCCAAATTAACCATTGAGTGCTTTAGAAAAGATATTCGAAATACATACCTTAACAATCGTATTTAATCGACGAATCATATTTCTAAACATTTCCTCTTCCTTGGGCGGAATCTGTGAGATCAATCGACGCATTTGTCCGGACTTTGGATCCGGCACCCTGAACGTGTCGCTTAACTGAAAGTTTTCATCCACAATGCCGGACCACGGGAACAAATGAAGAATACTAGTTTTCAGAAATAAAACAAACAAAAATAAAGAAGTGAAACAAAAAACTAAATAAAACTTAACTTCACAGATGCTACCTTGATATTATTACCACAATGGAATGGCGTGAAGGATACTTTTTGCTTGCTTTTGGTAGGGATCAAGCCATTACTACTAAAAAGGTATACAAAACACAGTCGCACTGAAAAAGCATTTTGAGGAATCTTACAAAACATGAAAAACAAAAGTCCCCTATACTCGGAATCGTAAACATCTTCCAAAACTCTGGGGTATCCGTTCCGTTTTATGCGATGGAAGAACTAATAATAAATTATGGGTGCCTTTGGGAGCAGTGATCGATTAAGTCTCGTTTATGAATAATAAACAGTTTGAAGCTCTATACGGTGAATTTGTGCAAAGGTACAAACAATAAACAATATCAAATCATGATTGGAGTGAATTAAAGTCAAATACTTAAATATTTTTACGAACATTGCGTCATTTGTGCTGCGGTGCCTCGATGGTGCGTTGTGCCTACAAGTTTTGTATACCTTTTTCTGAATTAATTTGGGTGATATACTCTTTAAATAGTTACAAATGAACGTATAACATATTTGAGATCAACTGCAACATATTTGATTTAACGACTTTGCTACACGGGTTTTTCTGTCCAGTGTTTTGTATCATATAAGGATTACCATGTGCGCCTAATCAAACAATTCATGGCTTTCTAAAGCTTTTCTTCTTTTTTGTAGATTGCTAATGTAACACGTACATAACCTTTGAGTAGAGAGTGATAAGATTGGATTCATCTAATAGGTGTGCTGATATACTCGACTTTTCCATCCTCTCATCCCCTCTAATAGTTTTAGTTTACCGCCCTCATTTTATTAGTTTAACACAAGTATCTATAAAATAAATCTTACAATATTATACTACAATCTAACATATATGATTCCTTAAGTAAGCTTATCCTAAAACCCAACTATAAAAGCAAGAGCAGGAGCGGGGGGTGGAGGCAGTTAGTGGTGAAAGTATACTAAGCGGTGCTTAATCTTAGGGTTGTGATTAAGTGTAACGGATTAGGAGGCGCTGCTTGAGATTGAGATATCCATTCTGCGGATACGGACCTTTTAATAAGGGGACCATACCCAGTTTGGATAATGGTTAGGGTTTGATTCTGAAGGAAACGGGGGCGTGGGGAAGAAAAAATACGCTTACGAGAAAAGTGTATAGATTGGTGTTGGGCGATGTTAAGACCGAAGCAATTTTTACTACACCAAGCCGAAAAGTTCTCGGGTACTGTCTGCAGCAATGAAGAATCGGGGGGTGTTATAGAACTTAGTGTAATCAACATACCGCGACAAGCAGGAATGCTTAATAACATTATTAATTTCAATAGTGGTTAGTATAAATAGGAGAGGACCCAAGTGGCTTCCTTGAGGGACTCCAGAGGCAGCATGGAAGGAGTTGAATATCATGGATATTGTCCAATGCTTTACCAAGGTCGGTTGATACCATGTCGACCTCTTTGCCGTGATCTAGTCATCATCATCATCGGCACTACAACCGGGGACCGGTCTTGGCCTTATTTAGCAAGCTCTAAGGCTTGTTAAATTTTCCATAATGATTTATTTTTTCTGGGCAAGGTCATTAGTCTTGCGCCAGAGGCTCCCCGACGGGGAATCGAACCCCGGTCTCCCGGGTGACAGGCGGGTATACTAACCACTATACTATCGAGGAGCCGTGATCTAGTGCTGGGAGTATAAATGAAGTGAACTCAACAAGGTTGGTTGTGGTTGATCTGCCATTGAGAAAACCATGTTGATTTAGAGAAATAAAAGATTTGCAGCGGAAATTTAAAGATACGTATAGAATGCTTTCGAGAATTTTGGGTAAGGGGGGAAGTTTGGCAATGGGATGGTGTGGGGGTGAGAGGTTCGGATGCCGACGTACGACAAGTATTCACTTTAATCCCCGACACTTACGCCATCGAAATTGTTCACCAGAGAAATTGAGCAGCAAAAGGAAAGATAAGTAATGAAACGGACTGCTGTGTAGTTCAATGGTTTTTTTTTTTTTTTGAATTTCTTTTATTTTTCACATGTGAAAATTTGTTACTTATACAAGAATGTTCCTTTTTAACACCGATTTGCATGAGAACAGGTAACAAATGAGATTTTCTCCAGACACGGTTATTCCAATACTCATAGATTCACGACCCTCGCGAAGTAATCCTTTGGCACTTGTGTACGGTTGTGTGGTAAAAATCTGACTTCTCTAGAATGGAGACGTGTGCCTCGTTTGACTCGTGTCGACCTCTTCCTATGGTCTCTGCAAGACTCTCGTTCGAAAAGGGGACGAATAATAAAAGGAAATTTTTGCTTTTGCGCACTAGCTAGCCGATGTGATTGCGCTTTCCCTTTTGCGCTCTTCATTTCCCCATGCGCCTTGGGGTGGATAAGCGCTGGCGTATTCGTTGCACGCCGCTGTGCGCAGAGTGGATGAAAAACTCAAAGCGAGGAGAGCAATAACACGGGGTTGAGCTGGCTTAGTGTGCGTGTGGTAATGTGGCCTCCGAGATGTTCCACACTGGGGTAGTGTGGTGTGGTGATTATCCCGGAGGCGTGTGGCTATGGAAAGGAAGAAATGCGGAGGAGCGGAAAATGTGTTTTACTCTATTCACCTGAGAAAAGAGATGTTTGATCCCCAGCGGATGGAGGAACTGGGAAAAGACAAAGTAACGCTAGGGAAATATTATCACGTCATTCAATTGAATGTTTTGATAATTTCCCCAGCGGTTCTGCCATGGTGCGACAACTTCGTCCGGCTGGATTTGGTTGTCGCTAACCAACATGGACTAGAGTTGCCGTATGGCAAAAACAAGAAAAAAAGGTAGCTAAACTCATTTATGCATTGTCTGCATGGAACAATGAGTTTACCTATGCGTTCTTTGTGGTAACATGATTTACAGGTGAACAGGTAAGTAGGGGGGGGTGGGGTTGATTTGACACGCTGTATGGCGGTTGAAATTAGCTGGAATTAGCCGGAAATGGTGGATGGTTCTCCATGGGTATAGATAACCCTCCACAATGGTAGTTTGCAACAGTATTTTTGGGTTCCTTCTTGGAAATTGGGGATGATGAAAGAGTTTTTCCAAATGTCGGGCAATACACATTAAGAACGTGAAATTTGAAAATTTTTCGGGAAAATGAAAGAGCGTTTCCAGAGGAGAATTTTTGGGATACTACATGTGCCCAGAATGAACTCGTCTTTGAGTTCGAGTAATTGAGATTCAATTAATGGCGGATCAATGGAGTAAGAGACTGGTGGTCCAAGGAAAAAGTTAGCTACGTAGTTGAAGTATGAAGGGACTGGAACATCGGAGTCATTAGTGAATGATTGTTTGATGTGAATGTCAAAGATTAGTGATAGTAAGGAGGAGTAACGATCGGATTTAAGTTTATGATTGACGAACTTATAAAGGGTTGGAAGCCATTCTTAGGTTGAGCTGAGTTTTGATTAGATAGTTATGATAAAGGGTATTATATAATTCAGTGAACTGGAGGTAATAGCTGAGGAAGTTAGATTATTCGAAAATAGTTTGATTCTGTAGGAAGTTGGCCCATGGTATGTTGTTTTTGTTAGGCAGGGAACGAAGGCTGCGATTGTGTCAAGATGGGGATGAGCTCGTTGTTCTATCTCTAGAGGAAACGTGTACAGAAATAGAATAAAGAACTTCCGTGAAAAACCGAATGATGGCGTGGCGTTTCCAACAAATACACATAGTACACAAGCAAATAATGAAGAACAACACAAAAAGAAAATAAGCAAAAGCTTCAGTCGTATACTAAGCAATAACATAGAAATCCACATCAATTGAGTGTCCTTGAGTTTAGAAATCGAATTCGTATACGCGGCTGTTAGTCTGGTGGTTCAGTTCTTTGCTTCTGACTCGTCTCATCGTGTGTTCAATTCATCTTGTACACTATCGTTGCTAAATGCTATAATTGGTGACCCCGACGTGATCTATGTACAAACAGCACACATTCTTCCATAGGTAAACAGGACTTTACTACTACGGTCCAGACTTCTGCACAGAGCAGCGGCTCACTCGCCTGCTCCGACGTCCCCTCGCCCTCTTGCTCCTCGCTCCATCGTTCGCACACGAAGTTGATCGTAACAAGGTTACTGAGGAGGGAGTAGTGTAGCGTTTCTAACAGACACACACACAGTATACAAGCAAAATAGTGAAGGACAGACAACACAGAAAGACAATCGAATAAGCAAAAGCATCAGCCGTATACCGAACAATAACATAGAAAATCCACATCAGTTGAGTGTACTTGAGTTTAGAAATGGAGTTCGTACACGCGGCAGTGGCCTGATGTGTTGAGCATTGCTTCAATTTGAGTGATTCTATTTTGAGTGATTCTATTTTGAGTGATTCTAACCGCCATAGCATCGGTTCGAATCACACGTTCTTCACTACCGAATCACACGTTCTTCACTATCGTCGCAAACGCTATAATGGCACCTTCGATCCCCAGGTGATCGTAGTTAAACGAAAGACTGTCAAGGTAGTCGCTGATAAGCCGAAAGTTAGTTAGAAAAAAAACATGGGGGGGGGGGGGGGGGATCACGAGGAGAGGGTGGTGGTGGTTGTCAATAGATGTGAGGACAAATTGGCTGAGTGAAATTATAGTAACGGGTTTTTCAATAGGGACTTGACAACTTTGAATATAATTTGTGAACGCACCCTTTCACTAATCATCGAACTGTCACTGTCAATTTATTCAGTAAACTCAACATTTTAAGTAAGTTAAGTACACGAACGAACAACGTCTGCAAATTATAAAAATTTACTACCGAAAAAAAAGTTGTTAAGTCCCTATTGGAAAACCCTATATTAATGAAGGCTGTTGTAAAAATTAGGTCTAGCTACCTACACATGAAATTTAAAACGTTGCTGACTTGAGAGAGGCGAAAAACGGCTAGCCAAACAATGGACATTCTTTGGTACAGGTGCGACGGCAGATAAAGTACGATCAAATCCCCAGATGAAGCCCAATTTAGTTGTGCAAGATTAAAATCTACAAAAGCGATGATGTCGTCCTGGCAATTACTCAGCTCGATTATGTGATTAATTGAGTTAAGAGCGAGCCAGTAAACTTGAATGGAATGGGATGGTAAAGCACACGACCAAGATTGATTTACGTGTGTCTGTATTAATTTGGGATGACAGATGATTGGGTAGATCTAGGATAGGAGGTCTTGATAAATGAGTAATGTGATGCGTTTTGTGGACGGGGAGTGGGGTAAAGTGAGCCGGGGATGTATGGTCTAGGGATTTTGATGCGTTACGAAGGGTAGGATTAGGATTAAAGGAAACTGTTGATGGAAGTCTCCTTTTTAAGGGAGAGGGGCTGTTGACCAGGTTTACGTTTGGGGTGGGGGTAGTATATATCGGTTGGGGGGAAGGGGGGGGGGGGGGGGGGTTGGGATTAGAGGTTAGCAGGTAATAATCCGATAGGCCAGTGGATTTACTGTTAGAACAAAAGGCTGACTTCGAAGAAATTCTCTATTATACAGGGTTGAAACAGGCAGTAGTATAGGTTTGGGGTCGGGATGGGTTAGTATAGGGTTGGGGTCAGGATGGTTTAGTATAGGTTTGGGGCGGGGAGCACGAAGGCTGCGATTGGGATTAGAGATAAGCATGTAAAAATTGAATCGCCCAGTAGATTTACTGTAAGAACAAAAGGCTGGCTTCGTAGGAAACCTCAATTATACAGGGCGAAACAGGGGAACTTAATGATTTGAATTGGACACTCTGAAGTTAATGTTACTCTGAGAATGATGGCGATGTGATTTGATAGTGCAGTGCATGAAGTTTTCGGGTGATTTAATCACTATAATGGAATGCACGACAGCAAAGCGAGCTTCGCCGTTGAGTAGCATGTTTCATCGTACCCGTCATATTCCTGATAGGAGTTCCCCAGTGATCCGCACTGCCACCTAATTTAGATCCCCGCGACTTTTTTTCTCAAGCTATCTCGAATCACTTGTTTGCAACGATCATCCTAGTATTCCGGGTCACCTACAGAACAACATTCGAGTGACTGCCGCCATATTACCCGTTGATATATTGGAAAAAGCTGATATACATTTCCGAGTTTAATTAAGGGACTGTATTGACAATAACGGATCTAACCTGATATTGTCTTTAAAACAGTGTCCTTAAAATAAAAAAATAAGTACAAAAATATTAAATATAATACTGGATGGTGAAAAACGAATTAAACACACACATGTAGCACTTTTTCTATTTAAGCGATTTTTCAAATCAGCAGGCTTCTCTGTCCCAGGCTTTGGGGTTACCCCAAGAGTGATAAGCTGTAGTCACGGCCATTATTAGCAAGTTTTGCTTGCGAGCAATTTTCAGAAAACTACAACTATATATATAGGAAGAAAAAGTCATTCAAATATGTTGCAGATAATTTACATAAAAAGCAAGAAGTACCCATCTCGTTTCCTATATGTAAAAAAAAAAATTGTCAACAATTTTATATTGTTGCTCGTTTCTTCTAAATCTACAATTAAATTTAAAAACTTGATTCTAACCCTTCTTTGTCTGACGTAACATTTTTCAAAAATTCCTTAACATCCTTATTATCACCCAAACTAGTGTAATATTTTTCTAAGTCCGCAATGGTTTTATGATGAGTTAAAACGTTTCCATGACCACCGACTAAGTCTTCCATATAATTACGTGTGCGCATAATAACTTCGGACAATTGCAGCTAAAAAACGAAAAAAAAGTAAATTAACTAAATAGATAATATATATAAACGTATTCAAATATATATTGTGATATACGACATCGTATAAAACAGGCAAATAAAGTAAAAAACATTTCACAACACAAACATCAGTGTTATGAATGTGAATGTGTATTGGACAAACTTACAAGTAGTTGAGGACGACCAAGTGCAGTTAACTTAATAGCTGTAATACCAGTTCCAAAAGTTGCACCTTAAAATATAATACACTGAATGTTAAAATATTTTTCTTACACATGAAAAAGAAATTAATTTATGAAAATTATCTTCTAATCGTGCTTTATATATACGGATCAATTGTGGGGGACAAATTATGTTTATCTACTTCGTAGGACGGGGTTAAACTTAAGGTTAAGATTATAATATGTGAAATTAAACAACTTAAATTAAAAGATAATTTTGTAAATTAATTGTATCACAAACTCTTGCATTTATTAATATATAATTAACATATTCCCAACATCGAAGTTTACCTTTTTGTGTTTTTGTTGAAAGTCAAAAGTACAATTTGTTAACTTCATTCACTAGAAACTAAATTCGATGAATACATAAATTCTTTTGAATGCATTTTATTATATATATATTTATATTTTCCAATACATTGTTTTTAACTGACGACGTTGAAAGTCGTTGAATTGTGATTTTAATTGGATGAGAAATTGAGATTGTGATCGCAATTTTTTTTTTAAATGTAAACGTTGTACAATTTTCGTTTTGGATTTGTTAATTTAGTGAGAGCAGAATTCTGGTTTATTTCACTTAGTACAAGCGTTAAAAAGAATTTAAAAGTAAAAACCTTACGAACTAACTTAAAAACTAGGGATTACAAAAATTAATTTAGAATAAATATGAAGGTCATATGGTGGGAAAGGGGCGGTGTACGTGATGGGGTGGCGAAAACCGGGTAGTAGGATAAAGGGACGGAATGATTGGAATGTGTACGGGTAGTAAAAGTGTAGGTGGTGGGTGGGGCAAGGTCAGGGGGGGAAAGAGACGAGACGACATTTGAGTGCAATAGGAGTGAGGTAGAAATCGAAGGAGGTAGGGCAACAGCTTGCCCACCTTAGCATTCGTGAAATGGGTTCATTACAGCCGTAAGAAGTGTGGTGGGAGGGCAAATAGAAGAGACGAGTGTTTCGTAGATTACGGGGGTTGGTGTGGAGTGCGATGGTGGAGAGCAAGCTAGGGCAGTTGATTGTGCCGGAGAGGAGACGGTGGATGAAGAGGATATCGGCAAAAGTTCTGCGCTCCTCAAGTGTATTGAGGTTGATCAACTGGAGCCGGCTTGTGTATGGGGGGGGGGGGGGGGGGGGGGGGGGGGGGGGGGGAAGAATCCGAGGATTCTCTCAATTGAGTCCACGGAGGGCAAAACGCGGAAAACGACGTTGCACGCTCTCGAACCTGCAGATATGGGACGAGCCGTGTGGAGACCATACCTGTGTGCATATTCAAGGAGGGGGCGGACTAAGGCTATGTAGAGGGAACGGGAAACGTAGGGATTAGAGAATTCCTTAGACCAGCGTTTCACAAACCCTAGGGCGGAGTTGGCCTTAAGAATGATATCATTAACATGTGGGATGAAGCTGAGCTCTCTGTCAAATAAGATTCCGAGGTCATGTATTGAGGATACGTATGAAATCTGCTGGTTTAGCAGGAAGTAGGAGCGTGGGGTGGGGGGTGGGCGTTTGTGGGAGAAGATAATGGAGTGACATTTGACAACATTGAGTTCCAGGCAGTTATTACGGCACCAAGCTGAGAAGCTGTCGAGGTCTTGTTGGAGAAATGAGGAGTCGAGAGGAGAGATGATTATTTTGTAGAGTTTGGCGTCGTCCGGATAGAGGGAGATGGATGTATGTTTAATAACCGAGTCGACATCATTGATGGTAAAGATAAAAAGGAAGGGAGCCTCTATGACTACCTTTCGGAACCTCTGGCGAGGGAAAAAGGGATCGGGAAGGGGTATCTGAATTTGACACGGTAGGATCGGTCTTTCAGATAAGAAGATAACCATTTGATCAATAGGGGTTCGAAACCTAGGGAGGACAGCTTGATAAGAATGAGATTATGGGAGATTTTGTCAAAGGCCTTGCTGAAATCAGTGGTGATAACATCGACTTCGTTGCCATTCTCTAAGGCACGGAGTGTATGGGATGAGAACTCAATCAGATTCGTTGTGGTCGACCTACCCGAAAGGAAATCATGCTGGTTGGGTGAGATGATGGACTTACAACTGAAAGATAACGCATTGTAAAGAAGCCCTTCGAACAATTTGGGGAAATGAGACAGTTTGGCGATGGGTCGGTAGTCGCTGATATCATTTTTAGGTCCCTTTTTATGTATGGGGGTGACATAGGAGGGTTTCCAGATACTAGGGAAGGTCCCTTGAGAAGGAGATAGATTGAAAATCTTTGATATCGGCAGAGAAAGAAGTGGAACAGTTCTTTAAAAATACAGACGGGAGTCCATCAGGTCCAGGGCTGAACTCGTCTTTGAGTCAGTTTAATTTCTCCTCAACTACGTGACGTTGAATAAGTTGAGGGGTGAGGGGACCAAGGGAGAATTCGGGCAAGTCATTGAAATACGACGGATTGGGTTCGAAGAAGACGTCTGTGAAGGATTTATTGAAAAGCGACGCGAACAGGTTGGCAATAGTTAGGTGGTCGTTTGACGTAGTCGCGCCATAAGAGAGGGAGTGAGGATAGGCGTCGGATTTACGTTTATAATTTATAAAGTGTAGGAAAGATTTGGGTTTCTGGATTAAATTGGATTGTGTTTTGGTAAGGTATTTGGAGTAGAGGGAGTTGTAGAGTTCGGAAAATTTATAAAAGGAACCGAGCTAGTTGTAGTAGTTTTCAATGGATCGCATTTTGAGGAAAATGTTCCATAAGTTATTCCTTTTGTTCCGAAGATTGCGGAGATCGCGGTTGTACCCAAGCGGCGAAGAAACCGATGACCTGTGGCCAGAATAGGGGACATATAAGGCGACGGCATAGTAAATATCCTTATAGAGAGTGGCCGTAGCTTCTTTTACACCCAAATGATCAAAGCGAAACGCTGTTTTGCTAAGATGCTCATTTAGAAGGCGGAAATTAGCCTGGTGGAAGTTGTAGGAAAGACAGTCAAGAGGAAGAGATGGCTGGGTTTCGTGGTCGAGATATAAGGATAAGAGCAGTGGGGGGTGATCATTATCAATGGTAGAGAGGGCGTGTAGGCTGGGGGCAACTGAGGACATGAGTGGGTCGGTTGTGAACACGAGGTCCAGCTGTCTCCCCATATGATTTGGGACATTGCTAATTTGATGGAGGCATGAGTCGGTGAGGCCGTTTATAAAAATACGTTCATTAGAACTAGTGGAGTTGTAGACGTAGAAGGCTTGTTCGTCAGCCGATATCCATTGTAGATGGGGGAGGTTAAAATCGCCAAGAACGACGATATCGTCTATTGCGGTGCTTACCTCTGTAAGGTTATCTACCGCCTCTATTGCGAGTTCGTATGACGCGATGGGTCCAGAGGGAGGCATATAGAAACAGATAATAAATAGAGACTTAGGGCGCTTGTCAATTTTAATAGCGACGTAGTCAAGATCCGGAGAAGAAGAAATGGCAATTAGAGACGAAGTGACTGTTATGAGTGGCGAGCAGCACTCCACGGCATGGGGAGTTGGGACCTTCTCGATGAACGTCGTCACCGCGAAAAACATTGAAGGAGCGGCGGGGGGGGGGGGGGGGGGGGGGTAGTTCAAGACTACTGATTATGATTATTACTGGCCTGTAGGAACCCGGAAGTTCATGACCTCACCGACTCGGCTCCGCCACTGTTCCCTGTCCTCAAGACTACTGATACTAGGGATAAGGTTGGTCTCCGTCACAGCGTATATGTCGAAGGGGCGGGAGTGTGCCTTTTCCAGAGTCGAATGTGTTTTGGAGCGGAGACCTCTAACATTCTGATAGTAGACGGTTATGGGGAGCGTATAGATATGATAAGAGGCACCAAAGGGCGGCTGAATAGGGTCAAAAGTATTTTTGATTATTGGAAAAGGTAATTTTGTTGTCAATATAATAGCGAAATGCCGAGAGATCTCTTAGCGCCTTATTAGGGGGCATATCGAGATTTTTATGGAAGTTAATAAACAGACTGCGAAGGCTAGGAACGTCAGTAGTTAGACCTTCCTGCTGGATGGTGGCTATTCCGCTGGTTTTCGTTTTACCTTCGTAACAGACAGAGTCGTCTTTTTTGTGGAGGAAAGCAAGATAGAGGCGTACATTCTCATAGGTCACTTTGTTCCCAAATTTAGACAGGGCATACCGGTTGTCCGAAGAATTAATGGTTTGCTGAGTGACTTTGACAGATGGTGGTAATACTGGGTCGATTAAGGGCCTAGGGGGGTGGCGGGCGAGGTGGACGGGAGCGAAGACTATGTGCGGGACGGAGTGGGGCAAGAGGCGGCCTCGTGTTAGGACCAGTGGGTTAGGTACATACAAATTGTAAATTTCAATTTGTTGTTATTCTTGTTTTAATTTAACATGTTTGTTGTTGTTTTGTTTCCCTTCTTGTAGATCTGTAATTACATTTTTGTTCTTATATTTATAAGCTACTACCGTTTATAAAATATTTATTGTACAATAATTCATGGTTTTAAATAACTCCTACAGCTTTGAATTCAATTCTGAATATTTTACAATTTCGGCAAAAAAGAATCTACTACAGTTTATAAAATATTTATTGTACAACAATTCATGGTTTTAAATAACTCCTACAGCTTTGAATTCAATTTTGAATATTTTACAATTTTACAAAATGTTGGCATTCTTACAAGAAGCCTATGGCTGAATGCCATTTTCAAACCATCATAAATAACTAACAAACTACCTAAACACAAATTAGTGAAAAACATTGCTGGCCCCGCCCCACCCTACTACAGCGTAGTCACCTTGTCGCAGTCCATTCCTCCACTCATCAACCAACAATCCCCTCTTCCGTTTCTGCAATACTCTCCCCGGCAACACACCAATCGTCCATTATTTTACATCCTGGACGCCCGCAGAATGGCAAGCCCAACCAAGCAATACCCCATATTTATTAAGGGGCGCACCTAAATCATTGAGCTCCGATTAGATTTCTGAAAAATTAGAGGATTCTCCGATAAAAACGTCTCTCGGCTTTTTGTCAAAATATTCACATGAAAATAGCTTCTAATTACCAACGCAGAGGAACCACCTATGCCAAGCTTTTTTCGACTCTAATCAATCGCCCATTCTATCTTCTTGTAAGTCTCTCCATACCCTTCCTCTAACCTCTACTATCAAAATGTTCGAGGACTTCTTTCTAAAATCGCTTCCCGTCTCTAAGAATAAACCCAGTTTCCACATAGTCCTCCCCTCCAGATGTGACTGGATTTTCCATTCGAACAACAACAGATGCCTAAGGATTGGCATGATGATTTTATCCAATAGCAACTCCACACTCTACAAACCAACTGAATACCTGCCATCTATACCTAAACCCCTAGTAGTTAATAATAACCATACTCTCTCCTTCCTAAATCAGTTCACATCCCCACTACTCTTCTTAAGCCTTTCATTCCACCACATGTTCCAATTATAACTCAGCTCATAAATACCCATTCCAAGCCAAGTTATGATCTTACTCCTCTCCCTAAATCTAACCACATTCGCATTCTTCATTCCAAATCCTTCTCCGCACCCCCGATAATAAAAGCCTCGCTTAATATAAACCAAGCACTGCTCGTCCCAGATCACACTCGTCGCCTGAACGCAACACAAGATTGTATTTTACATTCCCCCGTCCTACATCCGGCCCAGCCCAATATCCCCCTCCCAGGCCGGTTGTTGATCGCCTCTTACATCTATCATCATCATCATCGGCACTGCCACCGGGAACCGGTCTTGGCCTTATTTAGCAAGTCTCGAGGCTTGTTAAATTTTCCATAATAATTTATTATTACGGGCAAGGTTATTAGCCTTGCGCCATATATATACTATATATACTATGTATACAGATACATGAGAACATGTATAATTTTTCTAAGTGAAACAATATTACAATAAGTCAAATAAGTACTTACTACTCGAATATTATATTATACAAATTTAACTTCATGTTGGGAATATACATTAAATAAAAATTGCAAATGAATTTATAAAAAGTATTATACACAATATATGAATAATAACATAAAAGTTCTTACCCTCCGATACAGGCCGGGGGCTACATCTCGAATCCTCTACTTTACTTTTTTCAATCAAATGTTTAAGTATTTTATTTTGCAAATATTCATTTTGTTAATTTTGTTTTTTTTTTCAACCATCATTTAACGATAAAAATTTTGTTAGTAAAATTAGTAGAAATAAGGTTATAAATAAATATATAACAACTTAAAATTAAATATTAAGTTAAATTAAATGAATGGAATTGGTTCAGTTCACTATTTAAGCTATCAACTTATTTCTGTTTGAACTTAAAAAAAAGTAATTATTGTTATTTAAGGAATTATTTCTGTAATAATGAAACTTTAGATGAAATTGTAGTGCAAATAATTGCCCGCTATTATTAAAATATAGAATTAGATATATTTAAAAACATGGATAAATATATAATATATAAACTGAATATATGGAATTCTTGTTGTGGATCCGCCCTAAGCTGCGTGCTCTATGCAAATGAATTCACGCCTTAATGCGCTCACTCTACATCTGACAGTTACACCAGACCGAGTGCACCTTTTGCTTCAACATGACGTAATACTTGAATTGTTTTAAACTAATCAATGTTAAGTTCCTTTTTAATAAATAATATCTTTCATACGAGTAGTCGCCCGTTCATTTCATTTCCTGCTACGAGGGTTGCCTCTTATGTTTCGGGATTTGCCAACCCTAGTGTTGCAATCCGGCAATTGACAGCTCTGTCGTAAAGTTGGACATTTTTTAGGTTATACGCACTCAGAACGTTTTGACATACGAGCGCTATTTGTGTTGTTTACAGTAACTTAAAAGATTCATCTCGGCCCAAAAATGGAATTAAATCGTCAACATTTTCGTGTGATTATTTTTTACAACTTTCGGCGTGGATTAACTCAGCAACAGTGCATGGATGAACTTAATTCAATTTTTGGCGATGAAGCTCCATCAAGGACCAGTCTTTATCGATGGTATGGTGAATTCAATCGTGGTCGTAGTTCACTCCAAGATGAATTTCGTGAAGGTCGTCCAAAATCAGTTGTTGTTTCGAAAACCATTGATGCTGTGCGCGAACTGATATTGGAAGATCGTCATGTGACCTATCGTGAGATTGAGACAACCTTAGGCGTTAGTGGGACCAGCATACATTCAATATTGCATAAACATTTGACTGTCAAAAAAATTTGTTCGCGTTGGATCCCACACAATTCGTCAATCGCCCAGAAAAAGGCTCGTGTCAATTGGTCGAAAGAAAGGCTAAAAAAAAACGGTCGCGGTGCTTCGAAACACGTCTATGACATCGTGACCGGTGATCAATCGTGGATTTACGCGTATGAGCCCGAAAGTAAACAGCAGTCGACTGTCTGGGTGTTTCAAGATGAGCCAAATCCAACAAAAGTTGTTCGCGCACGAAGCACTTCCAAGCAAATGGTCGCCTGTTTTTTCGGAAAAAACTGGACATGTCGCAACCGTACCACTAGAACAACGCAGAACAGTCAATTCTGAGTGGTACACAACCATTTCTTTGCCAGTTGTCTTCCAAGAAATCAGGAAAACCAACCGCCGAAGACGGATCACTCTTCACCACGACAATGCGAGCTCTCACACATCGGCTGCGACAACTGCATTTTTGAGCACCCAAAACATCGATTTGATGGGTCATCCGCCGTATAGTCCTGACTTGGCACCGAATGACTTCTTTTTATTCCCGTACTTAAAAAAACAAACTGAGAGGTCAACGTTTTTCGACACCTGAAGAACCGGTTGCTGCATTCAGAATGCATGTGTTGGAGATACCTCAATCAGAGTGGCAAAAGTGCTTCGACAATTGGTTCAAACACATGCAAAAGTGTATAGATCTTCATGGGGAATATTTTGAAAAACAATAAAGTGATTTTCGATGATCAATATTTGTTTTTGTTCTCTAATCCCGAAATATAAAAGGCAACCCTCGTACAATAATTCTAGCGAAATTTTCTTTCGATTGAGTGAAGAGAGGGATTAACGTATCTTCTAGGAAACTAATGTAATCCATACAAACGAGAAACTCACGCCCATGATTTACCATTGTTTATCCACTAAAAATGTTCCCATCATTTAAACTCAATATTTACTCAAATATGTCAAACCGATACCATTCCCGTGATTCTAAACTTAACAATTATTTTAAAGGATGCATCCAATAGCAACGCTTACGAAAAAAACTCCCAAAAGAAGAGTAAAGTTCCTTGAGAACGCCACCTGGGAAGATCTGAACGACTTTTTTCGGAGGTTAAATTGGTCGTTATTTTTCCTGAATAATGATGTTGACTCTATACCGGACACATTGACGGACACGATTCTACTTGGCATGCGAACCTTTGTTCCACACAGAGTAAAGAGTATCAAACCTATATATGTGGTTCGTTTCCGGGTGCAGAGAAGCCATTAAGGCCAAAGAGTTGAGCTTCCGGTTGTAGACTTAAGAGAGCTAGAAATGACTGCAATGCGTATATTGAACGCGCCATGTTCTTGCATGACCGAAGAGTGAGATAAAAAAGTACTACGCTCTCCCACTGGTAGTAGAAACTTCTGGGCATTCATGAAAGACATTCAAAACTGTGTCTCTTCATCCATTCCATCGCTAATAGTCGATGACAGACTTGTCGCCAGTGCAATACAAAAAGCGAATCTACTTGCTGCCAACTCAACGCTGTCTGATATCACATCAATTTCACCTCAACTTGAGCATAAGCAGCACACCATGAGCCAGATTCACTTCCGAACGCGTACTGTTGCTCGGGCATTCAAGGAGCTAAACGCACACAAATCCTCTGGTCCTGATGGCATTCCCCCAATCCTCTTGAAGAAATGTTCCTCTTCACTCGCTAAACCACTGCGGAAACTCTTCTATTTGTCTTATTCTACTAGCCGTTTCCCAAATAGATGGAAGTCAGCGAACATTCAGCCAATTCCCTAAAAAAGGGCGACAAATCATTTCTTTCTTCTTATCGACCCATAGCACTAACTTCTATTCTCTCCAGGGAAATGGAATCTCTTATCAACCGTCAACTTTCGAAATATTTGGAATCAAATGACCTTCTCAATGACCGCCAATATGGCTTTCGTAGCAACAGGTCCACAGGAGATTTGATGACGTACCTTACTGAAAACTTGAGGCATTCCACCCACAACTTCGGAGAAAGCAAGGTTGTTGCATTGGATATCTCGAAATCCTTCGACAGAGTTTGGCATCCAGCTCTTTTATCAAAATTACATTCATATGGAGTGGACAATTCCCTGATTCAATGGATAAGAGAATATCGTTCTGGCCGTTCAATCCAAGTGGTTCTTGATGGTGTTAAATCAGCCTCCCATCAAATTAATGCAGATGTTCCCCACGGTTCGGTACTCTCACCCACTCTCTTCCTCATATTTATAAATGATCTCTTGTCTATTACCCAAAACCCAATCCACTCGTTTGCCGATGATAGCACATTGAGTTTCTCATACTCATACGAACACTACGGCCAAACTCTTCGAACGTCAATAGCACTCAGCAGGTTATTCTTAATACACTGAATTCCGACCTCAACAAGATATATCAATGGGGATTATCTAACCGAGTAGAGTTCAATGCCTTAAAAACTCAGTGCTGCCTCTTGTCGTCAAAGGCGAACCACAAAGTAAATATACTGTCGATGAACGGCACTTCCATCAACAAAGCCAAAGAACTATCAATCCTCGGCACTCGAATTAATTCGACTCTTAATTGGAGCGAACACAAATTTGAAGCTGCGAAAAGTGCAGCCAAATGCATGGGGTTCCTTAAGAGATGCAAAAGATACTTCACTCCATCCAACCTGGCCACTATTTACAAGGCGTATATTCGTCCAAAAATGGAGTTCAACTCCCATATTTGGTCAGGCGCATCCAAAAGTGCACTACACGTGCTCGATAGGATGCAAAACCCAGCAGTGAAACTTATTGGGGACCCAGCTGTGAGTCGATCAATTCCGTCGTTAAAACATAGGCGCAACGTATCTTGTCTATATTTCTCCTATAGGTATTATCACGGTCGTTGCTCAACTGAACTTGCTGGGTGTGTTCCGTCTCCTCAGTCATTTTCCCACGATACTCGTTAATCTGAGAATGCACATCAGTTTGTGGGGGTGAAAGAAGTATTGCACCAAGCACGGGCACACAATTCACTTCTTCCCCACTGCACCGTCACTGTGAAAACAAATGATCGCCCGAAGAAAATCCAGGAAAAGAAAAACACTGTTTTTTGGTTTAGTAATTCTTGACACCGTTGTATTATATTGCATTTAGTTCCGACTGTTCACTATGTGATGTAAATTAAAAAGGTACATTAAAGGTTTGATCGTCAAATTTATCTTCACTCGAGCACCGTTCTATTATATTACATTTAGTTACGACTGTTCAATTTAGTTCCAACTCTTCACTGAGCTCTTCGCTTTAAACCGTTAATTACGCACGCGATAGTGGTTGGCTCTCGACTATCCAAAGGTTGAGATGTGACTGTTGCGGCAGCGTGACTGTGCGCGATGGTGATTGAATAGTGACTGGTGTGAATTAAGGTTGAAAATTCATATTTCATTCCACACACAGACAACCAAAAGAGACCACGCCTCTGCTCTCTCAACCTCACGCCCGTCAAAGTGTGAGTAACTTTTGTTAATAGGGTAATTGACGGACATGAAGAATGAGAGAACAGAAAACATGATATGCTGTGATCTCGTGGTAGCCTTGGTTGTGTGTGTTGGTATCAGATGCAGCTACTGACACGACCTACTGACCCAGTGGTACGGCT
This sequence comes from Microdon myrmicae, assembly GCA_963931805.1. Lineage (NCBI taxonomy): Eukaryota > Metazoa > Arthropoda > Insecta > Diptera > Syrphidae > Microdon > Microdon myrmicae. The sequence goes on from OZ007501.1 coordinate 61,765,807, forward strand.
ATGGTGTAGTTAGAGCGTATTGAACCGTGGAAAGAAATACGAATGAGAGGGAAACCTAGCTGATGTTACTCCCCTGCAAAAAGAGATCATTGATACCAAGCGAATGGGTGATCTGAGGGAAAGTCGATAGGACGCCGCTGATGCTTGGGAAATAATATGCCTGAGAGCCAGCGATTTTGCTATGATGCAACAGCGTCGTTCGTTTAGACTTGTTGTTGCTAACCGACATTATGAGATTTCCGATGGAAAACGCATGGTTAGCAAGAATGGGGTTGCCGTTTGACAAGAATGTAGCTAAACTCAATTATGCATTATTTGCATGGGATAATGAGTTTAGCTATACGTCCGTTTAACATGTTTTACAGGGTAATAACATATAAAGGAAATGGCTAGGTATGACGCGCTGAAAGCGGTCGAAATTAGGTAGGAATTGTGGGTTGTTTCTCCTATAGAATAGAGAAACCCCCACAAGTTCACCTTGAAAGTCAAATTCAGGCACACAAACATAGAGTCAGTTTTTAGCCGAACCACACGAATGCAGAATACTCTATCTGATCATGTGTTTCCTCGTCGTTGTAATGTCCAAGTATTTAAGACCAATATACATCGATACCTCCTTTCCTTATCCACTTTCTCTCCTTCCGCTCGCACTGTGCTTCGACATTTAAGGGTACTCCCGAATCCCCGTTTGCGCGCGAGTTACGACTTCAACCTGGTCACCCCACACAACCCACCAAAGCCACAACAAGACCACGATAATCAATATTACCCTCACCAATGCCCCACCAGATTTCAAAACAAAAAACACCAACAGCGGTCACATAATTTTGTCCAGCAACTCAAACCAAAGGCTGTCCTAATTGAAGCATCAAATAAACATGGACATTCCCAATCCCATCGAGGTATATGGTGTCAAATGACTATGACCCTCGTCAAGCAGTTGGAAGATCTGGGAAACTCGAGCCAGTAGCAGATGCTACAGCCTTAATCCGCACCCTTAAGATGATCAGATTATGGCAGAGTTGTTTTGTTTACTTTTCTCACGGACGGGTGTATCCGCACAATCGTTGGATCATCAGATTCTGGATGCTTTCCAAAAACACACACGAAAACCAATTCATGACGGGTCTTGCTACGCTGTCACGAGTATGTGTGGATCTGGAATGACTGAGCGGTGTGACAGGAGCTAGTGCTAGCAGAAAAGGAGGCTGGAAGAATCAATTGAGTTCGGTTATTGAGTTGAAGAAGTTCTTTCCTCCCACGGAGATAAACACGCATGACAAGAATCTAACTATTACTACCCCATAAGTCAGTATCATTTTGATATTTGGAGAGCGCAAAAATAAATAAATCCCTTTGAATGAATTTTCCGTTCTTTGAATCGTAATTATATTTGGCACTTTGTGGCTCCTGTTTAACGAAAATCACGGAGGACGAGAAGCAGTTCTTTCCTCCCACGAAGATAAACTTAAGTCGCGCGTTTGTGTAAAAAAAATTGTGGTACCCCATCTGCAAGACTACAAATATTGTATCTCAGGTTATTTGTACCCTTTTCAACAACCGACACATTGCGCTCAATTATTGCCCTTGTTGTTAGCCAATAACGCGCATTGTTATAACAGCCCCCCTAACATTTCTTTAAAAAAAAAAAAAGCCACACGCACTGGAAACAGAGTCTGAGCAATTTGGGTTCCGATAATGGAATATCACCACAACCAGTGCAGCATGGTACGATCAATTGTAAACAACCATCAAATGTGGACATGCCGGATTAATCCTAGGAAGTAATTTGGAAGAGAAAGATACTTCACAAAAATTTCTGTCTATGACTAACGGGCGAAGCTTATTAATTGGTGTGGAAATCTGTAGAGATTTTAATGGGAGAGCATTGAAAGAAAGAGAGGTTACGCGCCATATATTGCAGTACGGAGGCATTCTATCTTCATTACACCATCCAAGATTGACCAGTCTTGCAAAACCTTCGAGGCTATGTGAATTACGCGCCATTTACTGCACTACTGATGCACTTCCTCCTTCATTACCCCACCCAAGGCTGACCATCCCTGCAAAACTTTCTTTCTACTGCCTCTCCACATTTTGAAATGAGACACACCCCATAGATATCTGGCAATATACTTCGAATAGCCTTCGCTTTTTAACATTTCAAGTCGAAGTATTACATCCTGCAAATGCAGAACTCTCGTGATTGAAGTGTATAAAAAATACATTTGACACTTAGTATCTTAAAATGTTAGACCTCCTTAGTAATCGCCAACAAGACTTTTGTACCAACATGTCGATAATTGATCAAATGTTCTTCACCTTACCGAACAATGAAATCGCTTTATACACTACTTCTGTGAGAGCAAAATGATCGTCCTCAATACCTCCGCCCTTTTGCTAAAAGTGCACTTTTCTGGACTTAAAAAATCATTCATTCAATCTTACTGGATACTTAGTGCGGATATTAATTGGTGGCTTAGATCTCCATCTTATAATATTGAGCCTGGTGTTCCCCAAGGTTGCATGCTATGGCCCCTTATATTTATTATTTCCATTAAGGGCTCTAGAACCCAATTCACTCTTTTGCTGCTAACAACAGTTTCGCTTACACTCGACCGAGAATTTCCGATTTCCCACTCAATCAGCGGATTATTTCACGTCATGAACAGAATCTTAGTTTATCGGGTTAGGTGTACATTTTTGTCAAAAAGTACGGGGAATTGATCATTTAAAAAGCCCGCTTAAAGGGATTGTCAACATTATTTTTGTTGGTAAGTGGACACAATTGTGCTCTATCCTGACGTGACGCGAGTTAACACCCCTAAAATATAAGATAGCTAACATTCCTAAAAGATTAAGATAGGTAACAATCAAAATATAAAACACAGATACTTCAAAATCTGTTCAACTTAATGTCATTCCCAAAACACGAACAAAAGAAAACGTGAACCACTGTATTTTAATAATAGAAACACATATGCTTCAAAACATAAAACACAGGTACTTCAACATCTGTTCAAACTAATGTTAGTCATAAAACACGAACAAAAGAAAACGTGAACCAATGTATTCTAATAATAGAAACACAGATACTTCAAAACATAAAACACAGGTACTTCAAAACCTGTTTTACCTAATAGGTTTAAGATATTAATAGATTCGAAAGATATAAATAGAGTTAAGTTCTAAATGTAAAGGCCCCGCTCATCTCAGCATACTTTAACAAATGGAAAATTCGCCTCAACCCAACCAAAACCCAGCTAACAGTGTTTAAGGGCAAAAACGCTCACTGCTCAAACAACACTAAACGTTGCCACAGCAAAATTAAACTCAAGCTGAATAACACCCTCATAAAACCTTCCAAAACCCTAAAATATTTGGGAGTAACCCTTTCCAACGACTGGTCATTCTCAACCCACATCAAAAATTCCCTTCATAAAGCCTCAATACAGCTTAACATCTGCAGACGAGTGTTGTGAAGACCTAAAGGCCTCTCTCTCAAGGTCAAACAGCTCATCTACAAACAGATAATTAGACCCACTCTTAACATACGCCTGCCCATTATGGTACCACATCTCACCATCCCAAATGGAGAAATTACGAGTGTTTGAACGAAAATGTTTCCGGTTTACAATACCACAGGCATCGAATGACCGGATAGACGGATACTAGAACTGTCGATAAATTTCATAGAAAACCTTCCTAACAATCCCAACCCGATAATAACAGACCTACTATCACCCTCCTCCAATACTGGGACTCACTACCGTAATTGTCTCCAAATCAGGACTCCCTTCACCTCAGGCAGACTGGTTAACGATCTAAACGAGGTCGTGTACCACAACACCGAACAGGCACCCAATAATTTCAAATACAGCAACATCCAACCATTCTCCAAGATTCTTACCTTTAACACAGAACCGAATGGCACCCCCTCCTTCAAGAACGTACCTGACCATACGAGGGTTGCCTTTTATATTTCGGGATTAGAGAACAAAAACAAATATTGATCATCGAAAATCACTTTATTGTTTTTCAAAATATTCCCCATGAAGATCTATACACGTTTGCATGCGTTTGAACCAATTGTCGAAGCACTTTTGCCACTCTGATTGAGGTATCTCCAACACATGCATTCTGAATGCAGCAACCGCTTCTTCAGGTGTCGAAAAACGTTGACCTCTCAGTTTGTTTTTTACGTACGGGAATAAAAAGAAGTCATTCGGTGCCAAGTCAGGACTATATGGCGGATGACCCATCAAATCGATGTTTTGGGTGCTCAAAAATGCACTTGTCGCAGCCGATGTGTGAGAGCTCGCATTGTCGTGGTGAAGAGTGATCCGTCTTCGGCGGTTGGTTTTCCTGATTTCTTGGAAGACAACTGGCAAACAAATGGTTGTGTACCACTCAGAATTGACTGTTCTGCGTTGTTCTAGTGGTACGGTTGCGACATGTCCAGTTTTTCCGAAAAAACCGGCGACCATTTGCTTGGAAGTGCTTCGTGCGCGAACAACTTTTGTTGGATTTGGCTCATCTTGAAACACCCAGACAGTCGACTGCTGTTTACTTTCGGGCTCATACGCGTAAATCCACGATTCATCACCTGTCACGATGTCATAGACGTGTTTCGAAACACCGCGACCGTATTTTTTGAGCATTTCTTTCGACCAATTGGCACGAGCAATTTTTTTGGGCGATTGACAAATTGTGTGGGATCCAACGGGAACAAATTTTTTTGACAGTCAAATGTTTATGCAATATTGAATGTATGCTGGTCCCACTAACGCCTAAGGTTGTCTCAATCTTACGATAGGCCACATGACGATCTTCCAATATCAGTTCGCGCACAGCATCAATGGTTTTCGGAACAACAACTGATTTTGGACGACCTTCACGAAATTCATCTTGGAGTGAACTACGACCACGATTGAATTCACCATACCATCGATAAACACTGGTCCTTGATGGAGCTTCATCGCCAAAAATTGAATTAAGTTCATCCATGCACTGTTGCTGAGTTAATCCACGCCGAAAGTTGTAAAAAATAATCGCATGAAAATGTTGACGATATAATTCCATTTTTGGGCCGAGATGAATCTTTTAAGTTACTGTAAACAACACAGATAGCGCTCGTATGTCAAAACGTTCTGAGTGCGTATAACCTCAAAAATGTCCAACTTTACGACAGAGCTGTCAATTGCCGGACTGCAACACTAGGGTTGCCAAATCCCGAAACATAAGAGGCAACCCTCGTATCCCTTACTAACCTCAATTAAAACGAGAAATCCCACATCCACATAAATCAATATTGTAAATATTATTTTTAAGTCATATCAAATTGTCACTATCATTGCAGTATCAAATATTGTAAATTGTATATAAGATTAGATTAAGTTATGTTAAGTAATTTTAAGTAGGCTAAGTTAAAATACACAGATTTCCTGTTTTTTTATTTCTGACCTTTTCCAGGATAAACAAAACTACCAATCTATATAATTCCCATTAAATATTAAGCACATATAAAAAAGAATTGTTTGAAAAATGTTAACAAATAGCATGTAAACACTTATTATGTAACCAATCTATTATAAGTTAGTTGTATTACTTATTGTAACTGTTAATTTTTGGTCAAATAAATGCGGTAAATTAAAAAATGTAAAGGAAGAGATCCTGTCTGACTACGGACTCGAATACACGAGCTGCTCAGAGGAGAAAAATAATAAAACGGAAACATAGTTTCTAAAAAAACAAATACAAAGGTCTTTTCATTTGTAAATCTGTTCTCCAAGAATAGCACAAAATAACTCGGGCGATGTCCTGACACATGATAACATGACAACTAACATAAACTCAAAGGGTGTTTTATTTCTAACATGTGATAATTGTACCAAGTGTCTGTGGTAAATGTTAAATTTTACGAAATCGTAACAGTATTGTAATATAATTAAGAAACATGAATGTCTTTTTGATAAAAGAAAAGGTTCAAAAGTATTTGTTACTGAAGAAATTATACCTAGGTTTAATATATTGTTTGTTTTTAAAGGCTGAGTAGACTTCATCCGACTATAGAATGGGATTATGGATGTGAATTGCGTATATGATGGGATTTTATGAACTAAATGATTATGAATATGCAAACAAAAATAGATATGCACTCAACTCTCGTTCACATTTATTTTAAATACGGCTGAAATGGGATTACAGCTTAATATCTTGTTTCTCACATTTTAATTTCAGAAATTTATTAAAATAAACTATTTTCGGCTACTCCCTCTTTCTCAAAAGGTATAGAATAGTTTCTGTTGCAAATTTCATATAAGATAATCTCTGACGATTATGTAATTAATTATTTGAAACAGAGCATTCCCCTAAAACAGACGTCACCTTGGCAAACACATCCACTAAATATGGTTATAATATTGGCTTTTATTGTTAAGTATGTTATCTAATTTACTTTTATCTTCTCCCATAGGAAAATACATGAAAACGAGTCTTGCAATTATTTAAATAAATATTTGCGTCCTTATCTAAAGAACTTAAACTAACAGGAAATGCAGCATAACAAACCTTTTAAAGGTAAATGAAAACATCACTAATGTATACTCGTATCGACACCAAATTAATTATGTAAGTGGTGCTCAATGTCACGCAATGCGCCACCGTATTCGTATGCAATATTGCACTTAAAAGGTAAGCATGTAAAGTTGCCCCAGATGTTGAGTTCCCCCGGAACATCTCACTTAATCGCAAGCAGTGGCTAACTAATGAACTATAATTTAATGTGCTTCGCTATGCACATCGTTTGGCTTACGTCCATTTTTAATAAGTGGTGTATCCTAGTGCCATTATGTGCAAAAAAGCTTACAGTAGAATGTTGTGTGCGACTACATATAATATATAAATATTTTGTGTACGGTATACAACATATTTTCCAAATGTAAGAACGAGAATATATATTAAATTCAAGTAGAAATTTCTTATATTGCTTTGGGAAGAAAGAAATCCATTATTTTTTTCGGTAGATGGATGTGGATGCCTGATATATGTATATCGTGTAAAATATTGATCAATCAAATTCAGATCTTTACTCGTTGGAAGTGACTAAGAAACAAGTATTCGGGTAACGGCATTGGTGATGGGACGATTGACTTCGGATCTGCCGTCAAGGTCACTGGAACATGACTGGAGAAGCTTTTCATCGCTGGCGTTAGCCGACCCGATATTCCACAAATCAAGACCCATTGACTTGTTGCTGGGTTCGAACACTATCTTCCAGGTCCTGCGCGATGGACGACTGATGGATCCCGACAGTAAAATGATGGCGCAGAACATCATATTCGGCTGGGCGATCGCAGGGAGTGGACCAGCTCTGCCCGATCAAGAACAACACTGCTGCACTGTCACCCACGGACCAGCTCTATCCGATCAAGAACAACATTGCTGCACTGTCACTCACTAGGTCGACCCATTAGAGGGGCAGCTAAGAGCCTTCCGGGAGATGGAGGAGGTACCCGAGATGAAGGAGCGCCAAACATAAGAAGAGAGGAGGGCAATGACCCATTTTGCGGACACGCACCGGCGTTGAGCAGAGGGACTCTTCGAGGTGGAGATACCGTTCAAATACTTCACGCCGCCATTGGGACATTCCAGGGAAGACGCCATCCAAAAGCGTCTGTCCATGGAGAGGCGATTCAGGCGAAACCCGGAGCTAGGTCATCACTATGCAGAATTTAGGAAGGAATACCAGGACATGGGACACATGCAGCGGATGTCGAAGAAAAACCAAATTTACCGAACAATCAATGCTGCTATCTACATCACCATGCAGTAATCAAGACCGAGAGTGAAACCACCAAGTTCAGAGTGGTGTTCGATGCTTCTCTAGTCACCAGGAATGGAACATTTCTTAACGATCACTTGATTGTCGGACCAGCCTCGCGGTCGGACCTCAGCTCAATATTGACCCGGTTCCGCAAGCATCCTATAGTGTCTGTCGCGGGTATCGCCAAGATGTTTCGCCAAATTCGAATCCAGCCGGATCACACCGACTTCCAAAGAATTGTTTGGCGGGACAACCCAGAGGAGGAGTACCAAACGTTCAAACTGCTAACTGTGACATACGGAGCGATGTCTGATCCATTTATGGCAACGCGTTGTTTGGTCCAAATAGCCGAGGGGATCGAACAATCGGGTCCGGAGGCAGCGCGAATTATCAGAGAGGACTTCTACATGGACGATTGTAGATCTGGAGCGCTATCCGTGGAGAAGGCACTCCGGTTGGTGGGACAACTGACGGAGGAGGCTCAATGCTTCGCATATACCAATTCCACTATAGTGCTACAATGGCTATCGGATCATCGCGAAACGTACGTCGCACATTTTGGAAAGGCTGCCAGAGGCCAGTGGCATAATGTACCGACTGCGTCACCAGCGGATTACCTAAGGGGGCTTAGAGCAAAAGAGCTCGCCGGAGCAGATCTGGGACCCGCTTTTCTGCGAGACAAGGAGCTGAAGTTGCCCCGGACGCCCACTCACCAAGTCCGAGATGCGGACACCGGAACACCGGTAGACCTCGAGGAGCGAAAGGCATAGTGGGTCGTAATACAGCAAGAGGAGCTGTCCATAACAAGAAGATTCCCCAGCTTCACTCGAACGGTACGAACAGTAGCGTGGCGGAAGGCGGACCTAACGGCCATTACAGCCGGGAGACAAGTATCAAGACGAAGCGAACGGATTGCGCTCAAACCATTCATTGATGACCAAAGTACCCTCAGGGTGGGCGGAAGACTAGAAGCAGCATGGATGGAATACGAACCCCGACATCCACCAATCTTACATCGGCAACATCACCCGGCAAAGTTCATCGTGAGAGATTTGCACTTGAGACCGGTTACGGCTATCCGCAACGAACTCCCGGTACTGGACCATACGGAGTCGAGGATTTGTCCAGAGGGTCATCGCTGAATGCACGGTTTGCGGTCGTCACAAGGGACGGGTGCTCGTTCAGCAAATGTCGGCATTACCAGCCAGCCGTATTATAAAGTGTAAAATATGGAAGTTAGAAAAAATTTGTATATTTTATAATTTTGCTGTGCTAAGGACTAAAATACAAGGTAATCCGTTTTAAATTAAACCGTTTTAAATGATTTGTGTAAAGTTGGATTACAAAAGACGCGTGATGTTTGGATATCCCATGAATTGGCGGAAAAACAAAACATGATATATCGAATTTCCATCTGCGATGCCGGTCATGGAGTTCAACGTATTAAACGGATGGCGATGATAAATGAGTTATATAGGACAATATTATGCGAAAAGAATCGTAGTACAAATATGATGAAACAGGGCAAACGCTGTACGTTTGGTGGGAGTGGAAAAACATCATCTACTATGAGCTATTTCCGGGGAGCGAACACACAGGGCAACGTCTCTGATTGCTTTCAACTCGGCGAAGGCTAGGACACTTCTTGTCCCTCTCCAATCCAAGTTGACATGCAGTCTCCACGTGACATCCCTGGATAGCTACTTTGGCACCCGCCAAGTAGTGAAACAATGCATGCAGCGACATCCTGAGAAAGGTTGGCGCAAGCCTAATAACCTTGCACGGAAAAACAAATTATTATGGAAAATTTAACCATCCTTGGATACGGACCGGATATACGACGTCGAGCACGGAAACAAAAATGGCTAAACGATTTAAGAATTTTCTCATAGAACATCCACACACTATACAGAGCTCGAGCTGCACAGCAGCTAGCCGATGCCCTGTCCGAATATAAGGCTGATATAACAGCCTTACAAGAAATAAGATGAACGGGAATTGTGTTATTTAAAGAAACGAGTATAACATTTATTACAGATGTCATGGAAAACACCATGTGCTCGGGGTAAGCTTTCTAGTCAACCAAAGACTGAAGCCTGCCATAATCGGCTTTAATGCAATAAACGAACGGATATGCACTCTTCGCGTGCGAGGCAAGTTTCAGAACATAAGTTTCATAAACGTTCACGGGCCTACAGAGGATTCCCCTGTCGACGAAAAAGAAGAATACTACGAGAACGTCGAACGGGCCCTCAATGCCTGCCCAACATACAATGTGAAAATCGTTCTTGGTGATTTGAATGCTAAATTAGGTCGGGAGCCAGTTTTCAGGCACTATGCAGGTTCCTATAGTTTGCATGAGAACACTAATGACTACGAGTCATCGAACTGGCAGCAGGGGACCAGAATACGGGGCGTGGAAGAGAAATGGACCCACATTAAGAATACTGCCGTTACTACTATTTACTACTTATTGACCTGTAGGAACCCAGAAGTTCATGACTTCACCGAATCGACTCCGCCATCGTTCCCTGTCCTGTGCACTCTCCTTCCACGCTTGACCATCTGATCCGATCTCCTCAAGGTCAAACCTAACATTGTCCTCCCATCTCCGTCGCGACCGTCCTGTCGGTCTCTTTCCCGTTGGCGTACCGTCAAGAATTCTACGCACGGTACTATTGTTGCCCATTCGCGCCACATAAGGACATCTTAGGACAATGCACACTAACTCGACAGAAACTTCGGGAGTTTGGTTGGAAAGTTGTTATCCAGCCACCGTATGGTCCGGATCGGGCGATTACTTTCCCATTTTTATCATTGCAAAACTTTCTTAGTGATCAAAAATTTACATCAAGAGAAGACTGTGAAAACAGCTTTGTCGAGTTTTTTGCCCATAATCTTTCATGATGAGAAGGCGTTATGAAATTAGCATTAAAATGGAAAATTATAGAACAAAATTGTGAAATACCAAAATAGACAATCCGATCCCTATTACATAATCTCTTGAAATAGACGTAACAATAGTAAAATTCTTCTTCAGCAAACTAATAAATATTCAAATTAATGCACTGTAACTTGATCATATTCTTGGCCCAAAGCTAATAACCTTGCCTCGAAAAACAAATTATTATGAAAAATTTAACAAGCCTCAGACTTGTTAAACAAGGCTAAGACCGGATCCCGGTTGTAGTGCCAATGATGATGATGATGATGAACTTGATCATATTCATTAGAATATCTACTAAAACTTGATTATACTCATCATTACTGCGACGAATATATCTTTGAGGCTCTAAAATGTGCGGCGAAATGCAAGGAATACTTCATCTTATCCAAATAACATAACCCCTGAACTGAAATTCAATTTTCGTATCTGGTCAAGTGTAAAACAGCGCATCAATGGCATGCGAAAATAAGCAGGGACGGTCATTGGGGACACATGCGTATATCCTCAGGTCGGTAATTAGACCACATATCTTGCCTCCATCGTTTCTATTATCATGGTCGTTGCTCAAGTGAACTTGATCAAACGATTCCATTTATCCACTATTTTCCGTAATAGCAGAGCCAATCATTTTTTGACCAAACTACACAGACGTCACGTAGCCTGTTTGATAATGTGCATCATCGTTACTGTTAAAAGTTAACTTCACTTATAGGGTTGAACATATACATTCATTCTTTGGCCGAACCACACCAGGTTGGAATAACCTGGGTATGTCAACATCATCCCCCGCTTGGTAGAAACCTTGACGTGGTGCGGGGGCTTAAACTACGATGAATCGCTCAGGCTATGCTGACGGAAGCATACGCTTCCAGTAGGGCCACCCATGTCAGACAGGCTAGCGAGGAGTAACACACAAAGATCTACCGCCCCTAATCCAGGGTGTTACGCGTCACCGTGCCCATTGGATGGTTTGCAGCCAGGGGTATACCGGCTGTATTATAACGGCGCCTCTCTGACACCGGGTCGAATCAGAGCAGTAAACAGACCTTACCATATCAAAGAGGGGCTCTGATATGGCGGACCATTTGAAACCCCAGAGTGATCCAATGAAATGAATGATCAATACACAAAAAACAATCTCACAAAAAACCCGGTAGGCGTAGGTGTGATGAGCCAACACTACCATAAGGGAACAAATCATCAGGAAAACACCGACTCGGCAAAAAGAAGACGTAGGGAAAAACGGAAAAAGCGGGATATACGCGTCGGGACGTGGAATGTTCGAACGTTATATAAACCAGGCGCGATACAGACGGTCGTAGAAAACGCGAAACAATATAAAATGGACATCGTCGCGCTCCAGGAAGTTCGACTCCCACATCAAGTAATCGAAACCAACGGGTTTACACTGGTGTGTGGAGGTACCGATACACATAACCTCGGAACTGGCTTCATCATAAGCAAGAAGATTACGCCCCATGTAAAAGATGTGCAATTCATTAATGACCGAATGTCTGTGCTAAAAATACAGGGCCGATGGTACAATTATGTATTTATAAACGTACACGCCCCAACAGAATCTGCGGACGAAGAAACGAAGGACACGTTCTACGAGACCCTAGAGGATGTATTTCATGGGATCTCATCATTCGATGTTAAATTCCTCCTCGGGGACCTCAATGCGAAAATTGGAAAGGAAGATATCTTCCAACCAACTATAGGTAAAGAAAGCCTACACGACGTGTCAAATGATAATGGAATTCGAATTATCACGTTCGCAGCGTCAAAAGATCTGTTAGTAAAAAGCACGATGTTCAAGCACAAGGAAATTCATAAAGCCACATGGATATCACCCGACGGCGTAACGCGTAACCAAATAGACCACTTCCTCATAGACAAAAGACACCACTCGAATATCCTTGACGTAAGAGCATATAGAGGAGCAGATTGCGACTCCGATCATCTTCTAGTGATTGGCAAAATCAGGAGTCGCCTCGCAGCAATCCCACATGGGCAGTCACGGGAGACAAGCAAAAAGTTCGACACTGATAAACTGAAAGACCTACGCAAAAGGGCTGAATATCAAGACGAGCTAACGAATAGATTTAGCATTCTAGAGAATGTGAGCAGTGAGGAAGAGGAAGCTAATAGTGTGAACACTAAATGGACATCGATCAGAGACACAATCAAACTAACAGCCCAAAAGGTATTAGGATTTAAGAAAACAATTAAGTCCAAACCTTGGTTTGACGATGAGTGCAGGGCGAAGATCGAAGAACGTAAACGCCTCAGAGTGATCCACTTAGAAAGATATGATGAAGTCAACGCAGAAAGATACGCGACAATTCGGAGAGAGACAATGAGGCTCTTCAAACACAAAAAACGCGAATGGGAGAAGACTAGGATCGAAAAAATCCTAGAAAATTCTAGGGCAAAGAACATCAGGGGTATGTATGTCGGCATAAATTCAATTAGAAATGGCTACCGAGGAAGAGCCAAAATAATTCGAGACGCAAACGGCTGTCTGGTCACAGAAACAAACAATGTCGTGACAAGATGGAAGCAGTACTTTGAAAACCTGCTTAATGTACGCACCCATCAACCACAGATAAATGTACCAAGCGTACATACAGCTGAGCCTCAGATCCCAGAGCCGTCTCTCAACGAAGTTGTAGACGCAATAAATCGATTGAAAATCAACAAGGCTCCCGGAGTCGACTGCATACCGGCAGAACTTGTGAAGCATGGAGGAGAGGCAACCGCTCGAAAGATCCACCAGCTCATCCAAACAATATGGGATAAGGAAGTCACTCCGGAAGAATGGAAAACCTCAATAGTCATCCCCATTTTCAAAAAAGGCGACAGATCTGACTGTGAAAACTACAGAGGAATATCATTGCTCCCAACCGCATACAAAATATTAACAAATGTCATTCTGGCGAGAATCACACCTTACGCAGAAGAGATACTGGGAGACTACCAATGTGGATTCCGTAGGAACCGGTCAACAAGCGACCAAATGTTCACAATAAGACAACTGCTGGAAAAGAAGTGGGAATACGGAGAGACGGTTCACCAACTGTTCGTTGACTTCAAAAAAGCCTACGACTCAGTCGCAAGGCAGAGACTCTACCATATTCTAGTTGAGCTGGGAGTCCCAAAAAAATATGCCGCGCTCATTCAAATTTGCATGAACGAAAACAAAGGGCGAGTTATAATAGAAAACCACCTCTCAGAACCATTTGAAATCCGGGACGGACTAAAGCAGGGAGATGGTCTATCACCGTGTCTCTGTAACCTTGTGCTCGAGTATGTCATCAGAAAGGTACAGGACAACAACATGGCCGGATCATCCCTGAACGGGGTCACACAAGTGCTCGCATATGCGGATGACATCGCCGTTCTGGGCGATAATCTAGAGACTGTTAGTAAAAACTGTGAAATCATCATGCAAGCGGCAGAAGAGGTGGGCCTAGAAATAAATGAAGACAAAACAAAATACATGATTACGGCGAGAGCAGGTGGGTCTCAGAGAACACATATAAACGTCAGAGGTAAGATCTTTGAAAAAGTTAAAGAATTTAAATATCTGGGAACGATACTGACGGCCAGTAACGAAATGTCGAAGGAAATTAACAAGAGACTGCATTCCGGCAACGCGAGTTGGCACGCAGTCAGTAAACTGCTGGAATCCAGACTGCTATCACGTAACATAAAGCTCCGTGTCTATAGAACCATAATCATGCCAATTGTTCTATATGGATGCGAAACATGGGCTCTCACAAAACGGGAAGAAAACAAATTCCGTCTATTCGAGAATAAAGTTTTGAGAGGCATCTTTGGAGGTAAATATGACGAGGAGGCAGGACAATGGAGGAGACTCCATAACCACGAATTGGAAGAACTATATCGCAAACCTACAATAGTGAGAGTAATCAAGTCGCGAAGATTAAGATGGGCCGGACACGTGGCGCGAATGGGGAACGATAGCACCGTGCATAGAATTCTTGACGGTAGACCAACGGGAAAGAGACCGGTAGGACGGCCGCGACGGAGATGGGAGGACAATGTTAGGTTTGACCTTGAGGAGATCGGATCGAATGGGGAAGCGTGGAAGGAGAGTGCCCAGGACAGGGAAGGATGGCGAAGCCGAGTCGGTGAGGTCATGAACTTCCGGGTTTCTACAGGCCAATAAATAATAATAATAATAATAATGTCAACATCATCATCATCATCGGCACTACAACCGGGATCCGGTCTTGGCCTTATTTAACAAGTATGAGGCTTGTTAAATTTTCCATAATAATTTGTTTTTCCGGCCAAGGTTATTAGCCTTGCGCCAGAGGTTAATAGTATGTATCCTTCTCAAAATAATCTTCAGGCATTCGGGGCCGATGTACATCCTTCCCCACCTTCTTCCTCTTTTACTACTCATACTGTGCTTCAACCATTAACCCTTATGTCAATGACCAACTTTACCGACAGTAGTCAATGATCTATAGAAACATTGTTTTAACAATGTTAAAACAAATATTTTGCAATAGAGTTTAATTTGTTTATCAGAAACAAATATATTGTGAATATTTTATGTATTTTATATAATTATTTTTTATAAATATAAAGAATTTTGACTATCTGCGGCTACAAAAGGCCTATTGAAATCGGCGCAGAGCAAGGTCAGGATCGGCAGGTGTGTAAGAAATTCAGTTATACCTGCTAGAGGGATCTCGAGTATTCGGTTGACGAATAACTTGTACGGTCAACTTTCTCTTTATAACTTGCGAGTTTATGGTGAAATCATTCGAATCCGGCATTAGAGAAAGCGTGGTTCAGTCAGCGTCCTTTGTGCGTCTGAGCATCTTCAAAATGACGACTTTGTTGACACGTGCTCAATTCAACAGGTAATAATATTAAAATTAATATTGTTAATGTATTTAATAATATTAAATAATTTTGTTGTTGTATTTTTGTTTTTAGATTATGTAATGCACAACGAGATGCCTACTTGAAAAGCGTGTGTGGTGAATCTGACCACGAGAGCATAAACCTTTCTGATAGTGATGACGATGATTGGATTCCTGACGAGCGAAATGAAAACGAGGTATCTGATAACGAAGAATATTGCGCGGACGAAAATGATACAACTGAAGCAGCCATTGACGATTCTGAAAGCGAAGATGACAATGATACGAACGGAGATGTCGACGCAGTTTCAACTGCAGGTAAAAATAATTCTTTTCGTTTTATTTATTAATTTTTCATGCACAACGCGTTCTTATTATTTTTATTCTTTTTTCTAGATTCAACTGGACGTACGTTTGTCGCGAAAAATAAAACTGTATGGCAAAAAACACCTCCTAACACAACTCAAACTCTCCGTCACAATATTGTGAGACAAAGAGCTGGTCCCCATCGCTCGACCGAAACACTTTTAGCGGCTGAAACATTCAAAAGGATTCTTACTCGCGAAATAGTGGATTTGATTACTCGTTACACTAATCAGAAGGCCGATCTAGTTATCCGAGAGTGGAATGCAAACAATTCCAATCGACCGTCGAGAACGTGGAAAAATGTTAATCGTCAAGAGATGTATTCGTTTTTTGCATTTCTAATTGCAACAGGGGTCAATAATGGAAACAAAGACCATACTACAGAGATGTGGAAAACGTCATCATTCCCTTTATACAGGGCCACAATGAGTATCAATCGTTTTTGGAATATCTTACGTTTTATCAGATTTGATGATGCGCAGACACGAGAGGAACGGTCCAGAGAGGACAAAGCAGCTCCAATTAGTGAGATCTGGGCGATGTTGAATGCAAATTTGTCCGCTCTGTACCGGCCCGGCACAGAACTTACCATCGACGAGCAGCTGTATCCGTACCGTGGGCGAACCAAATTTACGCAGTATATTCCATCAAAACCAGCCAAGTATGGTATCAAAGTGTGGTGGATTTGTGATCCTGAAAATGCATATCTTCTGAAAGGCATTATTTACACCGGGAAAAGTGGCAATGTTAGAGAAAAAAATCAAGGTGAAAATGTACAAAGGGAGTGGAAGAAATATTTGTATGTGCAATTTTTTCACGACGTTACCGCTCGCGAAGCTTTTATTGTCGTGGGACTTGACTGTCGTAGGAACCTTACGAAAAAACAAACCCTATATTCCAAAGGAGATGGCTGCATCAAAGGATCGCGCAGAATTATCCACACTGTTCGGCTTTCACGACAAAACGACGATTTGTTCGTATGTGCCGAAGAAAAATAAAGCAGTTATACTGCTTTCGACGATGCGCTCGAACATGGCAGTCGCTGACCACGCACAGAAAAAACCCGAGGTTATTTTGCACTATAATCGGTACAAAGCTGGTGTTGATACAATGGACCAAATCGCCGGCAGATACACGACACACCGACGGACGAATAGGTGGCCCTTGGCAATGTTCTTCAATGTCCTCGATGTAAGCGCACTCGCGGCGTTCGTCATTTATAAAGAGAACAACTCCATGCTGCCGAAAAAGACGAACGCCCGTCGTATGTTTTTGCTCCAATTAACCGAAGAACTTGCCCTGCCAAGTGTTCATGAACGCTCGGAAAATGTTCAAATCATGAGGCATTACTCAACAAAACTTGCAATCGAGTCCATAATCGGCAAGGTTCAGCCGCTCGTGCCGACGACCCAGACAGCATGTCCGCCCCTGTATAGTGCAGGAAGAAATAAGGTCACTGGTTGTTGCCACATTTGTTTATCGCAGGCTCTGAAAACGCGGCGAAAAACAAGAAAGGCGTGTCGGCAATGTGAAATGCCGGTTTGCGACGAACACGCAGCTACGTTGGTTGAATGTAATCCATGTCACAGAAGTCCTTCTGAATAAATTTGTTTGTTAATTTAAATGCATTTTTATTGTTTTTCATTAATTATTAGTTATTTAAATAGTTAATTATCAATAATTAATTATTAATTAACTATTTAACAACTGTTTTGCATCATTCTTCATCATTCTCAATGCTTTTTAAATGGGGTACCCGGGTACCCGGTCGTGGCTCAGAATACAATTTTTTAAAATGTCAATTTGAAAGTAAAAAAAAATATTTTTTTCATTGAAATTTCGTAATTATCATTCAGAAACGTTTGAATGGAGATGATCTAAGACATGGGACCGAAACTCGTCTACTAGGCCGAGCAATCATGAAATTGCGACGAAAATTGCGACCGGGTACCCGGTCATTGACATAAGGGTTAAAAGCTCGTCAAAAGACCCATTTCTTCTCAATGTGTACATTTGGGTTTTGTATAAAAGTACATCCAATATAGAATTTTATTATATCCATGCTGCACTATTTGCATTACTCATATGCAGTCCAGAATCTTATTTGATATCGAATCATGTATGAAAGAGGATTACGGTTTGTACTGTATGTACTATTGTAATAACCGCTTTAGATATTGCCATTCGGGTTTATCTTTATTAGGGACACTTTTGCTCACTCCTCTGCTGAGCATAAAATACGACGGCTTTAGTGTACAAAATATGTCAACTTTTTATTTTTACAACCTAAACTGGTCCTTCGAACTTAATTAAAATCTTCCTCGTGACAGACAAATAAAATATTTGAGACTATTAAATTATATTATCATTACTACTCACAATTGTTAAGTACACTTCACTCTCTTGAGTGGAATGGTAATCCTAACACTATTGCAACAGTAAAACATATTTAATGCACAGGCAATTTAATGCGCCAAGTGAAAATAGGATTAAGTAGTTTATGACTCCAATGTTCCTTGTGACTTCGGTTTGATTGGTCGTCTTAGAAAAACTGTCAATACTGTGTACTCTCTTGAAGTCAAATAAAAACGGACACATTTTTTTAAATGTAGTCCAATTGCAACGTTCGCATAGTGCTTCTGAGCTTTGAAAGTCATGAGCGGAAACAAAGGAAGCATAGAACTTCCTGTCCTTAAACTTTTAACAGGACTTTTGTTGGCAACAAGTGATATAAACAAAGTATAAACGTTGTATCACACAAATACGAATGGCAGATACACATCCATAAGGAAAAACTTTGTATTGTGCTTATAATCATACTATGCTTACTTTGCCTTCCCTTGATAACCATTTTGCAGGTGTTAGATTAGGTCCTATGAGACAACACCCCATCCAGCTATAACCTCTCTTTGTATCCAACAAGCGTTGAATACACGCGGTCAGGAACACGATGGTGTCTCGTGACGTGCAATATGTTTTGCTGGTTTCTGTTGCGAAACAATGTTCTCTCCGCTGTAATTATCCGTTCTATAATTACCACGGAACTGGTCACCAACTCAGTATCAAAAATGGTGGGCCAAAGCAATGGCGTCGGCAATACTGCTTCACTCCCTTGGATTGCAACGGTGGTGGCTCCGATGGCTGACAAACAATGGCTAATGATATGCAAAAGGAAACGAATACCTCAAGAACGAATCCTCCAATTAGTAAAACGTCTATTTTGTTTAATTGATTACTATTGATTTTCTTTATTCCAAGGATGTCGTTGATTCTGGTTGATTGATATTACGAAAACACAACTGAGTCGGTCGAAGGGTTGAAAAAAGAATGATAAAAACAAAAAAAGGTGGTTGTCATTTGACAACCAACAGAATTAATTCCATAATGTCAGCTGACTGCTGGCATTGTTTAAGGTGATGCCACATCTTGTATTTAATTGCGAATTCGCCGGTTGTTTAAGTGCGAATCCGCAACACCTCAATTAAATAATTGGGAGAAATTATTTACTATCTTTGGCGCTTGATTGCAAAAAACAGTTTGATAGCATGCTACATCTACAGAGCCGAGAAAACACCGAGTTTCCGGACTTCATCGCCAAACAAGGCTGCTTTCTTTCATGTTAAAAATTTCAATTTCAGCCGCCCATAAGAAGTTTCATTAGTTTAGTGGGGCTACCACCCTATTTATTGGCTTAATCCAAGCAATATAACTACTTACAAGCTAAAGTATACATAACTTCACAAACTAAAGAACGTAAAACTAAATTAACTATGTTTAACTGAAGGTGAACAGGTCATTTTTAAGATTATAATAAATAAATCGATTAAGTTAATAATACAAGGTGGCGCAAAATGAATCACCCTATCGGAAGATGTTATAATTTTTGCAAATGGTGGCGTACATCAATCATATTTGACATTTGTGAACTAGACAGCTGCAGTATACAAACAGACAAGCAATGGAGCGTTATACCCCGCATGAGCGTGGAATAATTGTGTCGATTTTTTTGACCAATAATCGGTCGCAGCGTGAATTCCGATGTCGATTTCCTAATCTTGTCGCGCCAACTGGGCAAACATTCCGGCGCTTAGCTACTCGACTAGAACAGACTGGAACCACAGAGTCCATGCAGGGCCGTCACCGGACTGGTCGTTCGACCGAGAATATCGCGGCTGTGGCTGCCGATGTTGCTGAGAACGAAGAAACATCAACCAGACGACGGGCCAGGCAATTGGGCATTACCAGACGGACCCTGCAGCGATTTTTAGTGAAAGACTTACACATGTTCCCGTACAAAGTGCAAACAGTGCACCAGTTAATGCCTGCTAACCGTCAGTTGCGTCTGAATTACTGTCAAGCTATCCTTAATCTCAACAACGAAGGGGACGTTTTGTGCCGAAAATCATGAGCGACGAGGCGCATTTCCACGTAAGTGGTTAAGCAAAATCTTTGTTTCTACTATGCTTCCGCACGTGATGCACGAAGAGCCATTACATCCACTCAAAGCCACTGTGTGGTGCTGCGTTCACGCTGGAGTGATAGGGCCGTTTTTTTTTTTTGAGGACGCCATCGGCATTACTGGGGAACGCTACAGGGCCATGATAAACGACTTCATAGTGCCGGAATTGGATGAGCGGGGCTTGGTATACATGTGGTTTCAACAAGACAGTGCAACCGCACACACGACCCGCAATGGTTATTGTGAAGGAAGCGTTTCCTGGTAGCGTAATCTCCCGATTTGGCAATTTGGCATGACCACCAAGATCGCCCGAATTAACCATCCCATACTCCTTTCTTTGGGGCTGTGGCGGTTCCATTGAACGCCACTACTTATCTTCCCATTACGATCAAGTAATTTACTCCTAGGGTTAAAGGACAAGTATTATTGGCAAGCCCATTTGTAAAGCCATTACTTACCTTACCATCATTTTCGCTAAGAAATCTTCTAAGCACCTACATTACCAAGAATAATTGCCATTTGCTAACGCTATTGCATTAGCATCTACAAACTTTCACCCGGGGGCATGCTTGCATCCAACGCATAATGTTCCTGAAATCTGATTCGGTTACCTCATCATGTAACCGACATTGACCCCCGAACATGTCAATGCGTATAACTAAGAAGCATTTTCCTATACACGTGCATGACATGTTCACACCAGCCCTATCTGCAGATCCATCGATCGACCGTTTGAGCGACAATCTACAGCACAACTCATCGCGGGCTACCTACAGGGAATTCAAGTGTGTTTAATGTAAACACACACTCGACAGATCGACCGATGCGACGTTAGCAATTTGAGTACAATCGAAGTGATGCTATACGCAGTAGCCGATCGAGTAAACAACCAATGTTCCCATGTTTATAAAATTTTCAACAGCTGCAACCAAATTCCCCATTATCGGTCGCACAAGCGATAAACGATCATCGAGTTGCACACGACCCATGATTGTTCATCCAAACAATCATATCAATTCCCATGCCCTATGATTCGTTCCCAAACCAAACATGCACCCATCCAACCTAGTCCCTTGCCATCGTAGGCGAAGTTTCTGTTGACTTAACGTCAACAGAAAAATCTATCCCCTGTCGCGTATGATGGCAATACAGCCAGCCTCCATACACGATCATCTATTTGATCAGCTGCATGTTTGGATTCTCGTTTGATCACCCTTCGCATTTTCGTTTGTCCTGGCTTCCAGCGAATGGGCATTGCAACCAGACCTGTACGGTCACAATGGAAATGCTTCGAACAAAACTCAAATCGATCGTTCATTGGTCTTCGCCAAATAAAATATCGGATTTGCTCCTCACACATCGGTGGAAATCGGTCCCCGGTTGCGACTGGTGGCATGTTCCGTACAACAGCACCAGAGGAGTCAGATCGTAACCACCGAGCCACGCACACGTGCCGGGGACGTTGCGTGCAGGAGTCAGATTTCGTTCCCTTAAGTGGACAGACGCACAATACGAGTCGAGTTTTTAACGCGTCAGGGAGTTGTCGCTCGCGAGTCCTGTGGATGTACAATTTTAATAAAGACAGTTTCAAGTAGTCCTGTTGATGTACAATTTTAATAAAGACAGTTTCAAGTAGTCCTGTGGATGTACAATTTAATAAAGACAGTTTCAAATGTTCCGGTAGATGTACAATTTTAATAAAGTGTTCCTGTGGATATACCATTTTAATGAAGGAGAATGTTTAAAACTTAACTAAAGACAGTCCCATGTGTTCCTGTAGATGTTAAATATTAATATAGACGAACGATTAGCACTCGTGTCAAAACAATTTCAAATGTATTTCGGTGAAGGTCACGTAATTGTTTATTTCTGTGGATGTTAAATTGTAATTTAATAAAGACGGAGCTTTAGCGTTTACGCCAAACCATCTCGATGTATTTCAGTGAATGTTAAGTTACCGATAGATGACAATAAAAGGAACAATAAACAATAAAAAATAAACAGCACAACAACTCCTGCGTTTCTTTTATTTACTACATTCATCGTGGCAACGATTCTTTGTGAACTGTCTGTGGTGTTTTTACGGAACCCGCGTCCGTGCCGATGCACCCGGTAAAAACCTCGCCCACAGGGCTACTTGAAGTCGCGGGTTAATGCCTCAGACAATCGCAGCCCTTAAGGAGAATATTTAACAGGAATGAGAACAGTTATATCGCAAATCTTGCGGAAAGTCATGCAAAATGCGATAACCCGGGTACAAATGTGTATCAACACTGGCGGCAGCCAGTTGACAAATATGTTTCCACTTAACAGAAAAAATTGTAAAGGTCCAAATAAAGATTTCCATCACTCAAAATCATTTTTTTTTTTTATAATTTAGTAAAAAAGTAATTCAAAACAAAATCGGATGATTAATTTTGCACCACCTTGTAGTTACGTAGTAGTAAAGTTCTAAAAACCACACCATAGAAAGGGATACGGATTTATAAAGACTTTGCATTTACTTTTGTGATCACACTGGCTCAAAAGTTGTACAAAACACGGAGTCAGACCGAAAGGCATTCTTTTAAAACGTTGATCAAGTTGAAGTGACCTTATAAAAACAGTGAGTTAAGTTGTAAACTAAATAGTCCAGAGTTTATGTATTTTTTTGCTCTGGTAAGATAGGTCGAAATTATAAGGGAAAATAAAAAAGAATGGTCGTAAGCGGAATCACATGCATATTTGGCCGACAACTCGGTGATATTGAAAAGATTGGATAATAAGTTTGCTACTCTCATAAATTCGTGTCAATTTTCAGATCTTGGAATTGATTTTTGATGTGTTGGCCAGTTAAGTGGAACGTCATTAATTTTTTTTATTATATTAAGTAGTACGACATTTTATGTAGACAAGGTGTTGGCCAGATGCCAGGAATTAAATGTACAAATATCGTTGGCCATCTTCAATGGCGTAAGATTCTCCTAAATACTGCTCCTCATAAATACGTACGAAATAAGAACGCTACAATGCGCACGAGAACGCTGGTATCGCAGAAAACTGAATGGATAAGAAAAGCAAAAGGAAACAGATGACTATGTGGAATCTGTCTCCTTTTATTATGTCTGTGATGAATCGATTCGGCGTCATTCTCAACAGCATGACTTGTCTATATAGGGATCTTGGTTTAAAAGGATATATAAGTCGTACAAGAATTGAAGTCACCCGAACTTCCGAATCACCAACGTTTCAATCGTTGGGCTCTTGAAAAGTATTAAGAAGAACCATTGTTTTCTACTAACTTGTTTGTTCATCGTTAAGACCCATTTCTGCCTTAATGAAAATCAACAACAAGTAAAATTGTAGTATTTCGGCTGAAGAGAAAGCCGATAAGTTTTAAAAGCAGCCGTAACTTCCAGAAAAAACAATGTGTTGAAAAACCTGGAGTCAGACCACAAGGCCACTGGGTTGACGCATACTTTTATGGTGAATTAAAGATACAACCACATTAGAACATCTAACGAGAAAATTTTATCCGAATCCCCCGAAAAGCATACCGCTCAATATGAACGATTACCGAATTTGATCACTCTAACAATTTGTTCGCCAAGTCATTTCATTAAATCGGCGATATCAAAAGAAGCAAAGAATTCGCAAATCCTAGAACAAGCTCCACCTAACTTTCACCCAATGAGAAAATTGGAAAAGACGAACCCCCTTTTGATCGCCGATGTTAATATTCTCACTGCCTATCTAGACGACGTGCGGCTCATCTATGACGGAACAGCATCACTAGTGAGTGGAATATTCAGATGGCCCCGCTTGGACACAAGCTAAACCCAACAACCGTTGACATAAGTGAGTATTGGCATGTTTATCCACCGAAGAGCTCAACCAGTCCGTTTTCTTCGTGACCTAATATCATTGACAGAAAGAATCCCACGAATAATTGAACTCCCAGCAACATTCACGGCCCATACGTTCAATCGTCCATGTCAGGGGAAACATCATGCAGATATCATGATAAATAACCGAATTTTAAGAGGTTCGTCATCGCATAACTGGCCTAGCTCTCGAGGCTCTGCCCACGGTCGACTGGTGACGGCATTTTGTAACATCGGGAGCATCGGTTTCACCTATACGAATGTAAACGCCGTTCACCAATATTTGCAAACAACGAAACCTGAAATCTTGCCCTATCTGAGACCCAGGTCGATTCGTCAACTGATTCGACATATCTTCGTTGCTTAGGATACGACTTACATTCGAGATTCCGTTTTAAAGGCGGAGACTGCGTTTTCGCGCGGTCCGATCTAGCTTGCCAGAGGATGGAGACGGTGGAACCCAATAACATGGGCAGCATATGGTTAAGGGTCATGCTGAGGAATTCCGTTAAATTTCTTTGTTGTCTTTACCGCTACCCGAATGACAATCGACTGGCGACATTTTTCGAACATCTTTCACATATCATCGACTGGATACAGATCAATCACCCAGCTTCTGAAATTGTTGTCCGTGGCGATTTTAATGTGCACAATTCCGGTTGGTTGGTACATTCTAACAGAACCAACGAAGCTGGGAGGTTGGCGGAGATGTTTGCTGTAAGCCACAACTTGACTCAACTCATGGAGGAACCAACGCAAGTGACGGATATCCGAGGCGATTATGCGAACACCCTGGATCTGTTTTTGACATCCGAACCGAGTATTCATACCGAAGAGGTTTCTGCGCCACTAGGAAACTCAGATCACTGCTTGGTATCTGTGGCGCAGATACTTGCATATCAAGCGAATAACCGGCCTAGGCAGCTTCGCTATGTATAGAAGTATGGGGCTGCTAGCTGAGACGACTTGAGAGATTTCTTCGTATCCTTTCCATGGTCGGAGGTGTGCTTCGGAGACTCCAATGTTAACGCTTGTGCGGAGCCGGTATCAGCGATTTTTCTTCTGGGGATGGATATGTATATTCCACATTCCATCAAACGAAGTTCATCTGATAAACCGTGGTTTGACAAAAAACGCGAGCAGATTACAGCGACAAAAAATAGAGCTTTTAAGCAATGGCGCTCTAATCCCACCGACGTTAACAGTACGAATTTTGTTAGAATCAGAAACACGTGCAACCAGGCCATTGATACCGCGAAAAAAGTTCACAACGACAGAGTGATCAATAAACTCCTTCGGTGGCCGACTGGTTTGCTCTCCTTTTGATCAATAGCAAAAGCTGTCAGCGGTAACTTCGCATTCTCCTCTTTCCCTCGGTTGGTGACAGACAGCGGGACGTTAGTCATGAATTCAAGAGATAAAGCTAATATGTTCGGAAATTTATTTTCCGCGAATTCAACCTCGATTCCGCCCTTTTGGAGCCACAAGTAATCGCGCCGGTACGGTCTTCCATGCGAGATGTGAGATTTCGTCCTCGCACTATTCAACGCATTCTACGTGAACTGGATTGTAGGGAGGCAACCGGCCCGGACGAAATACCAGTAATAGTCCTTAAGACCTGTGCTCTAGAACTATCGCCGGTTCTTGGCAGTCTCTTTCACTTATCTTATGCGTTATGAGTATAGCCAATCCCAAATATGGGAGAAAAATTGTCTCCCACAAAATTACCGTCCGATAGCATTACTGTCTATTTTATCTAAGGTGATGGAAAAGGTCATCAATACAGAGTTAAGTAAGTATTTGTAGTGCAACGGACTTCTGAATGATCGTCAATACGGATTCCGTGGCAGGCGGTCCACAGGAGACCTTTTGACACTTATAACCGATATATGGAAATTTGCGATTGAACGGCATGGTGAGTCAAGGGCGGTCGCATTAGATATCTCCAAGGCTTTTGACCGCGTCTGGCACGGGGCATTGCTGAGCAAACTTCGCTCATATGGGCTTTCCCAACAGCTTTGCGACTGGACGAGGAGCTTCCTCGAGAATCGATCGATCCGGATTGCTGTGGACAGCGAGTGTTCGGATCTGTATCCTGTTAATTCGGGGGTGCGCCCCAGGGTTCTATTTTAGCTCCAACCTTGTTCTTGCTTCACATAAATGATTTCTTGGAGACAACGGATAACAAAGTGTTCAGTTTTGCGGATGATAGTACGCTTGTTTCCTCCTTTTCGAGTGTTCGGCCGATTGGTGCATCTACGTCGCATCTGCTGAGATCTAGACAGATTGACTCTCTGAATCAGGATATAGATAAGGTCCTGCAGTGGGGAAGGGCCAATCTCGTCGACTGCAATGCACCGAAGACACAATATACAACATTCACAAAGAAAAGTGGATCATCGGTTCCACATCTGATGATGAAAGACTGGGCCCTCGAGCCTGGGGAAAGCTTGAAATTGCTCGGCGTCACGGTCTGTGGGAATGTATC
Source organism: Microdon myrmicae (assembly GCA_963931805.1). Taxonomy (NCBI): domain Eukaryota; kingdom Metazoa; phylum Arthropoda; class Insecta; order Diptera; family Syrphidae; genus Microdon; species Microdon myrmicae. The sequence goes on from OZ007501.1 coordinate 61,792,659, forward strand.
ATGCCATAAACACGTGTCGAGTATCGCCAGGGCAGCCTCGGCAAAGCTGAGCTATCTTTTTAGAGCCAGGCAATATTTTACTCCGACCCAACTTCTTCTCCTATATAAATCCCAAATTAGAACCGCGCTTGAATATTGCTCTCATGTTTGGTGGTCGGCTCCTAAACATACCCTCGACCTACTTGAGAACATTGAGAGACGAGCGATCCGCCCGATGGGGGCTCGGCGCTGACGTCGGGACTACAACCGCTATCACATCGAAGGCGCGTAGCCGACCTCTGTCCGTTTTACAGATATGATCACGGGTACTGTTCTTCAGAGATCCGTGATATTGTTTCACGCAATTCGGTTTATATGCGCTCCACAAGACAATCAGACGGATCGCACCCATTTGTGGTTCATCTCCCGACGGCGAGAACATCCCTGCATCAGAACTCGTTCCGTTACAGAGTGGGGAAGCTGTGGAACTCCCTTCCCACGCGAATGTTCGCGGAGCATTACAACCTGAAACTGTTCAAAAAGAACTGCAACAGTTATTTGGTGGCATCTCGGGGCTCCCATTCGGCGCTATAGGTTCGCCTCTCCCGATGATAAGTGAAGAGACCCTGGCAGAATCTACCTCTGAGCCCTTTAGAGAGCAATGGATACTGGGGATAATAAATAACCAACAGATCCCCATTGCGACTATTGCACGGCCAGGCATTAACGTATACCACTTCTGATCAGCTCCGATACGAGCGGATGTTTCGATGACAGGGTCACCGAAAAGCGGGCGGAAGATGTTGAAAAACCCGCCGCTGTTAAAAGCAATGCGGAAAATCGGTCTCTACCATGAACATCACCCATATATACAGTCCAGCCGCATCACTGCATAATAATGACAGCCCCATGCGATCCTTGTCAATTGGTCGTCCCATCTAGTCAACTTGAGCAGCTGCAGATGCTGTGTTCGTGATCCGCACCTACAAGTAAACATTCCGGATCACACCACAGTGGATCTCCGGTCATGAGTCCATGAACATGATATTGGATTGCTTGGTATTTCGTTTTGGGTTACGCATTATCCATACGATTATCGGACCATTAGCACGCATCGTAGGCGAAATATACCGGTATTCAATTGTAGGGGTTTCTCTATCTTATAGGAGAAACAGCCCACAATTCCAACCAGAATACCTACCCGTTTCCTTGATAAGTTATTTACCTGCAAAACATGTCAAAGGGCTAAACTCATTATTCTATGCAGATAATGCATAATTGAGTTTAGCTACAATCTTCGCCATACGGCAACACTATTGCGCTAACCATGGGATTTCCACCGGAAATTCCATTCGTATTGGTTAGCAACAACCAAGTCAAACCAAGCGACGCGGTTGCATCATTGTCTTGGCTTGGGTATTTATCGAACATTCCACAGAGTTTCCCCGATGGTATTATATCCCCAGCCGACGCGGCGTGCTATTGATTTTTCCCAGATCTCCCATTCGCTTGGGATCAATGATCTCTTTTTGCTGGTGAATAACCTTAGCTAGGTATTCCTCTCTCTCGTATTTCTGTCTTGCTATAGTGCGATGACCTAAGAGATCATCACTAGGTCAGTAGACCAGCCGCATACACGGCACTGACGCACACACACTAAGCCAGATCAACTCTGGGTTATTGTGCTTTCCCTTTTGATTTCTCCATTCTGGCTACGCCCATCGACGCCGAACGAATACACAAGTACGTTTCGACCTCGGTGAGTGTAGTCAGTTGGGGAACAGACAAGAGAGCATGATTACCATTGGCGGATCAATGTGTAAAAAGCAGAAATCACGATTTCCACCCTAATTCACCAGTCAGATCTCAATCGTGCAAGTGAAAGGTCGCGTCGTGTTCTTTCAATGAAAATCTAACCAATAAAACGAAAAGTTATTAATGCAAAGCCTTCCGTAGAGTGTTAAATAGTATATTGGTATCGTATTCAAGAAAAATAATAAAGAACGTTAAAGAGAAATCGGGCCTTTTATTTCTGCTCTTTTGGTAACGTGTTTTCGCAGTGACGGTGCAGTGGGTTAAAGTGAATCTCGTGCCATTCGCAGGCAACAATACTTTTTACCACCACACAATCACTTCGAAGCATCAGATAGATTTTCTGAAGAGTGAACTTAACAGAGCTACGTACGAAAAGTTAAACCGAATCAATTGCTCCGGGCGGTTTTCAAAACTCCATACAACACCCTCGTCTGGTAAGTGATTTTTCAACTTAATTGAATCCAATTACACCACCGCACCTCAAACGTGAGTGATAATTACCCGAAAAGGTGTTCCTCAAACGAAGAAAAGGGAAATTCCAGAACGATCATTGGTTTTACAGAACCCCCATCGCTGCCATACAGAGCCGCAGTGGTATACGGTTAATTTGTTCAAATTAAAACAATTAAACTAACTTAAACGAATTGTGTTTTCAACGGGATGGGCTCCGATTGGATGTGCTTCGTGATCGGTATCAGTGCAGAGGTGTTAGACAACCGGTTTCGCTGCTGCTTGAGGCTCCATCCAACAAAAGCCTGTAGAGTGCAGGCTGTTATAGCGACGATTTCGTGAACATCAAAATAAGTAGCAACAATGGGATGTACCACATCTTCCGAGGAACGTGCGACTATCCAGCGATCAAAGCAAATCGAAAAGAATCTTAAAGAAGATGACATTCAAACAGCAAAGGATATCAAATCCTGCTCCTCGTGAACGAATGTGCGGTTAATGTAACGAGTCGATAACATAACAGGAAGGAGTACAGTGAAGCTAGAGCTACCCTCACCATACATCACACTAAAATATAGTCCAGGTAAGCGATGTTGTTTTTAAACACCTGCAGTCAGACCACAGGGCCACGAGAGAAGCACATATCATGTCCTCATCTCCCCACAGCAATACCAATAACCCATCAAATAAATTCCTATAAGCGCCCATTATCAAAAGTCCACACACCTACAATTCTCCATATACTACCCTATTCTGTCCTTCTTCTTCATCGTTCTCACATCATAAGGAGCCTGCAACTAGATCGTCTTTCTTAAGACCAGCAAATGGATCTCATAAACGATCCTAAGATATCCCTCTGGCGCAGATGCTTCACTCCAACATAAGGAATACACAAACTTCTGAATACACAATCCAACAAGCATACATCCGTTGTACCATCTGCAAACAAAAGCAAACATTCCCATTCATTGGAGCTGGTCATCGAAGTATACGGTCCGATTCGGAAGTTTAGTGCCCGTAATTGACAGCCGAATGCGACCCTTGTCAACCGGTCGCATGATCTCGTCAAGTAAAAACATCTGCAGACACTATGATCTTTCTTCCGGACACATCATATAATCATTTATATCATTTCCCCGGTGGATCCCCTGCTTATGATAAGACAATCTATAACAAGCAGTATCAGATTAGATTGTATGTCGTACACTTCGTTTCAGAAGAGTAACGACCGGTGAGCGCTTCACGCCCGATTCTATCGCGGACCCAAGTGTTTTTCTATTTGATCAAGGCATCTGGAAAATACATTTCCTCGATCGTTAACGTAACAACCGCTAAGTGTGAGAGCACTAAAACTATCCAACGCTGAATAGTTGCATAAAGGAATCGGCCGAGTTAGGCGCAAACCGCGGAGCAAGTAGGACGTGTCCGATGTGAAGGGTTTTAAGTCATAATAACGACAATTTGTGTTACTAAAGCGGGTTGTTCCTTCTTTCTACCGACGAGTTTTCCAGTTTAGTGCCGATAAGACAGCGGTTTTCGGATTGTGTTACAAGCGATTCGGTGCTCCACAGTTCGAGGAAGCTTGCTAAAGCTGTCCTGTGCACACCATTGACCTTTGATTCAGTGAATTGTTCCGCCTTTGTGTTACCATGTGCGATTACGACTATATTCGTTGTCGCCTTAAACAAAGAGACTCGTGCAATAGAAATCTTGGAACTTAACTGAGAGATTTCTTAACATAAGTGAAGAATGAAATACGGCCAAACCTTAACATGATGCCGATCGCTGGAAACAAATCAGTGCTCAAGTCACCGGACCGCGGACTCCAAGGCTTACTGGTTCGCTTTCACGATCGCAGTTCAGACGACACGACGTTCAAATCGATACTATTCAAGGTGGTTCAACGGAATACCCGGCGAGGCGTCAGCTCAGGACGAGGGCGATGATATGGGCTCCGCACCCGGCCAACCCCCGAATGCAACTTGGAGTCTTGACGACGAAGAAATATTACACTTGTGCTTATATTGTTTTAGATGATCGTTCGTGCGAGCTAGCAATAAACGTCAGGACATCACTCAACGTCAATGGGACGCTCAGTCGGAAGTGTATCTCACATACTTACAGTATAGGGATCCAAAAGGTTACCATCACTACACAGTCCACCACTCTTCAAGTAAACTCAGCTTTAAGATGAATGACAGGGAAGCAATCCTCGGCGATCAGTGTATTCTACTGACACCCAGATAGAATGTCGCTCGCCTCGGCACCGGACCCCTCTGAGATTCACAGTTCAGGTAAACGATGTTGTCTTCAAACACTATAAACATAATGACAATGATGTGGTTTATAGGCTGATGGGATCATAGGAATCATATTCCGTCAGTCGGAGCGTAACTGTGAATGGAGTCACTAATCGGGGATTATTTGATCTCTGATATTAAAGCCTATGATTTGAGTGACATTTGGTTCCAACAAAAGAGGCTGTATTTCCCACACGGCCAGTGAAACCATCGCATTAAAGTGAGATAAATTTGGTGTGCAGTTAATTTCACGCTTCAGAGCGCTTAATTGGCCACTTAGATTGTGTGATATTATAGCGTTTGCGATCATAGTGAAGAGCGTGTGATTCGAACCGACGTTATCACGGTTAGAATCACTAAAATATAGAACCAAAGCTCAACGCATCAGGGCACTACCGCGTGTACGAATCTGATTTCGAAACTCAAGTACACTCAACTGATGTGGAATTGTTTTGTTATCGCTATGGTATACGGCTCTGATGCTTTTTATTATTCGATTTTCTTTCGGTGTTCTTTACTATTTGCTTGTCCATTGTGTGTGTAACTGTTAGAAACGCCACACTACTTCCTCCTCAGTAACTTTGTTATGGTCAACTTCGTGTGTGAACGACCGAGCGAGGAGCGAGCGAGCGAGAGAACGTTTGATCAGGCGGGTGTGCCGGTGCTCTATGCGGAAGTCGTGATTATAGTAGTAAAGTTCTGTTTACATATGGGAGATTGTGTGTTGTGTATACAGATCACGTCAGGTTGTTGCGTTAAGCAAGGATAGTGAAGACGGTGATTTGAAGACACAATGAAACGAGTGAGAAGCGAAGCAATGAAGCATCAGGCTACTGGCCGCGTGTACGAATATGATTTCCAAATTCAAGTACATTCAACTTATGTTGGATTGTTATGTTATCGCTATGGTATACGGGTCTGATGCTTTTTCTTATTCGATTTTCTTTCGGTGCTCTTCACTATTTGTTTGTATATTGAGTGAGTATCTGTTAGAAACGCCACAATATCACATCTCCTTTCGAGGTTATGTTAAATCCCTTGGCTACGATTAAGGAATGGGAGGTTAACATCACGCGCGTCATTTGCCAAAAACCACTAAAAATTGTCGAAGGCGTCGTCGAAGATCGGAACCTCAGAGTGCACTACTGTTGGAGACGGAGCAGCACACGACGGCCGACTAGCAGCACACGACTGCCGACTGGCAGACTGAGCATCGCACATTTATACTCTGGCTCCTTGTTCCTGTGACAACATGCGAACGAGGGAAAGGAGACAAAAAAGCGAATATAAGCAGCGGTAGTTGTGGAGTTGGTATCAGTACAAGTCAAGCAGTCAAACGCTGCACATCAACATTGTAAAGAGATCAACAGATTGCATTGTTTTATATTTAAAGGTTAAGAATAAATTTTCGAAAGTAATAAAGCTAGTTTACAAATTGGTCCTTTGAACCGGATCCAGTCTGTGGATCCAATCCACTGCTGCCAGTTCGCAGTGGACAAACGAGTTGCAGTTTCTTACATCACGGCATATTAGAGGATTCACGATCCGAGGTAAACACAGCAACTGCCGGCTGGACAACCTCTCCTGCAGTGTAACGTGTGACCCAAGCGTTTCAACCGCAACTCAAAGCAACAAGACAGACGGTCATCCAGCCGATTAAAGCTAGCCACAACCAGCAGCGCACTCAGTTGCGTAGAAGCCTAAGGCCAACCTACAGCCGATCCACAAGAATCGGAATCAAGTAGCTAGTGGCACTTCGATCCACAAGCATCAAAAATGGCGCAAACTAAGTTGCAATGGCTACCGGCGACATGACTGTTCCGACAATGAAACGGAGACGAGAAGTCATCAAGGGATTCCTCACGCGGTTGGAGGAGTTCGCGGACAAGTCAAAGGAGGTGACCAGGGAGGAAGTCGCAAGCAGACTGCGCAAACTGGAGGACTCATTCAAATCTTTTGAGAACCTTCAGATATGTATCGAAGAGAACGACCCGGAACTGAACATTTACAGGGAGATCGAAGAGCGAGCAGAATTCGAGGAGCGATACCTTTCGCTGCAAAGCAAGCTCAACCAGCGGTTGACCATGGCAACAGGCACAGGTTCCATCGCATTAGATACGGCAGAAGACACCCTGGGAACGGCAACTACTACAATGTTAACAGCGGAGCAACCAGGAATGAAGAGGCTGCTTGACGCCATGAACGCCAGCCAGAAGCTCATGAACAGCTTGGTGGAATTGGTTACGCGGTCAACGGAGCCGACAGCAACGGATTCGACGAGTGGAGCGACAACCCGACCGGTCAAGTTGAGGCATATCGACGTGCCTACCTTCGAGGACTACTCGTACCAGCAACAAGGTCAATCGCAAATGAACGGCACTGAACCACACTTCATTGTAAATCAAATGACTACTCCTCTGACCAGTAATGGCTGGGAGACCTGCAGTGTTCCGTCAACTTTACAGGCGTTGCAACAACAAGAGCCAACGCAAAGCTCTACACTGCCAATAAATATTCCTACATATAACGATATCGGCAACGGTAAAGCTGTGAATACGAATTATCAGCAAGCTCCTTATGTTCCGACATCGGTGTATCAAGGGGGAAATGAACTCGGTAGTTCTCCATCATCTTCCACACAACCGCAGCAACAAAACTTCCAAATGTATAATTCACCACCTGCTTCTAATATAACTCAGCAATCCGATTCCTCTGGTGCCACAAAAACAATGATGGGCACTACGTACATAAACTCTCGAGTAACAAATGAACCACAGAGTTCTTATCAGGTATCTTCACAACCTTATTCAAATTCAGGGACTCCGCCGAATGGGCAAATGCAGCACTGGATCCGCACCAGTTATTCCGTCAGGATCCGCGGACGGTGCCATGGAAGAAGTCGCACCAAACTCAACGTTGCGGCCTCACATGCCATAGGCAGCATCCCATCGGACGATACCGTCCAGCGACGAAACACTCGTCATCATCAATACACCCATCACCAATTCAGGGTGGGCGGCTCTCTCCATGCCTCCACATCAATGGAAGTCCAAGGCCCTGGGCCTCCGTCCCCTGGAACAAATGGCTTCGCCACTGATGGGCGAATGCAGCAACCACAACCACCACCACTGCAACAGCATCAACCTTTGCAGCAGCCACAATCGTTGCAACCACAAAATATTCAACAGCAGTCCATGACGCAACAGCCTTCAACACAGCAACCAATGCACCAACAGTCTCTGCCACAACAATCTGTGGCGCAGCAATCTATGCCACAGCAATCTGTTCCGATACAACCTATATCACAGCAGTCTGGTTCGCAACAAGCTGTGCCGTTACAATCGACGTCACAGCAACCTGTTCAGCAGCAGTTTATGCCACAGCAGTCTATGCCGCAGAAGCAGTCTATGCCGCAGAAGTCGGTACAACACCAATCTGTACCACAGCAGACGGCATCACAATCTTTAACATCACAGTCTGTTCCCGCACAGTTTATGCCACAGCAGTCTGTGCAACAACAGTCTGTGCCACAACAGTATGTACCACAACAGTCTGTACCACAGCAGTCTGTGCCATAGCAGTCTGTACCACAGCAATCCATGCCACAACAATCAATGGCACAGCAGTGTGTACCACAGCAATCTGGACAACAACAATCTGTGACACAGCAGCCTGTCTCTCATCAAACCTTACCGCAGCCTATGACTCAGCAATCTGTGCCACAACAGCATAGGACACAGCAAAGTATGCAGCAGCAATCTGTTCCGCAACAGTCTTTGGCCCCACAACCTATGGGGCAGCAATCTACACCACACCAATCACACCAATCAAACGGCCAAACCAAATTGGCGATCCAGTTGGTGAATCAACTGACGGAGGTTCTTAAAGGCGGCGGATTCCCGCTACGTAAGTGGAAATCAAATTGCCACAAGGTACTGAACTGGCTGTCCGCCTATTCACCGGGTTCTGAAGAAGTGTACCAGTTCATCACGAGCGAAGAAACGAAGCTACTTGGTGTGAATTGCAGAAGATTCCGGAGGTATCATCGCTCACGAAGAGGAAGGTCCTGTCACACGTCTGCAGACTATATGATCCAAGCTGGTATTGCAAAAACGATGGCTTAGAGGTGTCGATTGGGATGAACCATGGGATGAAGAGATCCGGAGAGAGTGCAAGGAGTACTTCGAAGGATTTGCCAGCGCTGGAGTCGGTGAAGATCCCACGATGGTTGGGACATCCGAAAACCCTTAAGTTACATGGATTTTCAGACGCAAGCGGGAAGGCGTATGGAGCGGTCCTCTACGTCAGATTTGAGGAGGACGGTGCTTCTCAAGTACGTATCATCATGGCAAAGGCAAAGGGGGCCCCAGTCAAGCAGGTGTCACTCCCAAGACTCGAGTTATGTGGTGCCCATCTCTTGGCTCGGCTTTTTTCGGTCGTGAGGAAGGCGTTTCAACTTAGCGAGGTTCAATGCTTCGCATATACCGATTCCACTATAGTTCTACAATGGCTATCGGATCATCCCAGGCGGTGGAAGACATTCATCGCGAATCGTACGTCGTACATTTTGGAAAGGCTGCCAAGGGGCCAGTGGCATCATGTACCGACTGCGTCCAATCCAGCGGATTACCTATCAAGGGGGCTTAAGGAAAAGGATCTCGCCGGAGCAGAGCTGTGGTGGCGAGGGCCGGGCCTTTTGCGAGACAAGGAGCTGAAGTTGCCCAGGACGCCCGCTCATCAAGTAGACCTCCAGGAACGAAGGGCATCGTATTTCGTAATACAGCAAGAGGAGCTGTCTATAACAAGAAGAGTCTCCAGCTTCACTCGAACGGTACGAACATTAGCGTGGCGGAAGGCGGACCTAACGGCCATGAGAGCCGGAATGCAAGTATCAAGACAAAGCGAACTGATTGCGCTCAACCCATTCATCGATGACCAAGGTACCCTCAGGATGGGCGGAAGACTAGAAGCAGCAAGGATGGAATACGAACGCCGACATCCACCAATCTTACACCGGCAGCATCACCTTGCAAAGATCATAGTGAGGGATTTGCACTTGAGACTGATGCACGCTGGAAGCCGGTTACTGCTCGCCGCGGTGAACTGCCGATACTGGATCATAGGGAGTCGAGGACTTGTCCGGAGGGTCATCGCTGTATGCACGGTTTGCGTTCGTCACAGGGGACGGGTGCTATCTCAACAAATGGCCGCATTGCCAGCCAGTCGGATAAATCCCGCACGGCCATTTAGTAACACCGGCGTCGATTATGGAGGTCCTATCACTCTTCGGACATGGAAGGGACGCGGCGCGAAGCGAGTCAAAGGCTACATCTGTCTCTTCGTGTGCTTGGCAACCAGGGCAATACATCTCGAGCCGGTCAGCGAGCTGTCCAGCGAGGCTTTCCTGGCAGCATTAAGGAGATTTCTCGCGCGTAGGGGTTTTTGTCACACTTTCTGGAGTGATAATGGTACCAATTTTGTTGGGGCATGCCGAGAACTGCGAGAAGTTTATGAGCACATAAACCGGAAGGCTACCCAGGACCGGATCATGACGGAGTTGGCCACCAACGGCATCACTTGGAGATTCATTCCCCCGGCAGCGCCCCACTTTGGTGGCTTGTGGGGAGGCAGGAATCAAGTCCGTGAAGCATCACCTGAAGCGAGCTATTGGAAATGCGTTTCTGACGTTCGAGGAGCTCACTACCGTGTTGGCCCAGATCGAGGCTTGTCTGAATTCCCGACCGCTGGTCGTCCTGCCAACAGAGCCTGGCGACCCCGAGGTGTTGACCCCCAGTCATTTCTTAGTTGGAGGACCGGCTATGAGCGTCCCGGAAGTCGATCCGGGAGAGACAACAATCACTTGGCGGTCCAGATGGAAGTACTTGCAGGCGTTGCATCGAGCATTTTGGTACCGGTGGAAGAACGAATACCCCCACACGTTGCAGGCTCGCAACAAATGGTATCATCCGGAACCAAACCTAGGAAATCCGGTCGTGGTGCTTCTGAAGGACGAGCAACTATCTCCGACCTATTGGCCCATGAGAAGGGTTATCGAGCTTCATCCTGCCAGAGATGGCAAGGTGCGGATGGCAACCGTAAAGATTCAGGGGGGCACCCTTAAGCGACCCGTTACGAAGTTAGTACTACTCCCGGTTGCAGAGGATGAGACGGTTGAACCGACAGTTCAAGGTGGGCGGAATGTTGGAGACGGAGCAGCACACGACTGCCGACTGGCAGACTGAGCATCGCACATTTATACTCTGGCTCCTTGTTCCTGGGGCAACATGCGAACAAGGGAAAGGAGACAAAAAAGCGAATATAAGCAGCGGTAGTTGTGGAGTTGGTATCAGTACAAGTCAAGCAGTCAAACGCTGTACATCAACATTGTAAAGGGATCAACAGATTGCATTGTTTTATATTTAAAGGTTAAGAATAAATTTTCGAAAGTAATAAAGCTAGTTTACAACTACGTTAGGAACAATTATGGTCAACGTTTTAAAGAAATTTTTTTTTAAAGAAGTAATTCAAAAAATGATTCGTTGGTGTAATAATACGAGTAAATATCCACTATTACTATTCATTAGCCTATAGGAACCCGGAAGTTCATGACCTCACTGACTCGGCTGCGCCATAGTTCCCTGTGCCGTGCACTCTCCTTCCACGCTTTACCACCTGATCCGATCTCCTCGGGGTCAAACCTTACATTATACTCCCATCTCCATTGCGGCCGTCCTACCGGTCTCTTTCCCATTGGTCTTCCGCCAAGAAATCTGCACACGGTCTTATCGTTGCCCATTCTCAATTGTCTGGCCCATATTAATCTTCGCGATCTGATTACTCTCACTATTCTAGGTTTGTGGTATAGCTCTTCCACGTCGTAGTTATGGGGTTTCAGCCATTGTCCCGACTCTTCATCATATTTACCGCCAAATATACCCCTTAAAAGTTGATTCTCAAATACGCGGAATTTGTTTTCATGTCGTTTTGTGAGAGCCCAACTTTTGCATCCGTATAGAACAACCGGCATGATTATGGTTCTATAAACACGGAGTTTTATGTCACGTGATAGCAGTTTGGATTTCAGCAGTTTATTGACTACCGGGATGCAGTCTTTTGTTAATTTCTTTCGACATTTCGTTACTGACCATCAGTATCGTTCCCAGATATTTAAACTCTTTAACTTTTTCAAATATCTTGCCTCTGGCGTTTATGTGTGTTCTCTGAGGTCCACCTTCTCGCGCCGTAATCTTATATTTTGTTTTATGTTCATTTATTTCTAGGCCCACCTCTTCTCCCGCTTGGATGATGATTTCACTGTTTTTACTTACAGTCTCTCCAGATTATCACCCAAAACGGCGATGTCATCCGCATATGCGAGCACTTGTGTCAACTCGTTCAGGGATTATCCGGCCATGTTGTCGTGTTGTACCTTTCTGATGACAGACTCCGGTACAAAGTTAAAAAGACATGGTGAAAGGCCATTCTCCTGTTTTAGTCCGTCTCGGATTTCAAATGGTTCCGAGAGGTGGTTTTCTCTTCTAACTCACCCTTTGTTTTCGTTCATGTAGATTGAAATGAGGACGGTATATTTTTTCGGGATTCCCAGCTCAACTACAATATGGTAGAGTCTTTGCCTTGCGACTGAATCGTAGGCTTTTCTGAAGTCAACGAAAAGTTAGTGAACTGTCTCGCCATATTCCCACTTCTTTTCCAACAGTTGCCTTACTATGAGTATTTGGTTGCCTGTTTGACCGCTTCCTAGGGAATCCGCACTGGTAGTCTCTCAGTATTTCTCCTGCCTACCGTGTAATTCTCGCCAGTATGGCATTCGTTAGTATTTTGTATGTGGTTGGGAACAATGATATTCCTCGTTAGTTTTTGCAGTCAGATCTGTCGCCCTTTTTGAAGATGGGGACAACTATTGAGGTTTTCAATTATTCCGGAGTGGCTTTCCTTATCCCATATTGTTTTGATGAGTTGGTGGATCTTTCGAGCGGTTGCCTCTCCTTCATTCCTGATAAGCTCTGCCCGTATGCAGTCAACTCCGGGAGCCTAGTTGTTTTTGAATTTATTTATTACGTCTACATTTTCGTTGAAAGAGGGCTCTGATATCTGAGGCTCGGCTGTATGTATGTTTGGTGCGTTTATTTGTGGTTGATGGGCGCGCACGTTAAATAGGTTTTCAATGTACTGATTCCATCATGTCACGATATTCTTTGTTTCTTTGACCAGACAGCCGTTTGAGTCTCGAATTATTTTGGTTCACGCTCGGTAACCATTTCTAATTGAGTTTATGCCGGCATACATACCTCTGATGTTCTCTGCTCTGGCATTTTCTAGGATTTTTTCGTTCCAAGTCTCGTCCCATTCGCGTTTTTGGCGTTTGAAAAGTCTCGTTGTCTCATTCCGAGTCGTCGCATATCATTCTGCGTTGACTTGATCATATCTTTCTAAGTGGATCACCGTGAGGCGTTTACGTTGTTTGATCTTGGCCCGGCACTCATGGTCAACTTAATCATTTTCTTAAATCCTAATACCTCTTGGGCTGTTTGTTTGATTACGTCTCTGATCGATGCCCATTTAGTGGCCTCATTATTGCTTTAATAAAGATCACCCTATGAAATTGAAATGTTTTTGATAAACAATACGATTTATTGACCACTTTCTATCGTATCTCATATCAATCTTGAACTTCGAGTGCGCCAGAGTTGATATCGTCTATCATGTCGTGGGGTAGTCTACCATCAACTGTACAACCCACGCTCTGTGCTGTACCTAGAATTTCTTTACAAACACCAGCCATATTCCGTGCCATCGATCGGGGGCGCATTGTTTTCGCAATAGCAAGAATATCGTCGAAGCTAATGTTTCTATTGTGTTTAATATTTTTCTGCTTCTTCCTGTCTCTGGGAGGTTCTTTCAGAGTCTTAATTATTAAGGATGCCGTGGAAGGTACTACACTACTTGTGGCTTGAAGATTTTGGATAGTAAGGCATACTGTGATTTTAAGACCTTTCCAGTCTGATGTTGCTTTGGCGATATCATCACCAACTTTTTTTGGACTCAATCCAAGGGGACCAATTTTTGGAGCAAGAGAAGATGTAGCTCCAACTTCACCACCAACGCATCTCAAGTACACTAATTTAATTTCAGTTGGATCGAATTTTTGCGGCATTTTGTTATCGTTTGGCTCTCACTTTGCCAAATTAGCACAAATAAAAAGGGATAAGGCACGAGGGCAGTTCAATAAATCCATGGAACAAGATTTTCCGATGAGAACGTTTTTACCTTGATTTCTTTGCTCTCCCGATGGAATAACAACTCATATTAATACTTTTCCCTTTTCCAATCGACGTAGACGATTTCGATTTCGCATACGAGGGTCATTCAATAAATCATTACAAGAAATCTCCAGATGAAGAGGTTTTTTTTTATGTTTTCACTCAACAAAGGCGGCAATAACTTTGCATACTAATCTCCAGTTGTGTTTCCGTTTTCCAAGTAATCGATGTACGCGATTCCCCGTGTATCCCAAAATACTGTTGACATCACCTTGTCGACCAATTTAACAGCCTTCGCCTTCTTTGCAATACGATCACCTTCAAATATCAACTGTTGTGATTATTCCTTTGATTTCGGAGTCCAGTCGGGTAGCCAAACTCTTCAGGACTCCGACGGAAAAACGTCAAAACAGCAGAGTTGACCACACGGTTAGTGAGAGTAAAGGGTGACTGACTCTTTCTTGCTGAGATTTGGTTGACGCCCAATTTTTCGTGCAGCTATCTTGTGATACTTACTGTGTAATGATACTTACTAGTGTGTCTAGTGAATAAGTACGCTCCTTAAAAGCATTTTCTATGTTACAAGCACCACGTTTTAGATGTTCTAAGAACTTATTGAACGACCCTGCTACCTACAAATGAATCAGTCTATCCCGTGTGCATTTTGTTCACTAATATGTCCTATGTGGTAATTTGGCCAAAAATCAATAGAAATATTTGGCCGAGCAGAGTCAAAAAGGTCCTATTTTTTTATTTTTTTTTGTCCACCTACCCCCCACCCCTTTTCGATTTTTAGTAAAGTGTGGTGAATTCCTTCAAGTTTTCTTTTTATTCAGTTTCAATCTTTTATTTCAAGCTTCCCAGTGCGTGGATTAACTGTGTACAATGGGGCAAACACTTTGGCAAAGATTCAACTTGGCTCTCTAATTACACAAAGGACCGACGAGACAAACTTTTTTTTTCATTTTCATGGAATGTATCAAAGTTTTAAAAAACGTTTTATGGTATTACCTAATAACGGGAGTGTAAACAGTTTTAAAAATGTTTTTTTTTTTGCCTTTTGATTCGCACTGGTCTCTTAATTATGTGAAACAAGATGTCTTGAAAGTTTAAAAAAAAAATGAGCTGCGACACTTTAAAAATGTCTTTATAGTTTTGTTTTCCTTTTTTATTTTCGACCAAAGTAGGATGATGTGTGCGCTATATAACGCGAAAGTCAATCCTATGTAATTACGTTTTGGTTTTGCTGCTCAACCATCATAAATTCTATATTCGCTGTATGTCACACACACCCATTAATGAAAATTGTATTGGCATTTCAAAAACGCCATCGATTCTAAATTGATCTCTTCAAGGCGTTTTTAGTTTTCTTTATTTTTAAAAGACAGCATGAGCTGGAAAATACAATACATAAAATATCATATCCAAATATCAACCGTTTTTTTTATATGCACCAACACCAGTATCTTGTATGCCTATTCTTCGGATGCAAAAATAAACAATTCCGTTTGCGATTCTTAGAGATACCTGGCCGTTTGCCGATGCATATTTGTAAGTTTATAGCAACAGCGAATTTGGGAGAGAAAATCTTGGCAAACGTTCTCATCTACTTTCACTTGCTGCTGGTTAGATGATTAATCTAACAAACTGATAGTGGCGTAATCCGGTCTAGTTTTCTCAAGCTATATTCGAACGATAAGTATTTCGCGAGTGACACTGCACGACAGACATGACACACCTGTGTTTTTGTTTTTATTTCTTTTTTATATTATTATTTTCATTGATAGCTTAATTAAATGAACAGAAACCAAAAACAAAAAGGATTAAGTATGCGATATATGACTAAAAATCTACAAGTTTAGCTTGAAAAGTGTCTCATGGGCAAACTTACCCGAAATAGCTTCGAGACATTTGATGAAAATTTCCATATTGCGTTCACATGTTGCTTCATTCAGGTAGAAGTAAGTGCGCGCACTTTGGACTTTGTAACGTCGATCAGCGAAAGTTTTCGACACGTGGTATTGAGGAAGTGCACCCTCATCTTTGACGTCACCAGCACTAGACACCGAAGACCTGAGAATTTAAAATAGAATGCGGTTAATAGTGAGATATAAAAGTGTTCATTTACGATGCGACTTTGTTTAACTTACTCGACTTCACGTTTCTCTGCTTCCTCCTGCGAAATATCTTCTTCTACAGAATAGTCCAAGATTGGTTTGACTCCAAATGAACGCAGTCTGTTAATTAATAGCAGTTTAGTCGGTCAGTTAAGTTTAGTTAATTTATATCACACAAATTGTTATTTGTTTTAAGGAACACAAAAAAGGGATTCATTACATTTTTATGATTAGTACATGTTATATAATACAACGAACCCAATTATATGGGTCACAAGGGCACTCATGCATTTAATCGTAGGAAAACATGATATATTCAGTTACTGACATAATATCAAAATCGAACAAGAGTTTTATATGTAGTACGTAAAACTGATTAGGAAATCCATTAAAACTGCAACCCATGAAAGCCTGAAATAGCGACGAATCGATATATGGGATTCCATTAATAGATTTTGTTATTTTTTTCTATTCCACGTCTTTCCCCACCATTAAAGTCGTGCCCCATTCAACATCAATGTGTGGCGCTACCTCTGTTTTATGACTTCTCTTCTATTCCGCAGATGGCGAACAAATGGAAGCGAAATTTAACTAACACAACGTATATTACCGAAGCGAACTAGCTAAGTAATCCATAATAATATTTACTGGATAATTTATCTGTTTACTAGCTAACCTGAACAGGTTGGAATTAATCAGATTTAGTATAAGCTCTTGTTTACATGTGTTTGTTCGGAAAAAAGTACGCCCCCGACTAGGATATTATTGTCAAATAGTGTGCTCTACGAGGGTGATTTTAGAACTGTCCGACCTAGTAACGGTACTAAAAATTTAGGAAAACGTATCTTTTATTTTTAACATAATATCCTTTTAACGCATACATTTTTGCTAGTGATCTTCAGTAGCTTCGATGCTCTGTTCAGAGAGAGAAACATCGAGCTATTCAAAATAGCTATCAACTACACAACCTACCATCTCTTTATTGGCAACAACCTTTTTACAAGCAGGTTTGTGAAGTGAAAATAATCCCAGACGAATTAGGACCTATTGCCCTTTTCCACGAAATGAAGAATGTGATTCGAATCAACTCTATGAAGCGGTTAGAACAATAAGAAAACGTTAGAATCAAAGCCTCAACACATCAGATCGTGGTGTGGACAGCTAGTATTTATTGGCCTATAGGAACCTGGAAGTTCATGAACTCACTGAGTCGGTTGCGTCCTCGTCCCCTGTCCTGTGCACTCTCCTTCCACGCTTGACCATCGGATCCGATCTCCTTAAGGTCAGACCTTACATTGTCTGGTGGAATCATATGAATCATATTCCGTCAGTCTTCATTCCGTAACTGTGAATGGAGCCACTAATCACTCCGTTATAAGGGATTATTTGATCTCAGGTATTAAAAGCCTATGATTTGAGTGACATTTAGTTCCAATAAGGAGGCCCTATTTCCCACACGGTCAGTGATCACCATCGCATTAATGTGAGATCAATTTGGCGTGCAGTTAATTTCACCCGTCAGAGCGCTTAATTGGTCACTTAGATTGTGTGATATTTAATTTAATTTTAATTTAGTGAGGGCAAAACCCCCGTTTATTTCACTTAGTACAAGCGGTCAAAAGATTTAAAAGATTTAAAACTTACGAACTAACTTAAAAATTAGGGATTAAGGAAGCTTAATTTAGATAATTGAGATTTAGGGATTACAAAAAATTAATTTGGAACAAATATAAAGGTAATATGGTGAGAAGGTGGCGGTGTACGTGGTGGGGTGGCGAAGACCGGGTAGTAGGATAAAGGGGCGGGATGATTGGAATGTGTACGAGTTGTAAGAGTGTAGACGGTGGGTGGGGCAAGGTCAGACGAGGGTCTCGTAGGTTACGGGGGTTGGTGTGGAGTGCGATGGAGGAGAGCAAGCTAGGGCAGTTGATTGTGCCGGAGAGGAGACGGTGGATGAAGAGGATATCGGCAAGAATTCTGCGCTCCTCAAGTGTATTGAGGTTAATCAGATGGAGCCGGCTTGTGTATGGGGGGAGAATCCGAGGATTCTCCCAGTTTAGTTCACGGAGGGCAAAACGCAGAAAACGACGTTGCACGCTCTCGATCCTGCGGATATAGGACGAGCAGTGTGGAGATCAGACCTGACTGGCGTATTCAAGAAGAGGGCGGACGAAGGCTATGTAGAGGGAACGGGAAACGTAGGGATTAGAGAATTCCTTACACCAGCGTTTCACAAACCCAAGGACGGAGTTGGCCTTAAGAATGATCTCATCGATATGTGGGATGAATCTGAGCTCCCTGTCGAATAAGATTCCGAGGTCACGTATTGATGGTACGTATGAAATCTGCTGGTTTAGCAGGAAGTGGGCGCGCGGGGGCGTGGGGGGGGGGGCGTTTGCGGGAGAAGGTAATGGAGTGACATTTGACCACGTTGAGTTCCAGGCAGTTATTACGGCACCAAGTTGAAAAGTTGTCGAGATCCTGTTGAAGAATTGATGAGTCGAGAGGAGAGATGATTGTTTTGCAGAGTCTGGCGTCGTCCGCATAGAGGGAGATCGATGAGTGTTTAATAATGGAGTCGACATCATTGATGGTAAGGATAAAAAGGAGGGGGCCTAGATGACTACCTTGCGGAACCTCTGACGTGGGAAAAAAAAAGGATCGGAAAGGGAGGATCTGAATTTGAAACGGTAGGATCGGCTTTTCAGATAAGAAGATAACCATTTGATCAATAGGGTTTCGAGGCCTAGGGAGGACAGCTGAAAAGGATGAGATTATGGGAGATTTTGTCAAATGCCTTGCTGAAATCGGTGGTGATAACATCGACTTCGTTGCCATTCTCTAAGGCACGGAGAGTATGGGATGAGAACTCGATCAGATTCGTTGTGGTCGACCTACCCGAAAGGAAACCGCGCTGGTTGGGTGAGATGATGGATTTACAACTGAAAGATAACGCGTTGTAAAGAAGCCCTTCGAACAGTTTAGGGATATGAGACAGTTTGGCGATGGGTCGGTAGTTGCTGATATTATTTTTAGGTCCCTTTTTATGTATGGGGGTGACATAGGAGGATTTCCAGATACTAGGGAAAGTCACTTGAGAAAAGGATAGGTTGAAAATCTTTGATATCGGGAGAAAGAGAAGAGGAACAGTTCTTTAAAAATACAGACGCGAGTCCATCAGGCCCGGGACTGAACTCGTCTTTGAGTCAGTTTAATTTCTCCTCAACTACGTGACGCTGAATAAATTGAGGAGTGAAGGGGCCGAGGGAGAATTCGGGCAAGTCATTGAAATCCAACGGATTGGGTTCGAAGGAGATGTCTGTGAAGGATTTATTGAAAAACGAAGCGAACAGGTTGGCAATAGTTAGGGGGTCGGCTGAAGTAGTCGCGCCATAAGAGAGGGAGTTAGGATAGGCGTGGGATTTACGTTTATAATTTATAAAGTGTAAGAAAGATTTGGGGTTCTGGATCAAATTGGATTGTGTTTTAATAAGGTATTTGGAGTAGAGGGAGTTGTAGAGTTCGGAAAATTTATAAAAGGAACCCAGATAGTTGGACTAGTTTTCAATGGATCGCATTTTGAGGAAAATGTTCCATAAGTTATTCCTTTTGTTCCGAAGATTGCGGAGATCGCGGTTGTACCCAAGCGGCGAAGAAACCGATGACCTGTGGCCAGAATAGGGGACATATAAGGCGACGGCATAGTAAATCTCCTTATAGAGAGTGGGCGTAGCTTCTTTTACACCCAAATGATCAAAGCGAAACGCTGTTTTGCTAAGATGCTCATTTAGGAGGCGGAAATTAGCCTTGTGGAAGTTGTAGGAAAGACAGTCAAGAGGAAGAGAGGGCTGGGTTTCGTGGTCGAGATATAAGGATAAGAGCAGTGGGGGGTGATCATTATCAATGGTAGAGAGGGCGTGTGGGCTGGGGGCAACTGAGGACATGAGTGGATCGGTTGTGAACACGAAGTCCAGCTGTCTCCCCATATGATTTGGGACATAGCTAATTTGATGGAGGCATGAGTCGGTGGGGCCGTTTATAAAAATACGTTCGTTGGAACTAGTGGGGTTAGAGACGTAGAAGGCTTGTTCGTCAGCCGATGTCCATTGTAGATGGGGGAGGTTAAAATCACAAAGAACGACGATATCGTCTATTGCGGTGCTTAATTCTGTAAGGTTATCTACCGCCTCTATTGCGAGTTCGTATCACATCTCCTTTCGAGGTTATGTTAAATCCTTTGGCTACGGCTACGATTGAGGAACGGGAGATTAACATCACTCACTCCATTCGCCAAAAACCACTAAAAATTGTCGAAGGCGTCGTCGAAGATCGGAAGAATGGACCTACGTTAGGAACAATTATGGTCAACGTTTTAAAGATTTTTTTTTTAAGTAATGCAAATAATGATTCTTTTGTGTAATAATAAATATCTACTATTACTATTCATTGGCCTATAGGAACCCGGATGTTCTTGACCTCACTGACTCGGTTACGTCATAGTTCCCTATCCTGTGCACTCCCCTTCCACGCTTTACCATCTGATCCGGTCTCCTTTAGGTCCAACCTTACATTGTACTCCCATCTCCGTCGCGGCCGTCCTACCGATCTCTTTCCCGCTGGCTTTCCGTCAAGAATTTCACGCACGGTCCTATCGTTGCCTATTCTCGCCACATGCCAGGCCCATCTTAATCTTCGCTACCAGATTACTCGCACCATTGTAGGTTTCCCGTGTCAGATTGCGGTGTAGACGAGAATGTATTTTTTCTCGTTACTAGTTTAAGCCGAAAATTAATAATCATATAGTTCCACTATGGTTGTGCGTTCGTGTAGTGTGGTGTGTCTATTGCAATCACCGCAGCCGCATTTCACCGATGGTATGAATAAACACCAAAAATGACTTTCTTGTTCCACAATATCATATTTAACTGAAACATCATCATAACAGTTTGTTTTCAAAACAAGGCTTTTCCTCAACTTCGTTCCACAGGCTGACGCCTCTCCTCAAGGCTCATAGTTATGCTGATGTTCTATTCAAAGGACTCAGTATATCGTTTCGGTATGCTAGATAGAATTCTTTAGATTAGGCACTGAAGGACCGCGTGCAATCAAAAACACGATTCAATGCACAATTCTACGACAGTAAGTTCGAGCACGTCTGCTCCGTCTGCGATAGAATGTGGTTCAGAAAAGATCTCAAACCATATTCTAGTCGAAATTTTGGTGGTCGAATATGTCTGTGTTTCAAGATATTTCGAGAGTTGTTTAATGACTTCATAAACTTCGATAGCATTGTTACAAACTAGATGTACAACTGTGATTTGCAAACCTCTCTCAGTGATAAGAGATAGTTCTGTATGGGAGATGTCAGACTTCAGTGAAAGCTGGACACTTCTTAAAAGTACTGATGTTAGAAAGTCCGCCACCATTTGATGCTGTCATTGTAAAGATCAGAACGATTGATTCATGAGAGATGATTAGTCCTTATGAAAGTTCTCTCAAAATATAGTGACGATGTTCGAGCATCATTTTCTTCACTAAGTAAATGTTTTCTTCAGCAACGGCTATTGCTGGCTGTCTCGGATGAAGGGCGTTTTGAACAACTTCACGAACCACATACCACTCAAACACTCGCGTACGATACCTTAGGCTTCCTTCCATTCCCCATATAAAATTTCAAACACACTCTTTGCTTAACAAGTTCTTCCATAGAAAAGTCGCTGATAGCACTTGATGTAAACTAATGTTTTTGGCTGATGACAACGTCAAAATCGATGGCAGTTGTATCAAAAACTGAATTTTTTGAGAAACCATTAACGGGGACCGTGTAAATGACTCAGCCAGGTTACAATTTGAGGTAGTATAAATTGCAGCGTAATATAAAGTTCCGTGTTTATCGAACCATAATCATGCCTATTATTATATATTATAAATAACTTGGGCTCTCACAAAACGGGAAGAAAACAAATTTCGGGTAATTGAGAATAAAGTTTTAAGGAGTATCTTTGCCGGTAGATATGACGAAGAGGCAGGACCATGTACGAAACTCCATAACCACGAATTGGAATAGCTATACCCCAAACCTACAGTAGTGAGAATAATCATGTCACAAAGATTAAGATGTGCCGGACATGTGGCGGAAGGGGTAACTATAGGTTCGTGCGTAGAATTCTTGACAGTAGGTCAACGGGAAAGAGACCGATAGGACGACCGGGACGAAGATGGGAGGACAATGTAAGGCTTGACCTTGAGGAGATCGGGTCAGAGGGCGTAGCGTGGACATAGAATGCATAGGTCAGGAAACGATGGCGTAGCCGAGTTGATAATATTATGAACTTTCGGGTTCCTATAGCCCAATAAATAGTAGTAATAGTACATTGCACTTGTTATACGAAGGTGTATAAAATATAAACGATAATTTTACTTTTTTGCTTAACGACAATTTGCGAGCTAGATAACCTTGTGCGTGGGTGTTGTTTGATTTATGAAGAGTAGGGGAACCGGCTTGGATAGCGGTCGCGCTCGACTTTGTAGTCAGTACAGCCATGAGCGAGCATACGTCTGTTGCACAACGGATTATTATAAAATGTCTAACAAATGGAAGAGTTAAATTCTCGGAAATTGTTTCTCAATTGAAAGCACAGTTTGGTGCTGATGCATTGTCTCAGAATCGTGTATATGCGTGGCCAGTGAATTTAAAACTGGGCGATTATCGAAAACGAAAGTCATGATCGACGCCCAAGGATAAATCGTACAATGACAATATCCATGCTGTTCCAAACCTTATTGAAAGTTATCGCCGCTTAACCGTTGGAGAAATCTCATTTGATGTGGGTATCAGGTATTGAAGTGTTCAATCCATCACTGCGCAAAAAGAAGTCACCGAACACCAATAACAAAGAATTAATCTTTGCTTTGATACTGTCCCTTCTGGCTGTAGCAAGGTGTATGCTATTTTGAAAATAATGGGTTGACACATAATGTTATGCGACCTGATGGAAGGTTACATGGCAACAAAGTGCAAAGTGACTGTCTTATCAAACAATCCTTATACTAGTGGCCAAGGCCGGCGGAAGAGCTCGAAGGGTAAGCATTTATGGATAAGGGTTTGTTTAATTTGTGGTGTCCCAACGTCTGTGCGGGTTAACGCGGGGGGGGGGGGGGGGGGGGGGGGGTACATTTGCACGATATTTTGGAGATGCAAAATCTATCGGGGCAGTTTAGCGGTGTTGTTAAACGGTCTTTTTTCGACGTTTTGTAACAATGGTTGGAACGTGGGTCCATTGCCATACGCCTGAGTTCAATAGGTATACCAAGTGTATCGCATTCGAAGGCAACTATAAACAAATATAACCTTGTTCAAAAAACGCCTGTTTTCATTAAAAATCCCGGGGCTTTTAGCCTATGTAGTATTTGGAAAAAATGGTAGCCAAACTAAGTTTTCGATGGTAAATCTCGAAAAGTAACAATGAGGAACAACTAGATAAAAAGATTAAAACCGTCAGACGAGAGCAACCAAACATAATGACTGTAGATGAACGAAGTACGTGGAACGTATTTCACACATTATCAGATCGGTTAATTGTTCAAGCTTTAAAATGTTAGATATATAAATAAATACCGTAGTCTTGAATATAAACAATTTAATACTAAAACATCACACTCAAACAAACGCAACACTTTTTTTATGTACACAATTAAATCGAAGAATATTTTTTTAATTGTTGAAAAGTAACTTAAAGCAAAAAAAGTATATAAGAAATCAGTAAACAATTCGTGCACATGATTTACATGTTAAAATATACATACGATATTATTTTCAAATAAAATAACAAAATAAAAAAACAAAACTGAAAACCTTTCTAAAGTAGGAACGATTGTGTAACGATCTTCTCCAGCAACAAAATGTCCATAAAAAGTCGACTTCATAAGGAGCTCAAATAGTTTTCCACCCATTAAAGCACGGGCAACTTTCATCAACTGATTTTTTTTTATTGTGAAGTATTATTATTTATTTTCAAGAAAATACGTTTTAAATGCATGTTGTAGTTTCAAATTTAAACACCATAAAAAACGGAAAAAGCAATGATATTTTTGTGTATGCAGAAAACAACATAGAAAGAAAAAAGAAAGAAAAAAAAAGAATATCTTTAGTAAATTCGTTCGAAATATTTTATATTTACCTTTCTAGAGTAGGGACAATTTTGGCCTCATCTTCGCCGGCAACAAAGTGCCCGTAGAACGTTGCTTTCATTATTAATCCAAATAATTTATTTCCAAGGATAGCTTGTCCAAATTTCATTAACTGCCGACATACATTTTTGTTTTTAATTTTATATCATTTCATTTACAACATTTTTCAGGAAAATCAAATATAACATAAATTTAATGTACAAAATAGAAGTGCAAATTAAACCAATAGAATTATTAAACGAATGAAATCTTTGGTCGCTGGAGTGAACTTTGAATTATATCAAATAGAATGGGTTCGCAGTTTATTGAAAAACAGTGCTCTCCAAAGAGTGCGAATGTTGGGAGAACCTGTTTACCAAAGCCTTTCAGCACATACTCTTACCCTACTTTACTGAACGAAATAGGCACATGTTTGTAAATTATTGAGCTACGAACGGATGGAGAAATGAGATCTATAAAAACAATCATTTACGACAAGACAATTTGTTCAGGCACAATTAATCAACGTAAATTGAGAAAATCACGCTTGCGAATCAACCGTGCAATTGATCATTTCCCTTATTCTAACCACAACGCGGGAGAACAGTCTCACCCAAATCTGAAGATTCAATAATAATAATAATAAACAATAAAACTAGACTTATTAACGGGAATTTCGAATACACCAGATGTTGTTTTACCCATGAAGCTAAACAGGGAAGATATGCGTACCTGTCAAAGTTTAATATCAAGTTTAAGGGGCACACTGAATTTTACTTCTTTTCTGATGTACCGGATTGCTCTCAACAATACTGGTGCATTAAGCAATATGAGCATCCGTAACTTGTGGAGCAGTAAAGCGATATATGAAAAAACAAGTAACTAACTAAAAAAAAAATAACTAGTATAAGCGACCAACTACACAAGAAAGGAAAAATCAGTCTGGTATATCTGTTTTCTGTCATTTTGTGTAAAATACTTAACACACTTTGAGTTGGAAAGAAAATTACTCGATTAAAATTCGCATGTAAGTGAGTCCAGGCAGGAACATAAGCTTCTCGTCTACTTTTCGCAACTAGCGAACTTTAACTTGTTTCTTTAATACAAATAAAACCACCATTTCAACAAGCGAACACATATTTCAATATAATTGATTTATTTATTCAAAATAAAAAAGTTTCCTTTGTTATTCTTTAACCCAAAATTGTTATTTAGACCTAGGCATAGAACTCTCATTTGAACCCACGCACGACTGAACATATATTTCAAGAGACTTACAACCCATTTCCAATTAACCAGTTAAGTGTTTTTGACGACTATGCCGCCTCAATGGACGGGTAAGGAGTTTGTGTTCTGCGTTTAATTGTGCAAACGTAGGTTCAACTGACGACGCCTGCTATTGTGCAGTTTGGCACAATTACTGATTGATAGGTTGGGTCTTAAAGCTCAGCTGCCTGGTGAAATTTCACCGCATTAAACTGCGGCGTTTCTAACAAATACACACACAGTACACAAGCCAATAGTGAAGAACACCGAAAGAAATTTGAATACGCAAAAGTATCAGAGCCCTACACCATAGCGATAACATAACAATTCCACAACAGTTAAATGTACTTGAGTTTAGAAATCGAATTCATAGACGCGGCTGTTAGTCTGATGCTTCAATGCTTCTGTGGGGTCTCTTTAAAACCACCCAGAACCCACAATTCCAACCCCAACTCCCTTCGCCAACCTGCAGTCATCAGCAAACATTTCCGCCCCAAGGGCATTGTTCATGCATTAATGCATCACATCAACTATCCTGAAAATAATTCGGTTAACATACAAAGTAACCGTCATAAACCAGGAAACCTTATCGGCGCCCCTGTCAGCCAGCGTATCCTGCCACACACGTGCGCAGCAGATTTTCCCGGCTTATCCACATTCACGGCAGTCTTTTGTCCAACCGACAAAAGCAGTTTTCGCATCTCCCGTCTAGCCGCCAAAAACCGAATTCACCAACGTGTAAATATACACACAAAAGAATTCGATCCTTTCCGCCGGCATACGGTGCACAATCACTATTGTGTAAGTATCTAAATTGATTTTAGCACTAGTTTCCCTAATGGCATGCAGCCTATTTACACAGCTGCATGCACATCTCCCACAATACCCTTTGTCCCATCTCCTTTTTCCCGGTTTCGTTTACCCATGACCTCACAGCATGGGTAAACAATGTAATCTCCGCGGGACCAACCGCACACTCGCCAGAACCTACTCAGAGAGATCCTCTGCTCCTTGGTCACAAAGGAGAAACTTCGCTTTCTCTTAAAGAACAAACCTCACCCCTAGTCGAGGTTAAGCATTCGGTGAAGAAAGTCGAGTAATAGCGCGTGTCAGGACAATCATATTATAGGGAGTCAGTGGTCGTGATCGCAGTACAACACTTGTCAATAAAACACAAAAAGAGATGTATTTGGTAAGTTAAGTTAGGTTAAGTGCTTTTACATTAAAAAAAAAAAGGCAAGTTAAGTAAGTTAAATAAGTTAAATTTTAAGAAAAAAAAAAAAAAAATAAAAATAAAAATTGACAAAGTTTTTCAAATTTTCTTTGTCTCTCAAATAATTATAAGTACGGCCACAAACTTCTATCGCCGAAAGGCAAATTATACAAATGTTTAGTAATGTTTAGCTTAGAGCGTCTGCGAAGGACCAGTAAGTTATTATATAAGATAATTAAGCTAGAATTTAAGTATTTTTTGCCTAGCATTTAATTTAGAAATTAAGAATATAAAAATAAAAATAAAAAATGTTTTAAAAATAAATAAAAAAATAAATAAGAGATGTATTTGTGAAATATAACCTGAACGATATGTATATAAAAAACTCAGTTCTTAGGTGTGGTCTAATAATAAAATAAACAAAAAAACTGATCAATTAATTCACTGTAAAATAGTTCATCAATTTCAAGTGTAAATTTAAATATTACGGAAGTTTAATAAAGCCCAAAAGGAAAGAAACAATGTGTAATCAATTTCAAATGTAAACTTAACTATTACGAGATATTAATAAAGAAGTGTGAAAAACAATTATTCCCTTTGTCTTTCGTGGCATAACGTGCGACTTGTGCCAAAAGGATCAGCTTACAATCAATGCGGTGAAGGACAAGCAGTCCGGTGATCAACTACATCCCCATATTCACGTGAAATATTAGTGAACAAGTTCCTGTGCTGGCACAGCAACAAATATTACCCCCACTTCGCCTGTTTTTTTTTTTTAGACTAACGCGCGCACAAAAGGGGATTTTGAAGTACCCTTAAATGTCAGAGCACAGTGCGAGCGGATGGAGAGGAAACGGATAAGGAAAGGAGGAGTCGATGTATATTGGTCTTGAATGTCTGGACATCACAACGACTAGGAAACACAAGATCAGACAGAACATTCCACATTCGTGTGGTTCGACTAAAGAATGACTTGTATGTTTATTTGTGCGCCTGAAGTGAACGTAAACTGATGCACATTCACGGGTTGACGGGTACCACGGGAAAATGTCAGAAAGGGCGGAACACATTCAGCAACTTCAGTTGAGCAACGACCGTGGTAATACCTATAGAAAAGAGATAGGCATGATATGTTGCTCCTGTGTTGTAACGACGGAATTGATCGACTCACAGCTGGATCCCCAATAAGTTGCACTGCTCGTTTTTGCATCTTGTCGAGCACGTGTAATGCAGTTTTGGATGCCCCTAACCAAATATGGGAGTCGAACTCGATTGTTGGATGAATATGCGCCTTGTAAATAGTGGCCAGGTTAGATGGAGTGAGGTATCTTTTGCCTCTCTTAAGGAACGCCATGTATTTGGCCGCACTTTTCGCAGCTTCAAAAATGTGGCCTTTCTAATTAAGAGTCGAATTAATTCGAGTGGCGAGGATTGATAGCTTCTTGGGTTCGTCGATGAATGTGCCGTTCATTGGCAGTATATTTACTTTGGGTTCACGACAAGAGACAACACTCCGTTTTTAAAGCAGTGAATTCTACTCGGTTAGATAATCCCCATTGATATATCTTGTTGAGGTCAGAATTCAGTCTATCAAGCATAAACTCCTGGTTGGTAATTCGAAGAGTTTGGATGGGAGTGTTTGTATGAGTATGAGAAACTCAACGTACTCTCATCAACAAACGAGTGAATTGGTGATCATGAAGAGAGCGGGTGAGAGTGCCGAACCGTGGGGAACACCTGCATTAATTTGATGGGAGGCAGCTTGAACACGTTTAAGAACCACTTGGATTGAACGGCCAAAAAAATAGTCTCTTATCCATTGGATCAGGGAATTGTCCACTCCGTATGAATGTAATTTTAATAAAAGCGCTGGATGCCAAACTCCGTCGAAGGCTTTTGAAATATCCAATGCGTTTGCTTTCACCGAGGTAGTGGATGGAATGGCTTCACTTTTCAGTAAGGTACGCCATCAGATCTCCCGTGGACCTGTTGCTACGAAAGCCATATTGGCGGTCATTGAGGAGATCATTTAATTCCGGATATTTCGAAATTTGACGGTTGATAAGTGATTTCATTACCTTAGAGAGATTAAAAGTTTGTGCTATTTGTCTATAAGAAGAGAGGTACGATTTGTCACACTTTTTGGGAATTGGCTGAATGTTTCCTAACTTCCATCTATTTGGGAAACGGCCATTAGAATGATACAAATAGAAGAGTTTCCGCAGAGGTTTAGCGAGTAAAGGGGAATATCTCTTCAAGAGGATTGGGGGAATGCCATCCGGACCAGCGGATTTGTTTGAGTTTAGCTTTTTGAGTGCGCTGGAAACAGTACACGTTCGGAAGTGAATCTGGCTCATGGTGTGCTGCTTATACCCAAGTTGAGGCGGAACTGATATGGTATCAAGCAGCCTCGAGTTCGCTGCAAAATGTGCAGCAAGTAGATTTGCTTTCTCTATTGCAGTGGTGACTGGTCTGTCATCGACTATAAGCGAGGGAATGGATGAAGCGACACAGTTTTGACACCGTTTTTTTTTCACAAATGCCCAGAAGTTTCTACTACCTGTCGGAGAGTATACGAGGGTTGCCTTTTATATTTCGGGATTAGAGAACAAAAACAAATATTGATCATCGAAAATCACTTTATTGTTTTTCAAAATATTCCCCATGAAGATCTATACACTTTTGCATGCGTTTGAACCAATTGTCGAAGCACTTTTGCCACTCTGATTGAGGTATCTCCAACACATGCATTCTGAATGCAGCAACCGCTTCTTCAGGTCTCGAAAAACGGTGACCTCTCAGTTTGTTTTTTACGTACGGGAATAAAAAGAAGTCATTCGGTACCAAGTCAGGACTATACGGCGGATGACCCATCAAATCGATGTTTTGGGTGCTCAAAAATGCAGTTGTCGCAGCCGATGAGTGAGAGCTCGCATTGTCGTGGTGAAGAGTGATCCATCTTCGGCGGTTGGTTTTCCTGATTTCTTGGAAGCCAACTGGCAAACAAATGGTTGTGTACCACTCAGAATTGACTGTTCTGCGTTGTTCTAGTGGTACGGTTGCGACATGTCCAGTTTTTCCGAAAAAACAGGCGACCATTTGCTTGGAAGTGCTTCGTGCGCGAACAACTTTTGTTGGATTTGGCTCATCCTGAAACACCCAGACAGTCGACTGCTGTTTACTTTCGGGCTCATACGCGTAAATCCACGATTCATCACCTGTCACGATGTCATAGACGTGTTTCGAAGCACCGCGACCGTATTTTTTGAGCATTTCTTTCGACCAATTGACACGAGCCTTTTTTTGGGCGATTGACAAATTGTGTGGGATCCAACTCGAACAAATTTTTTTGACAGTCAAATGTTTATGCAATATTGAATGTATGCTGGTCCCACTAACGCCTAAGGTTGTCTCAATCTCACGATAGGTCACATGACGATCTTCCAATATCAGTTCGCGCACAGCATCAATGGTTTTCGGAACACCAACTGATTTTGTACGACCTCCACGAAATTCATCTTGGAGTGAACTACGACCACGATTGAATTCACCATACCATCGATAAACACCGGTCGTTGATGGAGCTTCATCGCCAAAAATTGAATTAAGTTCATCCATGCACTGTTGCTGAGTTAATCCACGCCGAAAGTTGTAAAAAATAATCGCATGAAAATGTTGACGATTTAATTCCATTTTTGGGCCGAGATGAATCTTTTAAGTTACTGTAAACAACACAAATAGCGCTCGTATGTCAAAACGTTCTGAGTGCGTATAACTTCAAAAATGTCCAACTTTACGACAGAGCTGTCAATTGCCGGATTGCAACGCTAGGGTTGCCAAATTCCGAAACATAAGAGGCAATCCTCGTAGTATTTTTTATATCACTCTCTGGTCATGCAAAAACTTTACGCGTTGAATATACGCAATGCAGTCATTTCTGGCTCTCTTAAATCTTTTCTGGTTTTCTTCAGTATTGTTTGATTTATACAACCGGAAGCTCGACTCTTTAGCCTTAATGGCTTCTCTGCACCCGGAATCGAACCACATATTTCTCTTGCGTTCGATACTCTTTACTCTGTGTGGAGTAAAGGTTCTCCAAGTAGAATCGTCTCTGTCAATGTGTCCACTATAGAGTCAACATCGTTATTGAGGAAAAATAACGACTAATTTAACCTCCCAAAAAAGTCGTTCAGACCTTCTCAGTTGGCTTTCTCGTTGAACCATACTGTTCTTTTGGGAGCTTTCTCATTAACGTTACTGTCGGTTAGAGCAAATTTAGCTGACACGACATGGTGGTCTGAAGTGCCCAAGGGCGAAGAAACTTCAATCGTGTATTTGTTTGGGTGGGAGGTGAGAAATAGGTCGTGTGTTGGCGAAATGACCATGTATGTCTGGTACCCGTGTTGGCTTGTGGGGGTACGAGATCGGGACGCCACATGGACGAGAGTTCTACCTCGTCCCCACAATTCACTTAATGAAAGTTCCGCCGTAATTAGCTCACCGAGGGGAAACAGCACACACCGGAGAAATAATAAAAACACGTCGCCAATACACGCGGAGAAATTAAATACAGAGAGTCACGTTATAAGGTTCCTTTTATTAAACAACTGTATAAATTTTAAATGTTTTTTGTTGTTGGTTGCTTTTAAGTTAATTAGGGTATTAAGTTATAGCCAAAAATATTTAAAGTTGTGTTTTAATTTTATGTAAGACACGACACAAACTGCTGATCCTCCATTATCGCTTCCCTGTGCGCACCAGGGTAGCGATGGAGCCGCGACCCGCTCGGGTCGAAGGATGGAATTTGACTCAACGATATTTTGCTCGTTCAGAGCTCACTCGCACATCGTGGTCATGTTGGTATGTGTGAGTGAAGATCACATTGGTTAATTTTTCATAAACAAGGCCATAGGAATAAACCTGAAACTCAAGGACGGGGCATAATGGGCATCCAAGAGATGTGTGTTTGTTGAAACAAACGAATCGCATCTCGTCGGATGCTAATGGCTTTGTATTTGTTTATGTATCTAGTTCGTAAGGGACAAGATTCGGCGAATCAAAGGACAAGGGAAATATGACCTAATGCATAGTTCGGTAATGAGGGTCGGCTAGATAAATAGCAGCCGCTCATTAAATAGAAAATGTGATTCGGATACCTAAACGATGTGAATTGTCTATGGTATGCATTGCAGCTGTTACGATAGCCGCAATGCCGATGCACATGGTGCTAATAGGTTTAAGACGCGAGATGCGTATTTGCTTTGGTTTGCACATTGTGCGAGTCGGAGAATTTTATTGCTGGAAGAAAAACGTCGCCAGCTAAATGTATACATAAGGAAGTTTATCGTATACATGAATGAAGCTGGGAATAGGCGACGCAATGCTAATTATCCCTGGCTGGAATGGTTACATGATATGTGAACCGAGGGTTTTTCTTTTCAGGAAATTTATGATGAGGAAATTAAGAACTCTTACAGGGGATTTGTAAGCGAAGGAATGCTTGAAAAGGTAAGAATTCTTTTGCAGGTACTTTTGGGTTATAATAATTGGATCTGTTTGATGCGTGAAGCATTTAAGATGCTAATGCGAATTGCATTAGCGAAAGCTGGTGCAGACCGGGTTGTGGTTATGGGGTTTTTTTTCAGGAAGGCGAGCCGTGGGATCTGGCGGAACCGCCACAGGTTCATTGACAAGTTGAGTTAAACTATTTGAATCAGCAAAGAGCTGGACATATTGACCTTCAGGTGTTGTGTGTTCGGAGTGACAAAGCCACTGGGAGTTATGCACATTAAAATCATCCGCAATAACGATTTCAGTGTGCGGATATAGGACCAAGATCCTATCGATAGAATCATACAGATCATCAAATTCGTTAAAGGATGCGTTTCTATCCAAGTTTGGGCTTCTATAAAGAAAGCAGTAATGCATTATATGCTTACAAACGTGAAGTTTTAGCCACGAGAAATTAAATTCTAGGTTGGAGCAGAGCCCATATTGTGGCAGAAGCTGATAAGCAATATCATTTCGTATGTATGTGGCTATACCACGATGTGGAAAGAACAGAGGCACTAAGTTATATCCAGGTAGATTAAAATCGGAAATATCTATATTAGTAATTACCTGGGTTTCGCAAAGTGCAAGGATAGTTGGTTTCTGGTTAGAAACGTGGGCAGATACAGAGGAGAAATTACATCTCAAGCCGCAAATGTTACACAAATCAACGCGAAATTGCTGCTCCATGAAAATGGCCCTATACAGAAAACCAATACCGCCTCAGGAAAGGATGTAAGTCGGCACCACCAATAGATAAGCGTTGATAAGTTGTTTCTTCGTGCGTCCACGTTCAAATCACGTTCTTCACCATCTTTGCTAAACCCCGTAGGACTATAGGCACCGTGAAATGTTCGGGAGAAATCCTTGATTATCTTTCGGAGTTTGACTGATGGATCCAATCGAGAAAAACTAGCAACTTGAGGCGCCGACTCCGCGCCATAAGTTCGCCTTTCCCGAAAGAAGTAAAATTAAAAAAATCGTTTGATTCTCGCGACACAAAGACATCGCCACAGCTCAGTGGTTAAAGCAAAGTTACCTCTCTAATGAAGTAAAATCGAACTAATGTT